>WBNO01012902.1:0-82424 GCA_013400575.1 Peucedramus taeniatus | reverse complement strand
CCCGGCCCGGCCCGGCCCAGCCGGCGGCGGGGGACCCGGCGGGCGGCTCAGAGCTCCCGGCCGGGACACCGGTGCCGATAGACAAGGGCACAGCAGCGCCTCAGTGGGCGAGGGGCGGCCCGTCGGTGATACAGCTGAGTGCAGGGAGAGTCCCTGGCGCTGGGCCGGCCAAGGTGCTCGGGCGCATCCTCCAAACAGAAGTGTTCATTATGATCCAAATACTCCTTTTAGTAACATAGCTTTGCCCTTGTAATGGTTTAGTGATGTGTATTTGAAGAGCCAATACCTAAACTAGAGGGAAAAGAGAAAGGAAAGAGTTCAGGTATCATGGATGCAGAGTCTAGCAGAAGGTGCACCTGCCCACGGCTTGAAAATAGATGGCTTCCAACCCAAACTATTCCATGACTGTATATCCTTACAAGATAACATTTCAAAGCACTTATTTTTTTGCCTGCATTGCTTGGACCAGAATGTTTAGGGGGGGTCTTTTTTTTTATTTTTTTCCAGTCTTCCTTGGCTTTTTATTTTGCCATACTTTCATCCCCCACCTGTTCTCTGTCCTTTTCCATTATAGAGTTACATAAGTCTTTTTGGGTTTGGGTTAAGGTTCATTTAGTTTTATCTGTGTTAATTCCAGACAATTAACTTCCTTATTTTTTTGCTTCAGGTATTTTTTAATTTGCTGCTTCTGTAATTTTTGCTATGCTTTGAAAATATCAAGGTAGCATCTTCTACAGAGCTGAACACACAGTGGCACAACTGTAAATATCTCCATGACCAAGTTGTTTCATGTAGAACTCTGTAAGGAATGGACTTGTTTTATATACTCTCTAGCTTAAGCAGGCAGTCAACCTGGAAAAGCAATTTCTTGGCAATTAAAATTGTTCATTGTGTGACAAAGGCCATTAAGAGGCCTTAAATTTCACATTTCTGAACAAAACATGGGCAAATTTTCATCATTCTTCTCTCCTCCACTTGAGAGAAGTCTTAAAATTTAGATTGTCTCTACAGGATATTTAACTGGCACTCATCTCCTGCCCTCACTCTGTCATAGCTGCCAAAGTCATATGAACACTATGTTCATGTTCATGTGACATGTTACTAACATGTAACTATGTCTTGTTACCTAAGTGTAGAATAGCTTTCTCCTGCCATGGTTAAATAAATGCTGAACAGAACAGATGTCTCTTTTACTGTCTATCTCAAAACCTGAATTTTCAAAGAGGTTACATGTTAAACAAAATGAAAAATGGCCTTTCCATGTATTGCTAGTGTTTTTAAATCTGCACCCGACTGCTGACAAATAGTAACTACTTGATATGTGCATCACACTTCATTTTCCTTGGGTTCTTGCAGCCTGTTTGCTCCTCACTTTCCAAATTAGCGTGGTTTTCTGCCATCAGCTTTGCAAGCAAGTTTCTTTGAGCTTGTTCATGAGTTTGTTTTGAGACCACTGGAATACTGAACACAGCTTCGCTCCATCACAGAAGAAAGCGTGTCATGTTGTTGGTACGTGTCATGGCATCTACTCCTTATACCCTTTCTTTTTGGTGACTTTATACGTCTGATTAGAGTTTTCTGTTGCTCCTTTTCTCCTATCATTCAGCGTAGAAATATTGCTTGGAGTGCTTTATTTACTGCAGTGTCTCCTTTTTATCCTTTAGAAAGGCTTCCCATGTCAGTTCATGCTTCCCTTGGCTGATGTTTGACATGGAAATCTAGGTGCCTCCCGAGAGTAGAGGGCACAAGCAAGGCCTGGTTTGCGGCAGGTGTCCTGCTGTCTCTGCCACCCACTGTTCTGCTGAGCACAGCCTCTTCCCTTGGAAAGTGTCATCTAGCATTGGCTTTAGCCCTGCTCTGAGTGGGAGGCTGGGCTAGGTGACCTTCAAAGGTCCCATCCAACCAACATTCCTCCAAGTCTCTCTCTACATTCTCATAACTCCCAACAGTAACCCAACTGTCTGTTTTAAAGGAAGTTTCCTCTTTAAAATTACTTTCATCTGACTGCTCATGTAACCATGGGTTTTGCCAGTTCTGTTTCTCTTGTTTATATGGTTGTGTTTGTTCTTGGGGAACTTCAGGGAAATGAGGTTGTGTGACTGCCTGATCTACACTGTGAATTTGCAAGCATAAGTACAGGCACAAGGGTATAGTTGTGGGGGTGTCTGGAGTGAAATAAGGGAGTAAATTCCAGGGGTACATTGTGGCATTTGCCTTCTGCTGCTAGCTCTGGTATGCTTTTACTCTCTAATGGATTAGCCAAGTTATTTTTCTGTGTAATCATGAATGCTATTAATAGTTACTGTTGGTAGAAGAAAAAGACACTCTATTTCGCTGTAGTTTTTGTCATTTCATTTTTGGAGCAATGCATTTTTCTGTTCCTATTCAAGTCAATTCTTGTGTGTTTGTCACACGCTGCAAGTTCTTTGAACTTGAACCTGGTCAAATCGTTTTCATAACGCTTTTGATTTAAGTAGAATTTAATGTGAAACTTGAATGATATTTTAAGTGATGTGAACTGCTTAAGCAGAGAGTATATGCTGTAACAGAACACATTTTCTATATGAACTGATGCTACCTTTTGTTTTCTCATCTTCCATAGATTTTTTGCAGTATTCTGACAGAAAGGGTAAGTATTACATAGATAATTGAGTAAGAGACAGGGGAAATGGATGGACCCAGTCATGTCATTGAGTTAGCAAATGTAATACCCCTTTTCATTCTGTCTCTCCAAATAGGATGTTTAATACCTTTTTTCTTTAGAAATTGAACTATTCAGGCAGTAGTAAATCACTGTTCTTAACCCAGAATCTGTAGCTATCCAGAATTTTCTGCTCTTTTTCACTGCAAAGGTTTAATTACATTTTATGGACCATGTCAGATACAACTCTCTTTTCCCCACTTCCAATTAATGTTAAAGAAGGACGGGCTGTACCAGGATAATATCATGTCCTATTGATTTACCATTACAGTATTGTTGAAGAATGGCCTTTACATTAAGATTCTTGGCCGCTGTGATTTCTGTAAGTGTGTCAGTTATTCGCTCTTAACACCTTGAAAAAACTTATTCGATATCACTGTCACTTCTGATTTCTCTGTCTTACAAGACACCTCTTTTCCTTTGAAACTACCTACATAACCACCTCTCTCTGCAGTGTTTTGACTGTAATTGCTCATGACCTTTACTAACAGCCAGAGTTACCATTGTATTGCTGACATTCTAACAGAAGTTCTAGGTCACGTAGAATTGCTTTTTCTCACCCTTTCCCTCAAGCACTGCTTTTTTTCCAATGTTGTGGGTTGCTACTAAATGCAAGGGAGATCACTCCTCCAGTGCCAGGCTTCAGTTGTGTGAGAGTAGCTGTATTAGAACAATGCTGCAATTTGAAAAATTTGTGCTATCAAATAATACCAGAATAACTGCAAGTCCCTTTATCTCCTTTCTCTCCCCTCATTTTGTCTAGCCTGATGCAGCCTACAACTTTTATCACAGCAAAATTCAAGTTGGAAGGGACATGGGGAGTCACTCGTCCAGCCTCCTTACTCAATGCAAGGTTGTTTGTGTGGCCATACCAGGTTGCTCAATGTTTTATCCAACATGTCTTGAAAACCTGTAGAGATAGAGACTACACAACACCTCTGGGCAGCTTGCTTCAATTTTTGTCTGTATCATGAGAATCCTTTTCCTTGCATCAAGCTGGGGCCTCTCTTATTTTGGTTTACACCTATTGCTTTTCAACTCTGATGTGCACTGCTGTGAAGACCCTGGCTGTGTTTCCTGGATAGCCACAGGTACGGGAAGACTGCTGTTAGGTCAACTGAAAGCCATCTCTTCTCAAGTTGAAAAGGCTGCTTCCTGAGCTGCTTTTCACAAGGCAAGTACTCTTGCCCCATGACTGTGTGAATGCACTGCAATTTGTCCATATTTTTTCTTGTTTTGGGCCCCAAAGTGGGTGCAGTTGTAGGTGTCAAGTAAAGGGAGATTGTCACTCCCCGTAATCTGCTGGTTGTGTTCCCATTAATGCAGTGCAGGGTGCTTGCTGCCTTGGCTGCTTGCTTTGTTCGTGTATTCATGAGTCCTAAGGTAAGGATGTGTAAGGTAAATCATTGAGATGTCAGAGGAAACATGGATCCCAAATAGTATCATCTTGACTGCTATACTGCACTTCTAGCTGTCTTGGCTCCAACAGCAGTCAGGGTTGCAGCCCTCCTTTTAGTGAGGAAGCAGGTGCACATAGTCATCTGTGATTCTGTGATTTCTCGTCATGTGTCTAGAAGTCTTGCTGTTCACTTACTGTTCTAGAAGTTTTAGGAATGTTTGTTGGCATTATCTTAATTCCTGGTAAAAATACCATGCACAGTTTCAGTGGTGTTTTGGAATGGTAGTATAAAAGACTTCTCTCTTCTCCAAAATATTTTTTTTACACCTGATCTGGACTCAAATCTCGTATAGTTTTTTTTTTGTATCTCTCCATTTCTGGGCCTGTTTAGCCTGGAGGAGAGACATCTAAGAGAAGACCTCATCAGTGTCTGTAAGTATTGAAGGGAGGGTGCCTAAAGGATGGAGCTAGGTTCTGCTCAGTGGTGCTGAGCAATAGGACAAGAGGAAATGGGCAGAGACTGATGCACAGAAAGTTCCACTTAAACATGAGGATGAATTTCATTACTGTGCAGGTGACCAAGCACTGGAACAGATTGACCAGAGAGGTTGTGGAGTCTCCCTCACTGTGGATGCTCGAAAACCATCTGGTTGCAATCCTGTAAAACATGCCCTAGGATAAGCCTGCTTGAGCACCCTGGAGGTGAGGCTTGTAACCCGCTGTGGTCCCTTCCAACTTGACTCATTCTGTGATATCCTGGGTTTCATCCTGTACCTCTGCTGCCACCTTTGCATCTCAGGTACTAAATGTTGTCTTACGCATCTTGTGAAATATGTCAAGTTAGTACATTTTGCCTTCTGGTGGGCAGGCAGGTTTGTATGCAGGACTTTCAATAATTAAGGTTTTATTGTTTCTGCTGACACATGGTACTGATAAGAATCATGAGTTTGTACCTCAGCACTGCCCCCTTCTTTAGTCTACTTCCCAGGATGACAGACTTGTGTTTGAAATGTTGAGTTTCATTTGTAGTTGCTGACAAGAGATGCACCTCTCATCTTTTTACACCAAATGGTGAAGCCTGAGTGACCAGCCTAGATTCTGAACTGTAGGAAATTAAATCAAGGTAAATGCTATCCTCTGGCTCATTGGAGGCTATTAATAGTGCTCTTTCTGAATCCATTTAATTGAACCCAAGTGTTTGTTGTTTAATTTGCACATTAAACTAGGCTACGGTATGGAGACTGAATTTTACCACTAAAATCAGCATGTCATTTTAATTGCCTATGGATTCTGTGCACTGCAAGTTCTGTAAACAACAGTTTCGTTCTTGGTTGGATCTCAGAATGTGTGAATTTCTCTAGAAATCAAAGATAACAAGTTAGATAATTTTCCATCAGGAGAGGCCCAGTCCGCATATACGGTAGTACAGAAAGCTTGAAGAAAAATAGAAACAAACCAATTTTCTTCAAAACATTGTTGAGAAAAATGATCTTGGAAGTGAGACTGTAAGTAGTGAGTGAGAAATAAGGGTCTTGTTCTGGTTTTCTGTTAAAGGAATGGTGTTTGCAGTGGTTTTGAATGACAGGTAGACCTAGTGATGTCCTCCTGCCTAACTTTTGCCTCCCTTTTGTGATGACATTCTTTTAGCCTCTGTTTTTATGTATTTTCCTCTGCTTAAGGGATAACAAAAACTCTGTGATGGCAATATGTAGAATGAGTGCTGGAATATGCAGACATTGGGGGGATTTAGCCAACCCACCTCACCTGGACTGCGAGGACATTATTCTACAATGGTTCTTGTTAGTGTTTTAACTTGAGGAAAAATGGAAATTCCTTCATGGGTTTTGTGAAAAGCTCATGGAAAAAAGGGGACATGTTAGGAGTCCAGAGAAGGAGCTTAATAACATAAGCATCCATAGTAACAAATAGCAAAATACTAGATTCAGATTTTTTATCTCAGAGATCAGAAGATAGGACTAGTTGAGAGAAAAACTCACTAGAATATGTGAGTAGAAGAACTGAAGACAACTGAAGAAAAGAGTTTTCAGCAGTAGTAGTTTGGTGCAGATGATCAGATGAGGCATGAAAAAAAAATATTTGCCATGATTGTTGGCTGAGATGTGATGGTCATGGATTTATTGACAGGAATAGAAGGAGGATAATAGGTATTAATTTCTTTATTCCCCTGATTGCATACCTGCACAGGTGCTCAAGGGGAACTGTGGCTTGAAGAACATCTTAGGCCCAAACTTACTTCTGGCAAAATAAGAACTCTGAAGAGGATGAGACAAGCCTGCAGAGGCTAGGAAATTGAGGGGAAAAGATTACTAAAAATTACTGTGTAGAAAACAATCTCAAAATGAATGTCATCTTTCAAATATGTTTGAATTTATATCAATTGCTATTGATCTTCTTTGAGGCAGTTTTTAGTGAAGCCATCAAAACTTAGATTTTCTGTGGAATGAGTAAGTAGGAATCTGAGCTTGGTGTTCCAGAATATTTTCACTGAGAGAAGATGAAGTACAGCACAATTATGGCTTCAGGTAGTGTGAAGCAGTGCTTCGAAAGTCAGGTGCTGCTTGTGAGGTGCAGAGGTCATGCTTGGTAAGTATTAGGATGCGATGTGGGCATAGGAGAACTACTAAATTTAATTTTGATGAGATTGCGCTAACTCTGCACTGTATTACTAAAATGTATAAATAACCGAGAAACTATATGAATGGAGAGGAATGTTTCAACACAGTTTATGGAGTGGAGCCCCAGGCTTGATTTTGCCTTAGCTGAAAATCACATAGGGAATAAATCCCAGCAGGATGCTTACTATGCACATAGACATTTCACACATCAAACCACTAACCTGCTCCAAGGCTGCAGTCCTTGCTGTGATGTAGTTCAAATATACCTGCTATGAAAACTTTCAGGATATGAATCCAGCCACAGGCCAAATCTTACCGAAGCTTTCTGAAGCTCATTTCAAACATGGTAAGTAACACAAAGTTACATACTTAGGAGCTGTCTGGTTGGGGAGAGTGCCCAAAGGGAAGGTAATATGAAGGGCTCAAAAAGAAGAATCTCTGCCTTCTGTGGACTCTGTCAATAGAAACAGTTCTCTTAACTGTTATCTCTAGCAGGGGTCGGATTCAAGAGAGAGTGAGCATAAAAGAAAATCAGTCTTTAAAAGATTTAAATTATATTACAGGTTAATGATCTATTTATTTTGATTCAGCTGTCCTAAGGCAGTGGGTCTTACTTCATTATTTGGGTTCCAGGCATAATTAATGTCTCAGTAAGGTGAATATGTAAGTGGTTACAGGAAGCCTCAGGAAACCTGCTTAAGCGAAACAAAACATCTTTGAGAAGACAAGCAGGTGAGCAGAGAAAGAAAAGGATTTGTTAGTAGTTTTTCCATCTTTCTAGTATGAGACTTCTTACTGAGATATACTGACTGACTGGTTATTCTTCTCCCTCCTCCTCTTGTTTATATTTACCTTTATTTATCTTGTCAAAATACCAAGAAATTTAGGTCAAAATATATCTGGATCCATCTGTTCATGTAGTCTGTTCTTTTACTGCTAGTAGTATTATATCTTTTAATTAAGTATGCTTAGTGACAGTTTACTATATTAATGGAGAGCATCAAGTATCTTTAATTTTGTACAGGAGGAACTTAAAAATTTTCTTCATAATTTCTGTATAACAAAATAATTATTTAATCTCTTTAATTTGTCATGTAGTAGTCTATATGTCTTACCTGCAACTTCTGTTTCAGTATTGGTTTAGGTGGAAATTCAAATCAGGCTCTGTATTTTAGCTGTCTTTAGCAGAGGTTTATTATCATTGCAGTCTTGTGAACGCAGGATGTGTTTATTCATTGACATGGAGATCCAGTTCAGTTTGGAATTTTGTTTAGTTATTCTTTTGATTTAATAACTTTGTGCTCTCAATCTTATGACAGACTGAGAAAATTATCAAGTCCACAATTGACCTTTCAGTTCTAGGTTTGTCAAACATTTTGATTGGTTTTGGGGGTGCTTTTTTTGGGGAGATTTTGAGATTGACCATCAGTGTTGTTACAACCAGATTTTAAGCAGGGTCTGGAGAGTGATGCAGCAGACACCAGACCTGGTAGATAAGATACTAGAAAGAAGGAACAGGTGACATTGCCTTTAGGATCATTTGTCTTTCATGACCTTCCTGCCACATCAGGTAGTTTGGTTTGACATTAGATAGGTCAAAACTTAATCTATTAGGCGAATTTTTGAGATTATGTATGGGATGGATTATTTATTTGACATCTGCCCTACCCCTCGGTGGTTCTCTGTGCCAGCCCATTAAACCATCAGCCCAACTATATTATCAGCTGAGTTTTTACTTTAGGTAGTAGTGGTGCTTTGGGACTTTAATTAGGGGAGAGCGTTAGGAAATACTTTCAGTGACAGTGGAACAGATGATTTTTGTCTCTTAATGGGAATAAACTCCTCAGTAATCTTCTACTTTTGTGATCTGTTACACTCTACAGTACTAACAGCACGCACAATTTAATGTTTACTTAGACAGCTCTGGTTGTATCCCAGCTCTCATTATTTCTGTCTTGTGGGCAAAGCTGCTGCAGATGCAGCTTTTGTAGTATGTTTTCTGAGCTACCATGATACAATTATTTAGCTGTCTAAGAAATGTGTACTAGCTTACATTGTTCTTTTTGATAAAACCTGTGACACTGCAGTGGATTGCACTCATATGTATGTGCAGTAGTTTACCTGTGAATCACATATGCAGTGGGTAAACAAATGTGTGTGTAAGATTGTTTATTGTATGTCTAGAAAAATAGCAGTGTCTCTTATCTACAGTTGCCACATCAGCAGCTTAGAGGAAAACTATGTGAGGGTATAGATTTTTAATGGTACCGTATCAAAGTGATGTATCTCACTAGCAGGCTATCAATTAACAAATAAAACCTATATGCCTATAAACAAAATATAATTTATACTTTTTAAATCTATATTAAATAGCAGTTATTTCAGAACTACTTGGGATTAAATTCTGTCATATATGTGATCTAAAATCTGCTTTTGAGATGAAACAGTTTTTGAGACACAACCAGGAGAAGGGTTATTTTGTGGACTCAGATTTATAGTGGCCTTTATGTATATAATATGTAAACCAGGATGGCTGTCTTGGAAGCCTCAAAGCACAAGTGTATGTAGCTTCCTAGCAGGAGAGCAAAAGTTTCAGAGTGGGAATGGTACCAGGGAGCTGTGCACCTGTTCTTGAAGCTGTGGTGTCAGAGGCTTTGGTTGTTCGTGCACTTTGCTGTCTTTCAGTGCTTTTATCAGCCAGTGATGTACGGCTGGGCTTGCACTGCTCTGCCTTTTAGCCAGTCATACCCTGCCTGTGCCAAATCCAACCAAAGACAGCTGCAGGACTAACAACAGTCTTAGGCCTGTCTGACTTCAAGAAGAATTTGGGCAAAGCTCGCAGGCACATGGTGTGATATTGTTGGGGTGTCCTGTGCAGGGCCAGGAGTTCTACTCGAGGATCCTGATCAGCACCTTCCAACTCAGCATATTCTATGATTCTGTGATCTCCTAGGAAGTAGAAAAATTAGATCCGTACCCTTTGTCCTGAGGGCTCTAACCCATGTCCCATTTGGTCTTGTTTGGCCTTTTGAAGTTAGATCACAGTGCAGAAAACAATGCAAGATTAATGAGGTCAGAAAGCACTCAGTGTAGCACCTCAGAATTATATCTCTAAGTGTATTTAGGAGGCACTGCATGGAGTAAGAAGAGGTGGGAATCCAACATTTCATTTGATTTTCAGGGTTATTGCTATTTGGGAAAGTAAATCCAAAAAATCAAGTAGTTGCATAATGTGCCATCTATAAAGAGGCAGGGAGTGGGATCTATAGTAGAAACCTCTCCTTGCGGTAGCAGGAATCTACTGACTGGACCTCAGAATTGGTCTCTTGCAGTCTCCATGAGTCCAGTTTTCCTTTCCATGTATAGCATATGATTCAAACTGCCTTTTATATTTACTTTTAAAGGAGGGCTAAGAGATTGTCTCATCCAGTTAGTTCCTTGGCAAAAGGCAAGCTTGGCAGCAGTAGTGTTATTTCTGATTGAGGTTTGCTATCTTTCTGTTGAGGATAGACAGCAGTGAAGGATTCCTAACTTTACTAGTTATCTACACTCTTCCTAGGCACCCTGCTTATCAGGAGGTGGATAGTCTTTCTAATGTCCATCTTCAGAATTTGAGCTTAATGGATCTTCTGTTAAAGCAGATGTGGAAAGAAGCTTACGGCCTCTTTTTCTTTCAGTATGCTTTCATATTCTAAAAGGCAAGATGCTATTTTCTTTTAATTAAGTGATCGCAGTACAGGCTCTTTATTTCTGTTGTTTTCTTCTGTAAGTTTTGGTTTCCTGACCTGTGATTGCTCTCTATGTCCAGCTGATCATGGTTCTTTACATGTAGCACTCAAAGCTGAGTGTACTACTCAGTTTGTGGCTGGATTAGAGCAGGATGTTTTTTCCAGCCCAACCACGTTGTTGAGTCACGTTGACTTCATGATCATTGTAACTGTCAGATTTCTTTCTGTGGAAATGCTGTAACACCAGTCTTTCCCCAGATTTTGTTTATATGGTTGATTATTCCTAGCTTAATCTTAGAACTTTTTTCTAGCCTTACCTGAACAGCTGCTGCAGAGCTGCAGTCATGCAGGGGCTTGTGACTGTCTCATTAGCCTTGTGCACATCATTCAGGATTTTCATTACTGGTGCTTCCCTGCTACTGGAATGAACATAACAAATCCTGAGCATATGTCCAGTTTGAGATTAACCTCTGATAAATATTAACTAGTCTTTCTAAACAGTTTTGGAGTTTGTGTTTGTTTGTTTGGGTTTTTGTTTTTTTTTTTTTTTGGTCTAAATACCAACAGTTCTTGTTAAATAGTGTTTTTCTAGCATGCCTGTGGGAGTATCATGAGCACTATCAGTGTCAAAAGTTCTACCAAGGTCAAGACAAAGTAACTAGTCTGGATCAAGGCAGAGGATTTCTTTTCAGCATCTGCACATCTTACCAGTGGTAGAGAAGGGAAACTGTCTCTGTGTGCATTCTAAATATTAAGTTTTATTACTAAAAGGTCTTCATCCCTTCTTTCTTCTATAGGAGCTGACATTGGAAATAGTTTGTATCTCCATCCAAGTGGTGTCCCGTAGGTCTGCCTGGGCAGTCTATTGCAGTGGAGGACCCATTAGGCCACTCTGCTGAGCAGCTCCAGATAAACCTTTGTGACCTGTGTGTTACTTTACCAGTTGTTCTTCTGCTCCTGTGCATATAAGCACATTCTGAGTCAGTGACCACTGAATACTTGTACCTTTTGGAAGAAAAGGGTGCTCTAAGGTCTTTTTTTTTTTCCCCCCCTTTTAAAAAGGAATAAGGGACTAGGGAGTCCTAAAATAAAATAAATAACAACTTGTTTTACAGAAAACTACTGGTGTTTGGTTTTGGGTTTTTTTTTTGTTTGGGGGGATTTGTATTCTGAAATGCTGAAGTGAACAAGTGGTGGTGTTATAATAAACAAAACTTGCCTGTAAAACCTGTCTAACTTGGTTAACCCACCAGACGTAGGCTGTTTCTTTTAAAAATTACTAATTCATGTTAACATCTGTTTAAATCAAGCATTGATGAGAAGAGCTGCTTTTTCTGTTTGCATCCCTTTTCCCAGGCTTAAGCTTTTTTCCTGCTTTTCATGACTGTTTTATTCTTTATATGTGTTGATGTTATTTGATGCCGTTATTCAAGGTTGTATTGCTTGCCTACCTTCCTTTTAGGGGATTTGGAAGCCAGTCATCAAAAAGCTGGCCCCACAGATCAGCTTAGAGGTAGTAAATGTCTTGCAGACACAAAGGGATCTCCTCCAAACATTATCTATGGATTCTAGAAATGCACTCACCTGAAAATAATTCCTGTATCAGGGTTAGCTTTCTGTTCTAGCTTTAAAATCCACAGTGATTGCACTAAAACCTGAAAACTTGCACCTATGGAAGTGCTTCTGTGTTAACTGAAAAAGTACTGAAAGACAATATAACTTCTGGAAAGTCTGCTGCAGGAAACCCATGCATAATTAGTGGAACTGTCAGTCTGAGTAAGTTTTTACAAAATTAATTATAAATCTCTTGATCACATCTTCCTTTTTTCGTTGATACAGAATTTTCTGCCAAAATAGAGACTCCTAAACATTTTGATTCTGAAATACTGCATTTGTATATTATAATACAGTATTTTCTATCTTTCTTGTGTAAAAAGCTTATGACTTTTTTTTTTTCCAAAGAGTTCAGGATCCTTTCACTGATTTATCTGAAATGCTCTATTAAAGGAAAAACATAACACAACTTAAATCTTATACCAGTTAATCTAACTGCCAGCCATAATTCCATTTGGGTTTTGGAATAAGCATCAAAATATGAGAAAGTTTTCACTTTCTTGTGCCCATTATCTAAAGATTAGAGCAAATATATATAAACGTATGTACCATCTCATTAAAAAAATACAGGGTCACCAGTTCTGACTCTTTTCATTTCCCTTTAATTTGTCAATTTTTTATCAGCTCTATTTTGCTGATAGAGTGGAAAGAAGGAGACAGTGAAATTAATTAAATCTTCTTTGATATTTAACTTTTTATTTAGTGTCTTGAGGAGCTCCAAGCAATAATCAATCAAAATCGCTTCCCTCTGTCTATTCTCAGGAGAACTGTAATAATAACCAATTAATACAGCCCTAGACTGGACAGAAAGGTCTTGATTAGCCCCTACAAAAATTGATTGCAATTAGCAAAATTCTGGTGTAGCGGAAATCACCAGTTAAAGTGTTTTTGCAAAAAAAGGTTTAGGATTTAGCTTGCTCAAAATACTGAAATACAGAAAAAATTTCCCTTTGTTCAGGCCTATTTTAACCACCTCTAAGGGATGAAGGCTTTTAGACACCTTGAGCCTCATTTTTAAAATGACCTGCCATGGTCAGTTAACTTATAATGTATCAATTAACAAAAAAAAAAAAAAAACCTGTGTGCATTGCTTGCCATAATTTTCTACAATTCCACTTCCTTTGAAGTATTACTGCCCTAAAATCAAAGCGCACACACACACAGCACTGCAGACCGTTTTAGAAATATATGGTGTTATTCTGGTGACACCAGGTGTTGAAAGTAAAAAATGTAAAGCATTATGTATTCAGAAGCATGCCTTTACTAATTGATAGTTATTGTGGGGTAAATGGTGAGCTAGTGAGGGTTTGTAATTTGCCAATCATTTATGTATTTTGAAAGAAATATTCATGTGCTGAAAATCAGAAGTTATTTGATCATTACCTGTCTTTTTAAGTCACATCAAAAAGACAAAATGTCGCATGATTTCTCTTCTTTCTGTGTTTTAAGTATTACACTGTTGCTTGATTTACATCTAGCTCTCTAATTATATTATTTAATTTTTCCTCAGTTAATTAGCATCTGTAAGTGAGTGTTTGCTTAAGGAATGCAGAAGTGAAATTAACTGATATTTCCAGATGTCCCTAGATACTGTCAAGTCTGGGAGAAATGCTGTTCAGAATAATAACATTATGCCTTGTGTGTGGGCATTGGGAGTTGCCTGAGTCTGCTGTTCTGCACAGTATTTGGGTGGGGAGAGTGGCACTGGGAGAGCACTAATTGATTCGTTCAAGAACTGAAATGTAACTTCCTATGGCCAAGTTGGACTAAGAAGTTACTTAATAATGTTTTGTGCATTTTCAATATTGTGTGAATAATACTTTTATTTTTCAGGTAGCATAATTTTAACTCCAAAAAAAAATTTTGGTTAATCTGTAAAATCATCCCTTCTTATTCCAGTTTTTCATTGTCAAATGCATTTGGTGTGAGGGTGTACCAGTGTTCATCCAGAACTACTTCTTGAAACTCCCAGGCTGTATTTTCTATGAGCCAAGACCTTTCAGTGCAAGCAGTCTGTTTTTAAAAGTGTGGTGCTGCTTGTATTTACTGGAGGCTGTTCTCTTTATTTGTGGCATAGAAATAAATTATAAGTGGTGCTTGTCAATTTATTTTAGTAGGAGCAAAGTTGCTGACAGGAAGAGCAGTTGGTTTTTATATTGTGTATCAGTTTGTGCTGAGAGGTGTGTGTTGAAAATGTCTGCTGATCCAAATGCAAGAGGAAACTTTTCACTTAGAAGGATAGAGAAGTCTTGTGACTTAGTGTTCCCTGTCCTACTTATGCTGTTCACTCACACTGAAATTTGAAAAAGCATGAGGAAGTGAATTGGAGGATACTGTACATACAGCTGGATATTTGGGATCTATTTGGAAAGGTGGGATCCAAATAAAATAGCAGCATGTATGAATTGTTTTCTTATTTCCACAGCATACCCTGAGAAAGTAGGAATATAGCCATCCATTGTCACTTCTGCCCCATGTCCCGTGGTATGGACAGGGGACAGTGGCAGTTTCCCTTTGTGTGCTGAGTTCTGTGCATCCCCTTTGGTCTGCTCTGTTGACAGCTAAGGTAGCCAGTTTAGCCATCCTCTTTTCTCATATTTTGGCCCATATTTGGGGTGGGCAAGGAGGCTGTTGTGGGGAGATACTACAGCTAATCAGAGGATATGCTAATTTATAATGGTGGCTTAATCTCTTTGCGTGGGACCTGCTCCAGTCCTAAATTGGCTACATCTTAAGATGTAGCTTGAGACATTCAGAACATTTTTTATTGTAATATTGCCTAATTCCTGTCAGTTTTCTCAGCACAAATCTAGATTGATGGATAGGTGTAGTTGGACACTCTCCTAGATTTCAGTGCCTTAAGGTATGTGAGTTTCTTCTGATGTGCCCACAAAGTAACTTGGAAGACTTATGTCTCTAGAATGCTAATTTTATTTTTACAAATTTAAAAGGTCCTTTTCAGCTGCTCTATATGCTGTCATGATGCAGAAATGTATCACAGATGGAAACCACCTGGTCTGTAAAAGTAAAATCCTTCACAAAAGCCATTAGCATGTGTCCAGAGCAGGGTGACCAGGGTGGTGAAAGGCCTCAAGGGCAAGACTCACAAGGAGTGGCTGAGGTCACTTGCTGCTTTCAGCTTGGAGAAGGCTGAGGGGGGACCTCATCAGAGCCAACAGCTTCCTCAAGGAGGGCAGTGGAGGGCAGGTGCTGATCTCTCTGCTGACCAGTGACAGGACACAAGGAAATGGGATGAAGCAGGGGAAGTCTAGATTGGACATTAGGAAAAGGTTCTTCACTGAGAGGGTGACTGGCCACTAGAACAGGCTCCCCAGGGAAGTGGTCATGGCTCCAAGCCTGCCAGAAATCAAGGAGTGTCTGGGCACTGCTCTTAGTCAAATGGGTTAGCTTTAGGCAGTCCTGTGAGGAGCAGGGAGGTGGACTCCATGATTCTTATGTGTCCCTTCCAGCTTGAGAGATTCTGATTCCTTTATTGCCTTCAAATGATGAGCGCCCCAGAAGCTCTTGTCTGTGGTCCCCAAGCATATGGTCTTGCACTTTGTATCATTAAAAGCCATCTTACTTCAATTACACAGATCTTAGGCCATCTCATGTGGCTGTTGAATGAAATTATGCTCTTCTGGATGCATCCCATACAGATGTGGTAGGCACACAGCTAATTACTGCAGTAAGATCACTAAGAAATAGAACAACATTGATTCCTGAAGAATATGACTGGTAACTTTTGTATGTGCTTATTACTTCTTATTTTAATATAGTCCATTATAATCTTCCCTTAACTTACTCCTTGTTCTTAGACAGTTCTTCCCTATGACTTGGTCTGAAGATGTTTTCACTGATTATTAAATAATGAACTCCCAAGTTCACTGTGTTAGCCTTGTCAGAGTAAGTTGTTTAATGACCCTGGCCTGGCTTTTTTAGCATTCAGAACCACATTGCATATTGATCCCCTTCTCATTTACTTCCAGTACTTAATTCTGTTCTTCTTTTTTTATCAAGTTCCTATCAGAAATTCTTTCTCAAAGGTCACTGAAGAGAGGCTGCAGAGCATGTATAAAGCCATTTTCCTTTATGTAAATATTTTATTTGTAAATAATTGGCTCATATAAATTAAGATTAATATTATGTAATCCTGTAACAGTCTTACCCCTACTATAAAATGCCCTTCATTAAAGCTTCCTTCCAAGCATTCTGGAAGGAGAACTGGCAAGGAGACATTGAATTAGGGTAAATTCTATGTGTCATCATAAAACCAAAATAGCTTTTATCTGCAATTGCAAATGTATATGCAGAGATAGGGAATTATTTCCATCAGTAATTCTTGTGAGACTCTTGTGGCTCCATGAGAAGATTTAAGGGGTTGTGTAGCTGGTTTTCCTCATTTTTCTGTAAATACAGATCTTACAGACCTGTGTTAAATTTTGCATTAGACTACAGAACCAGTTTCTGCATCAGAGACCAAACCCCTCTTAACCAGAAAATAAACATTTAATTTTATAGGACACATATACTTTGGAGATTTCTTGTCTTGCTTTGACTCTACCAGGCAGGAAGATATTTGAGTTAGATCAGTACATTTTATGGAGTTGAAAGCAAATACTCTGGTGCCTTGCTAAGTGTAATTTCAGGCTATTTTGGATGTCCCCAGAATATGTATTTGTTTCTTCTGTGTAGAAGATAGGAGGCCAGTAAATGTATTTACTTTGGGATAAGGATACATTCCCTGTTGCTGAAGAAGGACGTGAGGTATGTTTCAGACTTCATTGCAGGAATTTGCAAGTTATTCTTAGAGAGCAAAAATCAAGACAGGACAGTTGAAATAACTCATTATTTCTCTTTTCATGATGATCTGTGACTTACTTCTTCTGTAGTAAACTTGTTACTAATTTCTAAAGAGAAGTGATATGCCTCAGTGGGATTGAAGTTAATTCTGAACATCTGTTTGTGGTTCTTTGTAGTTTTGATTTGATGTCCTGTTTTGGTTTGTATTTTCTTGCCTTTTATTATATTAGAAAATGGTGGAAGAGATATGTTGCTGAGATATGGATTGGGTTTTTATTTCTGACTTGTATTAAGTTACAAGATGAAATCCACTTAAAAAAATCTTTTTATTAAATAAAACTACCCAGATAGCTTACCAATGTAAGACTTGCATATACGTTTAATTAGTAAGACAAATAAAGTAACTGTAGTGAATTAGAATAGAATCACAAAATCATCATTTAGTTTGGAAAAAGACCTTTGAGTCTAACTGTTAACCCAGCACTGCCAACTCCATCACTAAACCATGTCCCTGAGCACCACATCTAGACATGTTTTAAATATGGGATGGTGACTCCATTAGTTCCCTGGGCAGCCTGTTGAGCTGATTTATTTTGTACCAGTATCACATGTTAATATTAGTATATTTATTAGTATATTTATTTTGTACCAGTATCCCATCTTAAATATTATGCTCTTCCACAAGTTCAATTCATAGACTGAAAGAATGGTATAAGTCTTTCTTCTTAAAAAAAAAAAAAAGCTTCTATGGACCTTTAGAAACTTCAGCTCTGGTCCTCTAAATGTCAAGGAGAGCCTCTCCTCCTTCCATTGCTACCTAGCATACATACACTAACAGTAATGCTTTTTTATTTGTAACTTCTGAGGGTATAGATATACTTTATTGTCCACTGCTCCTTCTGAACCTCACAAAATTTCTATGACCTTGCTTCAGAGCAAATGTTCTTGGCTGTTATCCCACATTATCTGTACCCTTTCTGGTAAAACATTTAAAATTGTGTTTGCATTTAGATCTAGTGGCTCCTCCAGTACAGCTGGTTTTAACCTTCCTGTCTCCTTTTCTGGTGGCAACTAACACTTCACAAGCAAAACATGCCTCTCTGTAGAAAATCCTTGCGAGTGTATATGTGGTTGCAGCAAATGCATATGAATTGCCTTTCTTTGACCCTTTAAAGCGGCCCGTAGTTTCCCAGGAATCATGTGTTAAAAAGAACCAGTCTTTTGAGGTTTTTCTGATGTTTAATTTCTGCCACATCAGTCAAAGGTTTGTGTTTTAGTAGCTAGTCCATGCTGGACTGGAGTATGTAGCCATTTCTGGGAGGAAAAATACTACAATGTAATGTACGCTGTTCCCAGATATATACCTGGATTTTTCTGTTTGGCTCATTTAGCAGAGCACATTTCGTCCCTGAACATCTGCGCTCTCATTTGGGTTTTAGCAAGGTTTGAGGAGCATCGTGTTGCAGTGATCTTTCCACGTGGTGCTGCAGGGCTCAGGCGCCTTGACTCATCCCAGGGAGACATCCTGCCACCTATGGAGCTGCTGGCTGGAGTGGCCTCCTCTGTTCTGTCAGGATGTCTAGCTACTGGCCCTCCCAGCCAGCCACAGAGTGAGGCCTGAGAGGCACCACTGGGTCTCTCCTGGGCAGAGCCTATCCTGCCTGCAGCCCCTACCATGGCACCTCCACAGAGCAGGAGCAAAGGCATAAAATGGCTTCCCAAGCCACAGGCCCCTGCCAGTGGGAGGATGCTTTTGCTCAACAATGGGGCTTTATAAACATCTCCCTTCCAGGCTCGGTCGCACTCCCAAGGGACGGTGCTGGGCCATGACCTGGGCACCTCTCTCCTCCTCACAGAGGATCATTGTGCAGCTGTTCCCTCATTTCCTTTGTGGAAAGGCACCTCACGATTCCACACAAGACCCCATCTTGTTTCCCGTTCTCTCTCTCGCCATCCTTTCAGTGTAGAAAAATACATTCCCATGCTTAGGTACTCAAAGTGTTTGTCGTGTTCCACAGGCCAGGATGATCTTCTCAAAACAGCGAACTGACCGCTCTGGGTATTGGCATGTAAATTAATGTGCTGACCTCGCAGGGAACCCATCCAAGCTGCAGGCTCTGTCCCGAATTTCAGGATGTCGGCGGTTTGAAACTCTGGGCTCTGTTCTGCATCTCAATGATGGAAACCACTTCAAATTCACCATGGCATAGCAGGGCTGCCCTATCAAAAGTTGTTTTTCTACTTTTTTCCTGTAACAGCAGTCTGGCATTTAAAGCATATGCTTCATTCTTGTGGGTTGTTTTTTTTTCTTCCTTTTGTGTAGATACAACAGTGTAAGCACCTAGGCTAAAAGTGCAAAGATGAGATATTTTTGTGTATATAATTTAAATTATTGGTAGCGTACTTAAAACTGTATTGTAAGGACCCACCATGCCTGAGTGGTATTTTGAGAAGCCATCTAGTTTCTTGTCTTTCTCTAAGACAAGAATAACTGTAGCATCCATGATACTTTGAACAAGTTTTCAAGAGTTCCAGTTTTCAAGGCTTCCCCACTGTTTATTCATTTTCAGTAAATACACCTCAGTTGACAGTCAAGACTAAGATGCTTGAGGTATTGCTGTGGTCTTCTGAAACATCAGTGTGTAGCTCAATAACACTCAAAAAGGCATGGGGAGAATGGAGTGTGAACAAAGAAGGAGACATGGTTTCTCTCCCTGTATAAATTCATGGTTTGTCTATCAGTTATAGTTTCCCTATGTCAGAAAACCATAGCAGAATCAGTAAAGAGTGCTTATTGGTTTGTTAAATATATGTAGGCTTGTCAGCCATCAAGAGAGTAAGCACTGGAAAAGTATCTGGTGGCACTGAGGAGGTGCACAGAGTCCCTTGACTCAGGAAGATGAAGCAAGCAGGCATCAGGGAATGACCCCACAGTAATCTGGCCTCATGCACACATGTGCAGTCGCTGCCTGGGGCTGCCTGCTGCACTGCTGCTGCCATTGCTGACAAAAAAACAGGTGTGAGAGCTCACAGGAAGAAAAGGCCTTTACACAGCACAATGCTCATCACTTCTACTTGGGGAGGGTCTGGACCCAACTCTGGAAATGCATCAATGTTGCCTTGCCCTGTCCTTTTGATGCTGAGGTGTCTGTTGTTGACCACCCTAACATAGAGGGCACTGAGCCCTCAAGCTTTTTTGGGGTCATTTGTTATGGTTGTTCTTACGCCTGTCTGTCCTTACAATTAGAAAGTTGTTCCTATCCATGTTAATGATTCTGTGCAAAAAATTTTGGCTGGCTTTGTGTTCGTGTATGCAGAGAATCAACTGTCTCATCTTAAAACCTTTACCCATATTTGTAGGGGTAAAGCTCATCATCTCATCAGCTCCTATTTAAGCTGCTGCTGGTTCATTCTTGGCCCAAGTAAAACAGTTTGGGACTCAGTGCTCTGCCCTGAGCTCTTTGTAAATGGTTTTGTAGTCCACAGGTTTCTGAATGGAGGTCCCAAGACTTCAGTGAAAATTGTACAACATGACTTAATATTAGGACAGAACAGTCAATACTTATTTATATTAATTTTCTCTTGAGGTAATAGCTTTCCCCTCCTTCTCTCAATTCAGTTTGTCCATATCCACTGAGCTTCTGGTTTTTCAATCTGCCTTTTCTTGTCATGATGTGCTGGCAATCCACTCCTGTCTCTGGACTCTTCAGAAATTTAGCCTGCTAATCAGTCTACTGTTGTGTCCAGCGTGTGTTCTACATTCCATCCCCAGCATTTTTTTGCATGAGGTGGTTTCATCTGTTTGTCACTTTGAGACCTTCTAAAAGTCACTTTGGGAATTAAACTCTTAATGTAGGCAATAAAATTTAATCTAACACATTTTCTCTATGCAGTACAGTTGAAAGTGATTTGGAATGTTTTCAAACAGACAAAAGGCAAATGTTTTTGATGACAAAGGGGTACGGTGCACGTGAGCAGTGCTGTGATTGATGCCTGTCCAAAGGAAGGGCATCCTCACTCTGCCTCCTGGCAGAGACTCACAAGATACTCCAGTTTAAGCACAGAAATTGTTGGTTTGGGGATGTGAGTTATCCGAGGAAGAAATGAAAAGAATCTGCAAAGTTTAAGTGGAGTTTCAGGTAGTGCCCAGTAGCATCCAGCATGGCCCTGGTTTCTCCAATACTCTTGTTTGTTTTTACAAACCAGCGCCTCACGGTTTCGGAGCGGGTGACCGCTGCGAGGAGACCATAACCTCTTGATTTCAAAGGAGCCATCGTTTCACTGGTGCCTCTGTGGTTAATGTAAGAAAGGTGTCTTGCCATAAACTTTTTCCGAGGTATTCAGCAAGGTTGGGAAGGGGTCGGCCCAGGCAGGAAGCCCTTGTCTGTGCTATAAAGAAAATAGCAAGCAACAAAATGAAAGCATCAAAGGACCAACAGGATGCAGTCCCAGGAGTCCTCTCTGGCATGTTAGTCCTTCTTGAAAGTTAGCATTGAGTGAAGAGTGACCTTAAAACTCCCTTCATTCAAACAGACTGGGCTCAAGTTTAAAGTTCAAGGCATTTTGTTTTTTCACCTGTTTCCTACAGTTTTTAAGAAACTTCTGAAGAATTAATGTGTAACTATATCTGGTCACAGAGCCAATGCAGAGAATTTTTCTCAAGGGAAAATAATGTTACTGTATGGAGTGAGAGAAATGGATACTTTCTGAGTTAGGTTTTATTTTGTTGAAACTTCTTCCAAACCCACTGAGAGCATGATTGCAAACAGCCCTGGAGCCAGTGTAATGCACAGCTCTGGGGCCATGCTTCATTTTTAAAAGAAGCTGGTAGGGTCCTGTAATTGTCTGAATTGTACTTAAAAAAAGGTGGTTTTTGCCAAAGCTGCTGCTGCCACCTGGGGAGCAAGGTCTTGTTTTGGGCACAAGCTGGGAGCAAAGAGCCTGGTTGCAGCTTGATCTGCGAGTGCAGGGTGAGTGAGCCAGCGACTGGCCCCATGGCCGCCCACCCTTTCTCACCCTGCTGGAGCTTTTGGGCCTCAGGGGGAAAACCAAAGCCCTGAGCCAGAACTCCCATTAGTGGGTGAGGGTGGATGTGGATACAGCACTGCCACCCTACCAGTGCTAATGGTGAGTAGCAGCCCTGGCTCCTGGCTAGCACCAGTTGTGAGCCACTTTTCACCCAACAACACCTACCTGTGTGATGCTGAAAACAGTTCCTCTGTTTTCTGATCTTTGCATCTTGCCTGATGAAGCAACTAGTTACAGATCCCACAAGCAATCTGGCAGGTCATCTTTCATAGCTAAAAGAAATAGTTCGCCAAGATGACGTACAAATTTCACTCATGTTGCTCCATGCCATTAAATTTTCATGATTCTGGTATGAATATTTTATGAAAGTTCTTTCTGAATGGGTTTGTTTTGTCCTGGCAACTAATATTCAGTATAAGTCTGGGCGGGTTTTGTTTGATTTTTGTGGGTTTTCTTTCCCTCTCAGGTGGTTTAGCGAAGGTAAGAAGTGTCAAACTGGATTAAGTGAGAAAAGGCAACTTCTTGTCGGTGATTCAGCAAGGGGGTGCCATCTGTAACTCTTTTCAGCTGCGTAGTGGAAGCCTGTGAAATGACCCTCAAATACAATTCTGCTCTGTGCTCTCCTGCCACAAGGTGGCCAAAACTCCTTTAAAAGCCCAGGATTTGTGAGTGCTTTAAGTGATGCCAGTACATCTACAGCCTTTCTGCAGCGCAACACACGGCACACTGGAGACCAGATTTATTGCACAGAAAATTGTGTATGTCTTATTTATATGGAGCAGTGATCAGGAAATGTTATTACCAAGTTTATTTCAATCTCTCCTTGGCGGGAGGGCTGGGCTTTGCTTTGTGGTTGTTTTTTTTTTTTTTAATAGAAGGAGAAGTCATTGTGCTTAGCCCATCCAGCGTGAGCAACAGGGCTGCTGTGGGGCACAGAAGTGCCAAAGGGAGCTGTGGCTGAAACTTCAGCTTCCCACTCCATCTCTGTTTGCACTGCCTGCTGAATCAATCTGCTCAAAGGCTAAATCAGAAACACTTGCCCAAACCTGGGTTAGCAAGTTCCTTTGTTGCTGTTGAATTCTGTGGACCCTGCACTGGGATGATGGGTGCCTTTCTTTAAATGGGTGATGTTTCCCAACAGCCAGCTGATGTGCCATCAGAAACAGGGAAGTTGTTTTCACCAGTTTCAGGAAATGGTGACACTCTTCTCTGTGAACTTTTTGGAAGCTTATCTCCAGCTGTACAGTAGGGACAGGGCTTTTGTTTAATGGAAATGAAGCATACCTTTTCCTTACAGATGCAACACTCACTATAGAGCTTTTTATGTGCGTTTTAGGTTTCCTTTTTTATTTTTTAACTTATTAACTCTGACAAGTAACCTCTTGGTTGTGAACAATTTAATTCACAATTCATTTTTCTGATTCAAAGTGAACACGAGTGCCCTAATCCCCTAATGGGAATTAATTGCATGTTTCAATGCTTAACTCTGATCCTTTCTCAATCCCCACTGGGACAAGTTTCTTCCTGAAGGATCTGTGTTTGTTATTCAAAACACAATCTGAAAGGTAATGATTTTTCTTATAAAAGAGACTGGGGCAGACTGAATATTAATGCTCTTTTTATTGTGAGGGAATGAGCTGCATCCAAGAAAAAAGCTCGTTTATGTAATGAAGGATAAATTACTCTGAAGTATATCTGATAAAATACAGGGAAAAATCAGTGTGTTCTTATTCCCCTAAGTGAAAGCAGTTTCCCACTAAATGAAGGCACACACTGTTTTTGCTTGGAAAGCTGTATTTTGATACATAGAAAAACTGTTTGCTTCACCAAAGGGGAAATTGCTTGGCTACTGAGGATTTTTAAATGACACTGTGCTCGGCCAGCAACACACCCTTTTGGATAACTGACCAAACCTAACAGTTTACTAAAATAAGAGTAAATTGCAGAAAATAGATGAAATTTCTACTTCCAGTCTGTTTTAAAATATTTCTCAAATTTGAAATACATTATTTAATGACACTCTTTCCAAGAGTAGCTGCACAGGCTCCTCTGATGTTGGGTGTCTGGCCCAACCAGATGACTGTGGATGAGCACGCTCTGCCCAGTCAGTGACCACAGGTAAAATGTGGGAAAACATCACAGTGCAAGAACTGCTTCTACCCTAGAAATTATGGAGGACAAACATGGCACACTGTGAAAAAATAATGCAGGAACTATGAAGGTACCTTTCCTCCCTGTTACGTTTCAGTAAAGCCAGTCTTTTATCCCATTTAAACCAAATCATGCTCACAGATAAAACAAATGGTCGTTCAGGATCTGTTTTCAAGAGTGGGCTCACACATGTGCAGACCAGCTACTTGAGGTCATTTAACATTTTGGGGTCTCTATCTGGGGAAGAGAGGAAGAACACACCTTTACCTGGTTTCTCTGGCAGCAGCCCTGGCTTCCAGTTTCTCCCTTGGCCCCACAGGTTGCTGTTCAGCATTTGTCTGTCATTCAGCAAGCGGGACTTCGGCGCTGGCATTATTGCAAATCCACCAGCACATCCATGAGATGACTCCATGCCAGGTTACACTTGCTTTTGGGGAGTCACTGAGCATGACATCACACGCTTGCTGCAGCACAGCTCCCATAATGGTGAGAGAGAGAAAAATTAAGAAAGATTTAGAGCTTTTCCTGGGGGTCAGGGATGTGTTGGCTGGTGTTTGGGATTCCTTAGAGAATGTAATTTGCGTACAGCAAAGAACTGCAAAAGGCTGACTTTCTCCTGGTCTCTTGTTTTCATTGATGCAGCTGTCTGAAAAGTTTCAAGATACTTGAATTGAGTATGATACTTAAATGTGGTATAAGACTATAAACTTTTGCACGTTCCAGAACAGCCTTTTGTGTAGGAGGTGCCTTGGCAGGGCCGTGGCTCTCCAGGGCACTGGCCCTGTGGGTAACGTTCTTCTCTGTCTTTCAGCTGCTTTTGCAAGTACGATGGCTCGTGTCTTTGTCTACGGCACGCTCAAGAAGGGCCAGCCCAACTACAAGCACATGATCAACACGGCCAAAGGCCTAGCGAAATTCCAAGGAAGGGGCCGCACAGTGGAGAAGTACCCGCTGGTGATTGCAGGGAAATACAATATTCCTTACATGCTGAACATCCCGGGGACAGGCCACCACATTGCTGGGGAGATTTACTCTGTCGATGAGCAGATGCTGCAGTTCCTGGATGAGTTCGAAGGCTGCCCAGACATGTACCAGCGCACCCTGATGAGGATCCAAGTGGTGGAGTGGGAAGGGAAGGGCGGCACGGGAGAGGCGCGGGCAGCGGCCGACGGCGTCCTGGAGTGCTTCGTGTACAGCACGGCCACGTACCCGCCCGAGTGGGTCGGGCTCCCCTACTATGACAGTTACGACTCCTCAGGGAAGCACGGCCTCTCCTACGTCCTACGGGAAAGCCGGGAATAGAAACGGGAGGTGGCGCGGCCTGGCCGAAGACATAGTGCTAAGCTGGTGTTGCTCGGTAACCTTTCCAGGAAAGCTGTAATAGCTTGTTATTAAAATGCAGGAGCTCTTGTAACCTTCCCAACCCAGGAGCCTTGGCGCTAGTGTTGAAGTCCTGTAGGCCCAGAGCTGCAGACTCCTCCCCAGGCAGTCAGTGTCATCCTGGCCCCCCAGCCTGCTGCAGGTAACTGGGTTTGCACCAGGTGTAAAATAACTGTATGTGCACTTCGGGTCTGGGGTCTAATTATTCCCTCAACTTCCCCCTTTGCCTTGGTGCATAATAATGGAGGTCAGTGAAAGGCAGAGGAACGAATTAATTTTTTATCCCTGAATTGAGAAATTTTCTTGCACTAATATGTGAAACTGATTTAAATGTCTGCAAAGTAAAGCACAACTCCTATTGAATATTGACGTGTAATGGGTTTAGTAGGCTACTGCATGTAAACAGGGAAAGCTCATCAGATAACTTGGTGCTTCTAGACAAATAGGAAATTGCTGGAGAAAATGTAAAGATTATTCTTACTCTGCATTGCAATGGGTTTTTTTTCTGAACTGGAAAGGTATATTTTTAAACCAAGTTTAGTTTTAAAAGGCACTGTCAAGAAATACTGAGAGAATATAAGAGAGTTACATTTAAAATTGTATTTTTAATTTTACATTTTAAGCACTTTGGGTTCTGCTTCCCACTGCCTGACTGTAAGATTTGGGGGGGTTGTGTGTCTGTGTCTGTGTGTGTGTGTGTGTGTGTATGTCTGTTTTGGGGGCTGCTGGGGACCAGGAAAAAGCAAACCTACACTGGAGCTGTTGTGAGCACTTACTGTCAAGGTGACTTTTTGCCAAGCGTTTTAATGCCTAACTCACAACTGTATGCAAACTGAGTTTCCTAATGGGCAAAAAAAAATTTATATACGTTATAAGAATGTCCAAAGGACCTGTATTGTGATTATTGCAACATTTAAATGGGGAAAAAATATGTAAAGAAGACTGTTGTTCCCTTGACCCAACCAACTGTGCTGGTTTCTGTACAATCTGGTTAAACCATGGCTTTCTGTTGTTATACTCTTGTGCCTTATATTTTCCTTCAGCTGCAGTATTTGGTTCAGATAGACTGTAAAGCTGCCAAAGGGCTGGGAGCAGGCATTGTATGCCATGCAGTGAGCCAAAGTACCATCAAATGCAGCAAGGATACAATTAAGAACAATATTGTACTTCTGCTTCACTGCCAGTAGCCCTGTGATGGCCAGAGGAGATCCGGGGTAGGGAATCAGCCTAAACTTTAGCAGGAGTAGGCACTGCTGCATCTCATTTAGAAAAGCTTTTATGTTGCTGCAATAAGCAAAACAAATAACTTGCTAGTAGAATACTTGTGTCTCTTCACAGTACTTGTCTGTTTAGGGCAACCTGCCGAGACTGAACTGTGCTCCTTTGGGAAAGGGTAAGATGGCAGTAAGGAGACTTGTAAGGAGATCTGCAGGGTGTCTGCCTCGTTTTCTCCAACTGCAAAAGCATTAATTTTCCTGGAAGGCAGGTACTATCCAAGCACTCTGCTTACTCATCTTGATGAGTTTTATAAACTAATTCCCTAAACAGATCCCTGGACTACATACTCCACGTTGGCCATGCGATGTAGTTAATTAGCAGTGTCTCAGTAACAGGAAGAATGCCTCTTCAGTCAGAAGTTTCAAACAGAATCAAACTTTCCTGGTTGAACATGAGTCACCAGCCCTATCACCGACTGTTTTCATCTTTCACCTTCCAGTAAAGGGCCCAGGCACCTCTGGCCACAGGGTTTCTTTCTGGGAAGTAGCAGGACTCTGCACATCCTGGGCAAGAAAATGAGAGCAGACCCGCTCCACTCTGCAGCAGTGGTCAAGGTCCCTTTGTCTCCCTTTCCTGTAAGCATTCAGGAGGAGGCCTGGTCTGAGGGACAACATGTGCTCTTAGCAGTACCTTGGGGCAGCTAAAGACCTCTGAGAACAGTGCCAGCACCTACTGTAAAGGCATCCAGTATCAAGAAGATAAGGGTGGGGAAACTGAGTATGGAGTTTGAATAAAAGAAGACAATTCCCTTAGAACTTTAAATGCAAATACATGACAAAAGTCTGCACTAGCAAAATAAAGCCTCTTTATATAAAAAGCATTAAAAAGCATAAAAAAATAATATATAAGTATTTAAAATACAAGTAATTCTATAATAATTTATTATTAGTTAATAAGTAATAATTCAATAAATATATATCCTAATTCAAAATAAATCTGATCAGAATTCAAGCCATTGGTGGTACTTGTGCAGCACTTACACAGAGTAAAGGAGAACTGCTCAGTTTGCTCAGTGGTTAATTTTTCATTCTTGCCAGCCATTCTGTACAGCCTGACTGGGGCCTCAAACCAGGGACACTGCTGTGGAGAAGACAAATCAGATTTTGGCTTTTGTTGTGTTTTCTTTTTTTAAAAAAAGAGGCTTTTCCTGTTTCAAAGCAGAAATGGTATTTTATTGATTTTATTTGATCCTGAAAAATCAAAGCATTACAAAGGTTATGTACAAGTATTTCTGGAAGTAAAAATCTGGGATCTGTTGCCAAGATTTAACATCTGTGTTTGCTGTCTTAACCACTGATACAGTAAATATGCCTCTATGAAATCTTGTGCATAGTACTGTCTGTTTTCTGAGTTGAATTGTCTTAATGTTACTTTACAGATAACAATAATAAAGGCTTAGTTAATTCAACAGTGTGGAGGCAACCTTTCATTCCAGTTCCACCAGCAGATCTTCTTCTCCAACAGTGTCACCAGCTTTGCAGTGCACAGCTTTTACCTAGGGTACAGAAACAGCAGAATTTAAACCCTTCTTCAATAGCCTGGTGAAATAAATGGCTTGGCTGACGTGGTTTGTGTTGCACACAGCACTGGGTCTGCATGCACGGGGTGATGGCCACTGTGCGGCCAGGGACACAGATCCACCTGTGCTGCCAGGGCCTCAAGACATTGAGTGCTCAGAGCCCAGCTGAGTTGTGAGGACCAGTGCTTGATAAATGGTGTCCAACCCCATCGGGGTATTCAGGCACCAATGTTAGCTGGTTTGCTTGTAGCAGAGATGCTTGAAGACCTGAACATCAGGTAGAGATGCCACTTTTTAAAATTAAAATGCACCTTTTTTCACCTGGTTGCACTGCTGTTTATTTGTTTTAAGTACAGGACAGGCTGACTCTTCAATACTCATGTTGAGATGTTGCAATGAAATATTCCGCCATTTCTTTAATTGCAGTTTTCAAATATAGTAGGATCTTGGAATTGCAGCCATGAAGTGGGTTTCTCTCAATCTCCAGAGAATTGGGATAGATGATTCAGCTCTGGATTGGGATCTTTTAACATAACTGAACTTGGCAAAAGGCTACCACTGTCAAATAAGTGCAACTATATCTGTAGATGAATTACATACTCCCATGCACATTCCTGAATTATAAAACACAAACATTTTACTCTAGTCCTTCATTTCCTATATAAAAGGCTACATGTTTGAATTCCCTTTCAGCACATGAAGCAACGGAAATTATTTGAAGCTTTATAAAGTTTGCTTCCAGTATTAATTCAGAGCTCACACTGATATGCCCAAATCCTCGTTCAGCAGATGGCTCATTTTAATCATCCAAACTCTACCCTGGGCTCCTGAAGGAAATGCACAGCACAGCCCAAGTATCAGGCTATGATGGACACGCTATTGCCCACATCCATGTTTGACAGTCTGAAGCCACGAGAGCTGTAAGCAGATCCCTGTAGCACAGGCACACAGCACTGCTCCAGAAATGATGCTGAGCACGGGCAAAGACAGCGTGATACGTACAAACAAGGGCCTTATTTCTAAATCAGTAGCTGGGCAGCGTACCCAATTGCTGAGCCTCGATCTTCTAGGAGATGAAAGCAGTGTGAAAAGCATTCTACCCCTTGCTTTTCTTTTTCTACAAAGCCAAGGTTCAGCAAACATCGGAGCTAAACCAGTGTTTCAAACTCCCCAGCAATTTCTGCCGTGCAGCGGGGCCGGCTCCTTGCGCTGACCCAGGCGCAGCTGTCCTGGAGAAGACAGGAGGCTCGCCAGTTCATCCCCAGCTTTCTCTCATTTTTAAACCACCTGCAGCTGGAGTAAACTCAAAGTAGATAAAAAACAAGCCACTTTTCTCACAATTACAAACAGGAAGATGGGGTTTGATATAGAAAAGGAATTCAAGTCAGGAATGAAAATGGGAACGTCTTCCAGCTGAAGACAAATGAACTGAGTTTCAAAACACAGTTTCAAAGCATCAAAACATGGACTAACAGCCTGTGCCAAACATCCCATTCCTGTGGAGAGGCCAAGTTATTTTAGCACTCAGAGCCATGACTTTGCACTGCAGAACAGGATGAATTCTGTTTAGCAGCTTCATTTCTACACAGCCCAAAACCTTTGTGCTTATTCAAATTCTTAACATTCTAAAGGTCAAAAAATGCACTTGCTATTAAAATGGGCGCACCAAGGGGACATTGCAAGGCACACAGGAGGCCCCCTGAATGGCCTGTGCACCTTTCACATCCTACCTCAGAGGATTAACAAACCAAATACAGGTTTTATGTAGCATCTGTACTGAGTGACTGGGAAATATTTATTATTAGGAGAAGTACAAGCAGGATGGTAAGGAACAGACCCATGGATTGCAGAACATCTTGGTGGGAAAGGGAAGGTTAAAGTGAAAAATAAATGGGTTGGGTGGGAGAGGGAATGGCATTTTAATTACAAATACTAGTTAAAACCAGTGGATGCAAGGAGCAGCAATAAGGGGTTAAATAACAGCAGATGAAAAACTAAATGCTTGGAAATATTAATCAAGTGAGAAATTATATAGATATTAATGCATGAAATAAAATAATAAAGTGGCAATGTTACAGCAAAAGGAACGGGAATATACTCCTTCTCTCCGTATTTTTTTCTCTTGAGACCCAATTTTGCACTGGATGCACTGGAAGAGGCAAGTCTGGGACCCAGCCTGGGTGACAATTTTAGAGCTGTGCCAAAAAAGCCTTTCTTGTAAACACACAAACAGTCCTTGGCATTGAGAGTCATCCTGAGATCTCAGCGAACCTTGCCAGAGGCAAACCCCATCCCTGCCTGCTGTCAGGCTCCCTGCTGCCTCCATGTGGGCTGAAGGCTCCTGCCCTGGGGTTTGTGCCTCTGGGAGAGCAGAGGGGCTTGACCCCAGGCAGAGGTGGGCTAGGGCAGGTTAGGAAATAAGCAATAGAGGAGAATATATAACACAGATCCACACTATGCTCTCCCATTGGAAAGGATGGATCTGGGGCCTACGTCTAGGTGATGGTTTCAGGCTGTGAGTTATAATCTGGCTGGTTATAACAGAGATGCTCTGAAATCCCAACTTGAGGTCTGACAGTCCTCAGACCAGCTCGGGTTTAGGGCATGCCCTTGTCACATAAACTTAACCAATTCCCTGCCCAGAGTGCTGGTTTTAGCACATCCTGCACTGCAGCAAAGTCCCAGCTCCAGGGCTGCAATGCTGATCCTTCAGAAGCAGGATAGGCTAATGCACAGCCTTGCAAAGCTTAACAAAGGTGCAGCTCTAGGCTTGATATTTAACAGTCACAATAATAAAAAAATGGCTATTTTCTCCCTCCTGCAAAATCACTTTCTATGCCTTGTTCTGGGTGGCTTTTTTTTAAATGACAAATTATTTGCCATTAAACAATTAACTGGCAAAGAAACCTCTCTTCTTCAGTTGCTCTCTGGAAAGATGAAATTTGGAGAAATGGTCTGCAACACCTTTCAATTCAACTTGGCATTGTAACATCACAGAAAACAAATCATTTAGGAGAAAGAGAGTTATATGAATTTCTGAAGCCAGTAAAACTATTTCCTGCTGTGCTATCTAAGGCTCGGAACTACTTAACAGCATTCACAGCAGATGCAAATGTTACAAAATTAAAGACACCTCACTTTGAAAGACTTACAACAATCAGACTTAATTCCTTAACAACCAGAATCCTCCTTTTTTCCTTTTTAAATTCTATCCTGTTGACAAGTTGCATATGGTTTTAAGTGACCTAAGGTGGCTTACCTTGCCTGTTTTAGCAGCAATCATACTGTTCTGCATTTTCATTGCTTCAATTACACAAATCTCTTGACCTTCCGAAACCTGATGAAATTCAAGCAGTACAAAATGAGAATAGAGGATTTGAAATGTTCTAAGTGTGATGATTCTTATGGAAAATAAAAGGATTATTTCATTAAATGCTATAAAGACTTTCATGACACAAGTCAAGTCAGCCAGTTACACAGTCACAACACAAATGACAATCACAAAATTGGCAGCAAAATAAGGGAAAAAAAGATCACCTGCTTAAAACTATTACCCCAGGCAAACGTGAAAGGCTCCTTTCCCATCCCATCCATTCAGCACCAGCTTCCACAGTTCACACCACCACAGTTCAACATCAATTAAACGCAGAGCAAAATTTAATTTGTGCACTTTTGGCCAGGGAACTTCTGTTTTGTTTCCCTGGTGCAGGACCCACAGATACTCATACTGATTCAGAAGCCAAAAGTTCCTTGGCAGGTGTCCAGGAGAGCTTGGGCTAGAAGGTCCAGCAGTACCCAGTGGGCTGATGCTGAGAAGAAGGTGACATCTCAGCACATGGCAGCCTCTGATGGTGGCAGATGACTTTGGACTGACAGAAAGGAGCACATCAGTGAGGAGCCACCAGCTCTCATCCACAGGGGAGGCACCGCGGAGACAAACGCATCACTTTCACCACAGCTCAGAGCTCTTCAAAGGAAACACTGAGGTTTCCTCTTTCTGTTTGTTTGTGTCCTGCTAGCAGGCATGTGCAAGCTCAAGGTCACTAGGAGCCCACTGAGCTGCTCTGCTGGGCTCCCTGTGCCTCCCAGTCAGACCCTCCCTCCAGTGTCTTGGACCACCTTGCACAGAAGAAACTGCCACTCAAGGTTTGACAGTGGTTGTGGAGGCTGCCTAAACACAGAGGCAAAACAAGGGATTTGGAATTTACGCAGTGTAACCCAGCAATCAGCTGGCCATTCCACACAGATGATACATGCCAGAGATGAAGGGTGCCAGGACCTACATGCCAGGATTTAAGACCTGTACACTCCTATGGGGTGCCCGGTTCCGAGTGCCCACTGCAAGTCTTTTGACTGGGCTCTTTTGCAGATGAAGTCTGCTATTCCCTCATTATCTCAGCAAGTTTGGGAGGCTTTCACTCTGATGTCCAAGTTTCATGAAGCAGGGTAATCTGAAACCTGTAGAAATCTGCTTTATGCACTGTTACATGTGCCAGTGCCAACAAAATGTTTGTTTATATACACACACATATACACATAGATATATTTCTCTAATTATATGTAGAATTAATAATACATATTTAAGGACAAGTGTGTACCACTTTAGAGGAAAATACTGACAGATGTGAAGTCAGAGATCAAATGTACATTGCATGAAGAACATTCCAAAAATTTAAGTTAAGCTATTTTTTCAGTAACTGACTAAAAAACACTGATATCTCCCTATGAATTCTGAGCAAAACAAAACAAAACCCATTACATTAAAAGGTGCTTACACAACCTTTCTCCAACAGATTGGCAAAAACAGTATGAGAGGTTTTGGACAGTAAATATGGAAAGCACTTGCTATGGGAATATGATGTACTAACTGGATACAGAGAATAACCAAAACCCAACACTTATCCTGCAGAAATTCCATCCTGAGCTTCAGGCAAGCAGTTAAGTCATTAGCAGGTGTTCAGTTTGGTGAATAGTATCAAAGACTTGTTATTTCCCCTCTATTCCCTTTCCCCATCTTTTGTCTCCTTCCTTGCACACCTGCTGCTCTGCCCATAGCCTTGTCCCAGAAGCTCACTCTTCCTCTCCTTTCTTCTTCTCCTCTCCTTTTCCCTACCTCATTACTTTTCTTCCATCTGCTCTGAACTTTCCAAACATTTCTGAGGTTATGAGGAAGCCATGAATATCTACTTTGGATTCAAAGAGAAGGGGAAAAGGCAAGAAAGTTTGTTGAAAGAGTTTTTTTTTTTAATAATGCTGTTATGAAAATATACATTTCAGAAACAACTTTGCCATCCTCTGGTTAAGCTCTGCTATCAAAGAGCCAAGAACACAGGCCTCTAGAGGTTGATGAAGACTGAGATCCTAAGGACAACAGATCTGAATTCAGTGGCCTAATTACAAGGCCACAAGAAATTCTCTCCTAGAGCAGTTACATTTAACTGTGACATGGCTTCATCGGGAGGATGGGGTGCAAATGAACCAGTCAGCAATTATCTAAACAGAGTTCTGGAAAGACATCTACAGGAAAAGTATGGAATTGTCTCAGTAGATCTAAAGTATGGTGCTAAAATGGCAGGAAGCGTTAGTGATTGTGGGATGGAAATATCCCTTAATCTGAATTTTTTTCTCAGTTTCCCCTCTTTCTCAAAAATAAAGTTTTTGGTTTATATAATGCATTCTGGGGTTGATGACAAAGGACGCAGTGTCTGGGAAGGAAATAATCCCCTCAACCCACAAAATTTATAGTTGAAGTATCCAGTTAACATCTAGTCTTACTAATTTCAAAGGAAGGAGGCACTTTCAGCAGGTACCACATGTGAAAATGCCATGTCAGTACTTCTGATGATGTGCAATTTGTTGAAAATTATCTTGGCGCAAGTGTCACTTAAGCACAGAAGTTTAATTACTGTTCTTCTGTTAAACCTTTACAGCTCCACTCATTGTGTTGAAAAGCGACAAATCCTAAAATTAGGCACTTGTATCTCTCTTTCCTCTTTTTCAGTCTTTTGGGCATTGTCCAATTTCTTTCATTCTATAATTGCGCATTTCATTTTGCCTGTTATTTAGCCTGTAAATGAAAAATGCAGAGATGTGTACAAGTTCTTGCTGTCTAACTTATTTAAGGATTTATCTGGACCATTTTTAATGCTGTCTTTTCATTGTATAATTTATTTCTTTCAGTGGATGGTAAACCAGTGAAAACCACCATCTTTACATTTCCATTTAGAGAGGTCTCAGTGATGACCCAAATCTGTCAAAACAGGCAACTAAATTGAAACAAAAAATCTCATTTCTTTGAACCAAGTAAAGTCAAAGGGCTCCTTTTCTTAAAAGAAATGAATCTCAGGTATCTTTTCCACAGAGCTACACTACACTACAGACACATCAACCTTTACGTTGCTTGGTATATCAAAATAAATGAGTGATTAACTGCTAGACCTGCAGACTGAGTTTTAGCGGTTTATTTCTGCATGGTGGAGTTCAAAGAGTGAAAAGTGAAAACGAAACAGAAACGAGAAAAAAAAAAAAGGAAGAAAAAAGATCATTGAAGAGGAGGGTACTTAATATCTCGATGCTGCTAACAATTGCAATGTGAATTTGGGACCAGTCAATGGTGCTGTCTGAGTAGCTCAGGGACTGCACGGTGGCTGCTCTCTCCGCTGGCCAAAAGGTTACACACAGGACAGGGAACTGTCTCCGGTCATTTCCCAACCAAGCAACTCACGCCACAGGGTGGAAGCAGAATGTGAGAAGCAGCAACGCCGACCTGCTCTCATTGCACCTACGTGAGGACCAGAAAGACCATCCGCACTCAGAGACAGGGCTCTGTAAAGCTCAGGAGCACGAAAAGACGGCGCACAGCTGAGGGCATCGCTACCGCGGGATCTTTGTGAATATGGTGCACTTTCTGCAGACTTTGGTGCGTCATCGGAAAAAGACTTAATGATTGTGACAGGACGTCTCCCGTGTTAGGCTTACAAAATGGTCACAAGCCCCACAAGTCTTTCTGATAAACCCAATGGGCGCTGATGTATTTCCCCGCTCTCTGTCTAATTGGTGTAAAGTTTGCAGATCTGAATCACCGATCTTTTATCCAGCTTGCTGCGTCCTCTCCTTTGACATGAGGTCAGGGTTCACATTCGCATCCGATTATCGAAGTGGCACTCATTAACCGGCAGCCTGCCTCGCACCAAAATGAGTTCGCTGGAAGGGGAACTCGGCCCATTTACTCAGCAGATTTCAGCATTTTAAGGAGGCCTGAATGTCACACAGTATTGCTACGTTTTGAGGAGTTTCAGACATCTCCAGCTGATGATTAATTGTGAGTGATGGGAAATAAAATCCAGTAAAGCCAGCTGCTTGCCATGGTCGGCAAAATTACTATAATGGATATAGGCTGCCAATTTTCCAGTTTTACTGGCAAGTCTTCCAAGTGTAATTAAGGGAAGTTATAAATGATATGGAAATCTATCAAGTCCCATTTATTTTCAGAGGACTCTTTCCCCTGAGACTTTTATCTTCAAGCTTATAGTTTGCTTTGTTGTGCTAATGATTTAAACCACTTCTTATTTCTGATTAAAGCCCCCAATATCCTTCACAAGAAGTTAGATCCACTTTATTCAGAAGGATTTAAAGAAACAGAAGCCTTTTTAAAGTTGTGTTTGTAAGCCATGCTGAGCTCCCACTTCCTCTTTGGAGGCATAACAGAGCATCCTCCATCTTAGGCACCTCACTACCATCTGGATTTCTGCTTCTGACAAACTCTGGGGACTGGGAAAGATTTGGTGGGGGAAAAAGGAGAGAAAATAATTTCTTTATTAAAGAATAAAATTTTAAAAACCCACCAACAACAAAACTCCAACTTGCCTTCCAATCCTAAATCCTCCAAAAACAAAGATCATAAGTGCTGCTTAGACACCAGGCATTTAGCACAGAGTGGTGTTGCTCACTAATGTTGTTTGATTTGGAATAAAAGCATGAAAATGATGTGCAAAGGCCTAAAATTGGAGATGTAAAGGATGACTGCACAGTATTCCATTTCTCAATTTCATCCTTCAGAGCCACAAAATGGGGGTGATACAGTTACTGGATGAGATTTACAGTAACAGCTGTGGTCTTCCCACACAAGGGAGGACCTTCTAATGGGCTAAGGTCTGTTTTGAACAGACGGGGAGTAGCAAAACAAGGTTCCCTATTAAGGGTGTGCAGTAATATTCCTGATAAAGAAATGAGTAGTGGTAGTCAGATTGCTTTAACAGACCTAAATCTCTTTTCACTGTTTAAAAAAAAAAAAAAAAAAAAAAAAAAAAAAAAAGCTATTTTAAAAAGTGCTAACTGCTAAATAAATGAAAGACATGTAAATGTAAGGGTTTGTTTTTTTTCCTTGATCTCCTCCCTACAAACTGTAAAGAATGCATAGGAACCAGTGCCAGGGGCATATGGCTTTCTCCTGTGCTGAACATTCATACAAAAGACAGGTTCATCAGTCATTGGAGTATCTGGATAAAAAATTAGCTCCTGATGGATGGTATTTAGAGCTTACCTGCTGCTAGTACATTACCAGAGAAGCACAGGTTTTGAAACCCACATGACATTAGAAACTGCAGACCATGAAATACCCCACGTGCAGGCGCGCTTATAATGTACACCAGGTTATACAAAATAAGAAATAAGCTATTTAAACCCTCTGCCTAAAATTGGGCCCGCTGCAAGGAACCCTGGGTCAGCCCTACACAGGCCAATTAATGCACAGCATCTGCTGTATAGAAGCCGTGCATGAAGCACTTCCGAATGATTTCAGCAATTAAAAGAAAACTGTTTCCTGCCTGTTTTGACAGCAACTGTTTCAATGCAAGAGTGAGCACCAAATCATTGTGTGCAGCTGAAAAAATTAAGTCTCTTTTTTTTATCTTGTGAAAAGGAGGTGGGAGGGATGAAGATTTCTTACGGAATCGGATCGTTCTTTTGTTGTCCGACATTCTGTGTTTTTCTGCCAAATTAGACAGAAGGCTCCGAGGGTTTACGGGGCCCTCTACAGTATCACCTTCTGGTGCACTGTGGCTCCCTAAAAAGACAGATCAATATCAACCCTGCTGATTTGCCTACAAAAGTGAAAATCCCTCAATTACATTTTTAAGACCATTATATTTAGAACACAGGTGCTCTGATGCGGAACATTTTTAAGGCTCTTGGAGCTGAAGTGGAAAAAAACAATGACAGCCTGAAGCAAATATGAGCTTAGATTTGGTTAGAAGTGAAGTGAGAGTTGTATTTTATTGGTATCTCCTTCCTCATCTTTGGGAAGACACTAGTAAACATCATTCACAATTTCCACAATACTGCAGCTTAAGTCCCTGTTGAGCCTTTTAAGTGAAAAGGGACAATGCAAGATAGTGCCATATGAAAGAGAGTTATCCTCCCTCGTAGCCTTCTGCAAAATAACTGTAAACATGCATCTTGTTTATGCTTGTGCAAAATCACTGAGCAGTGAATTAAGTATGCTTTCATTCTTTATGAAGATACCGGGAATTTTGTTTATTTGTTGTTTAAACTTAGTCCATGCTGGTATCATTCCCTTCCCAGATTTTTTTCTCTCTGACTTACTGGCAATTTGGCAGCCAGCATCCAACAAGAAAACAAATCAAGAGGAATTGGATAAGCAACAATTGCAATTCCTTGGCATTGTCCATTACCATGTAAAATAATTAGTGCAAGTTTTCTCTTCTTTCCAAATTAACTTTGAAACCAGAGCTACAGAACTGCAAATATAATTAGCAGCAATTAATAGTACTTGACAAATCATTACCAAACTTTTTTTGCCACACTCCTTTAACGAATGAAGCTGAACATAGCACATCCCACATCTTCTGACCTCTGACTAAAGGTCACTGATGTCCCCCTGACAGCAATCAGCACTGGTCATTGCACTCCCACTTATCCAAAACACACTGCCCCAACTGCCTCTGCCATCCCAGGGTGCTGGGCAAGTGATATTCAGGCAGAGCACTTCTGGGGCTGTTCTTCTGCTAACTCAACCTAATCTGTATCAATCAACTTTTTAGTAACAGCTAAAAAGTTGTTTATTACTTGAAAAGGCAAAGCACACCAAAATAATAATAAAAAAATTGTATTAATTCATCTCAAAGGATTGGTAACATTTTTTCCCCTAGGAGGAAACTTTAATAATATTGACTATTTCTAACTCATCATAATAGGATTTCCTTCTTAATCACACTGTACTTGAACACAAATCTCAGAATGTGCAACTGCATAAAATATATAGTAATTTTTTTTTCACATCAAATATAAAAAAATACATCAATACATTATGAACTATTATTATAGTTAATTTTTTTTCAGTGTAACCACAATTATTACTTGTGGCCCCATGTAATAAGAATGGTGACTTTTACTCTGGAAATTATAAACAACCACGAATAATTACAACCATGACAAAGTTTTCATTTCCTCTTTTCCAATATGGTTTTTTTCCCCCAAAAGATAAACCCCAAGAAAATTGTCAAATACACAGAATCATAAAACCTATGTAAGGTTTGTGACCATATTTTGTCAAGTTTGCAAATTCCCTTCAACTGACAAGTGGAGTTTATATTTGCTCTGAAGAACAGGAGTGAGGAAAGGAGGGAAAGGGAAAGAAAAAGGAAAGACAACAAAAGAAAAAAACGTTCATATACAAGAGGAAAGTAATATTTGAATGAAATAATATCTTACTAAATTATTGATACCATATTTATCCAAATAGAATGTGAAACTTAAGCAAATACATTTTTACTGTTTTAACCTGGATGTTCTTTCTTTGGTATAAATTCCAATTAGTATAAGATTAAAAAAGAGAATTTTTGTTTAAGATTTTGAGGTCTGAATAGCAAATACAACTTTAAACAACACATAACTGCCCGATGGCAACAGGTAACAGTAAAGCTTCAACTTTTCTTTTACACAAATGAATGAATTAGTGACAAACAGAATTTAGAAAGCTCCTTTGTTTTGGTTTTTAGTAGTGAACATTTCAGCAGTAGAGGTCAAACAAAACATATTTTCCCACAGCAAAAACTTCCCAAGGCTTCTGGGATGGAAAATTGATAATAAAGATTTTCTTAAAAACTATTATTCTAAAGAATAACAAGAGAAATTTAAATAAAATGCATGCAGCTGAACTGAAAGATGAATGCAGTTAAAAACTTTTTTCTTTAATTACTTTTAAAAGGTGGAAACACATTATTGTCATTTGTAAGTTATACAACTAAAAAAGCAGCCTTTGAGTTACCCAGTTTGGAAATTATTGAGTCAATGAGCATCTACATTTAACAGCTGACAATTTGGTAGGAAAAAATTCATCCCATGCAGTATTAATGCCCATAGCTACACTAGCTGAAATCATAAGGAATTTTTATATGAGAAAAGTGCACTTTAAAATGGCTCGAATGGTGATAACTTCCAAAACCTGGAGTAATCTTAATTTACTGGAAAGAGAGACAATTTAGAAACTTTGGTGAAAATAAGTAATCGTCCTCTTCTTTTGGCTGTAGTCCTAAAAGACTCAGTAACACTGGGGTGTTTACCCAGAGGTGCTTTCCTTTTATATGTTTAAGTGTGGGGAATCCTTTTACATATTTAAGTGTGGGGAATCTTTAAAGTGATTTAGGTTGCTACGTATTGACCAATGCTTAGCTTAGTAATGACACCTGTCCTGGCTAATGTTACTAAAAAGGAAAAACAACCAACAGAAACATACAGCTAAAAGAAAAACACCTTTGCATTCCTGACAGACAGAAAACTGAAAAAGCAAAAACTATGTTCACAGGTGAAAATATAGCAAAAGCTGCAAGTTGAAAATATAGCAAAGATCTTTCTTTGTTACTGTTCAGACTACCACATTTGGAATCAGTACTGGGAACACTTTGGGTGAGTTTGCTTTAGGAACAACAACACTGCTTTACCTGTGCAGCCATTAGGATCTAGAGCTTTTCCCACTCCTGCACTTTCAGTGCACAGAATCCTACATGCACAAAATCCACACCAAACAACTCAACACAAAGAAGAAGTATTTTGAAGCACCCGCCCGTGTCCTGCCCTCTGAGTAAATAAAGAAATTTATGCAGCTTTAGTAGTTTTTATAGTGCTGTCTTTGTGGTAGCTGTGGTGAGATTAGAACCATGTGCAGTGCCGTCTCCACACACTGGCATAAAAATCCTGCTGTGTGCTACCAGGGCTGGCTTGTGCTGCAACCAGGGTTAGCAAAACCAGAGTGAATTACTTGCCTGGACTCTTGAAGTCCAGTGGTTTCTCTAGCCTATGGCACCATGGTGAACCAAAAAGTAATTATTTCTCCCAAAAGCAAATTTCATCCTAATGCACACCATCACTAACAACTATTTAGAAAACAAATACACAAACACCCTCATTCCCCAATAAGGGATATATTTCCTATATTAATGGGACTCTGTTATGAGGAATGTAATCTAAATTTAAATGTTCTTTCTCTAAATAATATTAACCTTCGTTTTAGTCAGCCAGATTTCTGTTTCATTGTTTATGTTGCTTTCTGCTTCTGAGTGCCTTCATTGTGCTTCCAGGAATAACTGAGTGACAACTAATTACAGTCTTCTGATCACATGAAGGAAAATAGAGAAAGTAGAAAGTAACTAAAAACCTAAAGAAATTGGCAGCATCACAAGTTCTGCTTCTTTCTAAATGACAAACAGCACTTCCCCACTGTGTTACTAAAATCTACAGATCATCTTACAGACAAAAGAAAATAAATTCCTTGCATATGCAATATCTTTTGGCAAAAAATGAATTGAAAACTGCTTATCAGACCAGCTGGATAGAGGATGCTCACGCAATCTTCTATCAGGCTTCACCAGACCAAAGCATTTCTCAGCAACAGCAGCCGAAAGAGAACACTATGCTTCAAGTAAAAACAATGACACATCGAGGGGGGGAAAACTAGCCCAGAGATCAGCACTGCCCTCTCATTTGGCTACGGAAACATGGAGAGGGGCTAACAAAGGCCATGTGCTTTACCTGGCCGGGCGCGATGCCCTGGAGCTGAACTGTAGGCAATAAATACGGGTTTGCAAGCGCGGCCAGTCGGACAAAGATGAGGTGACCCTCTCTGGGCAGTTTTTCACCATTTGTAAAGTTACACCTGAAGAACGGGGATGACAGCTCAGCTCCCTGTGCTACTGACTGCTCTGAGAGTGTCTCTGAGAGCACAGGGACTGTGCTGCACTAACACTGTAGTGCCCAGCTCACAGCTTAGGGCAAGAAGTCTCAGAGCAGCTATACCCTGACAGCTCTATTGCTAGCAGCAGCAACACCTGAGGGGAAGGATGGACAACTACCCTGCACTCTCCCATTTTTCAGCTGTGCTGTTTTCCCACACCATGCAAATCTGAGCTGCCAAACCCAGTGGCAAGCACACAGAATAGGAGCTACTTAAATTCCCATTTCTCCAGCGCACTAAAGAAATTAGACTTTTCCCAAGCAGTGCAACAAAAAGAGCTGTATTTATCAAGGAGCTACAGTTCCCTGCCCATCATGCCTTCAGCAGCTGTGGTGGGTGAGCTGGTTTGTGACAGGCAAGACGTGTAATCTGAATCCCACCATCCCACTTCTTATTCAGTGCCGATAGCTGATGTTACCCTCATTCGCTTGCTGGCTGCTTTTTTTTGAACGTTTTGACACTAGTCCTGAAAAGGAAGGATTTAAGTTAAACCCTTTTCAATAACGCAAATGTGTTTTTTGCAATTAAAGCCACACAATTAGCAATGACAAGCTCAGGTCAGCAGAACATAGATTATGCTGTTCAAATGCTCTGCCACTCAGTGCCTCCAGCAAAAAGCTGCAGGAGAGGAGAAGGGAAAAAAGAAATCCCACACACATTATTTAGCAACTTGTGCTCTGATGCACAGCACCACTTGTAGATTTGTGGAGGGAGGTTCATTTATTTATTTACTTAAAATCCCTTAGGCTCTGGCCTCCTTCTCCACTGATTCTATTCCTTCAAGACAACAAGAACTATTCTTCAGGGCAAGAAGGCTGGCAACATTTAGAATTAACTTCTCAAAAATAAATATTAAACAAATGTTTAAAGTCTTAAAATACTTGACTTAAAAATGTTTCCCTTAATTCTTCACAAAAATAAAAGTATTTGCTTACAATCTCCCTCATTCAGCCGCTTGTATTGCCCCTGACAAAGAAAGCAGATTCCTCTGTCCATGTCATGACATAAAGAATAATTTAAATTGAATACTGTTCTTTTGGTTTAAAGTATCTGAACTGCGCATGTATAGATCATAGACAAGAAAGCTAAGTGTAGGAGCTAAAAGAATTTCTAATTTCTTAATAGCTTAACTTAGATCTTCTTTTCATCTGAAATGTCTTTATTTCATTACTACAAATATTGGCACCTACAGATCTCTTATACTAACATGGCTCTGTTTTCACTGTACACAGACAGAAACAACCATATATTTTAAAACCAAAGGTGGTATCATAGCAAAATGTAAGTAAATATACCATTTTGCCAGCATCATCGATGACTGCCACCTAATAAGTGCAATGCTGATTTTGAATTTCAGATCTTGATCTCATTTTCGAATCACCTTTTAAGAAAATCTAGGTTTCATTGCCATAAATTATGAACCCTGTGACTGAAGCTTCTGTTTGTATCCAAGTGCTACATACATGTTTATGGCATCATTTAACTGACAACAGTACCTTAAAATTAATATGCACAATCTGATTCAAATACTCCTGTGTCTGCACTCACTACCTTGTTTTCAATGGTTATGAGAGATAAGGGCCTCAACCTTAAAAATAACATATGATACAATGTAGTAGAATTTCATATAAAGCTGAGTTCAAGTCATTTTATTAAATGTTTATATACAACTTTAAAACAAAAATTTGTTTCCAACTCAATGTGAGGTAAGGGGCACTGAAGTCCCCAGACGAGCAACAGCATAATCCCTTGCCCTTCTATATGACAAGTTTATTCCTTCTGCAAGACAAGAAGACTACCACATGAGCCTGGAAACTCCCAGCATAGAATTCCCAACTCATGTGTCTTGCAAAACGGTAACACAAGGCTTCTTAAAGAAAAAAAGAAAANAAAAAAAAAAAAAAAAAAAAAAAAAAAAAAAAAAAAAAAAAAAAAAAAAAAAAAAAGGTAAAGTTCAATATCTGTCCTGTGTCCCTTTTTTTCTAGTAATATTTTCATTACTCTAGGGCAGAAAATCAACAATTTCTTCCTGCTAGCACTAACAGCTTTTATACATAGATAGATAGATAGATAGATACACACACACACTCACACACTCTTATGTGAATTTACTCACCATTTTCTCCCTTGTACCTGTCCTGCCACTCGAGATATTTGGGATACAAAACCAAGCTATCTGTTTGAGTTTCTGCTGTGGACTTGTACCAGGCTGAAAATTTTCCTTTTAAAGCCAATTAAATTTGGTTTTCCTTATTCATTTTTGTAATTCTAAAACTAAAATCAGCACGCATCCTTCAGCACACTTTATTCTACAGGTGATTTAAAAAAATAAAGAAACAAAACCAAAACAACAAAAAAACCCACACCAAACCATGTGACCTGTACTTTCAGTTGCACCAAGGCGAAATTTCTGTGGCATATATAATGAAAATGCAGATATATAGATCACTTTTCTTACCATGTCCCCAGGCTTGACAGAAACTGCCACCACTGTTCCAGGCATGGGAGATCTCAAAATGCTGGAGGTGTCCTCTGCTGCTTTCTCTGGCATGTACTTGCTCAGCTCCGCAGCAACCTTCGTCAGTATTTGCAATTTGTACTAAAGAATAGGAAGAGGACTGGTTTAGAAAACTGTACCTTGGTGAATTCCAGTCAATAACCTGCATTATTTTATGGCCTGTTTTTATGTAATACATCTGTTAGCTGTTCATCATGGGACTGTCTAAAAAACACTGTTTGAAATCTTTATTCAGAGTTTCATTTTCAGGATGTAGAAAGAAAAATATGCAACCCCAGTCTGCAGCAAAGTGCACATAAAACCAAAGAATCAAGTACAATAAAGAGATATCAGACTCATTTTAAAATTTGAGGTAGAGAAGGGAGATTGAAATTTAAAAACAAAAATGCCCTTATACTTGCTGCACATTATCTTTAGTGGATAAGGAATATTGAGGGATTCTTTTCCAGTGCAGTGATGAATTGGAAACTGACCTTTTGGGAAAGTCTGTCAGACTTTCAATGACATGACTGATCTTACACATTATGTTTACCTTTTAAACATTTCTTTTTACTGTGTATTTAATGTTTGAAGTTAGTAACTTGCTCCGATTTTGCAATTAAAACCTATTAATTAAATTTCAATTCTGGTTTTTCATACATAAGCAGAAAAATCAAACGTCGTTGTATTGAAGATGCTTTATCTACAATAAAACCCACTCAGCAGCCATTACCTATCTGGAGAAAGTGCTGTTTTCTCTAGTGTTTTATAGCAATTAAAACCAGAGGGGAAATATGATGACCCTCAGGTGAGAGCATCCCTTCAAACAAAACCTTTCGGAAGGCATATAAATATTGCCTGAAGTGATTTTGGCCCCAGAGCTTTTAGTTTTTAAAAACCTGGCATTGCGATAGGAGCTCCCTGCCCTCAGAGAGACGGACGGACGGACGGACTGACGGCCGGAGGGCAGCCGGGAGGGAGCGCACGGAGCCAGTAGATGGCAGCAGGTCTCTGTGCGACACTCCCGCCTCGCCGGGGCACACCGAGCCAAGGCCAGCACCGCACTTCAGCAATAATTTAAACAAAGGTTTTAATAATAAGCATCCGACGGACGGCATTTACAATTCAAATGCGTATTTTGCTGATGTAAAGTTCAACACCTTGCTTGGAACAGTATGTTTTCCTCCAAAACAATTAGCTATTGTTTTATTAACAGTAAAATGTCTTTACTTTTCATTTTTACATGGACAGAAAAAATCCGATATCCTTATGGTGAAGGTAAAGGGGGACTCTACCTTCTGCTTCTGTAGGAAGCAGAACAAGGTATTTAGAAATACATGCAAAAGGTGATTAACTCTGCAGTGACATCTTTAAAATGCAGCTTTCAAAGCCGAACAGAGGATTATCATCCTCCATAAATGGTGTGTAGACACACAATATTTTGTGAGATGAACAGTGCAGCCATTCTCTCAGAAATACTCTCTTCTACCCAGAAATAAAGGCAAACAGTTACATGAACCGATCCTGCCACCACACCCCAGGAAGTGTCATAAAACACCACGGCAATGTTCCCTGGAGCTGCAAGTGGCACCCAAAGATTTGAGGACCCGTTCCCAGCCATGTGCCCCGGTCACAATTGCCGTGGCACGGGGGAAACCAGCACCATTTTGTATGCAGAACGCAGCTTTAACCCCGAGCCTCCCGCAGGCATCATCACGGCAATCGAGGCTGTGGCACTCAGGATTTCCACCCCAAAGCACAGCCAGCCCTCGCCCGGCTCCAGCCACGCGTTCAGGGCGCTGCTCCAGGCGCACGTGTGCGAGCACACACGGACACGCTCCCTGTGCCGGGACAGGGCGGGCGATGCCCATAGGAGAATTGGTGACATAAGCTGCAAATAGAATTGCAGCAGTGTGACAAGTCAAATAATAACATCTTATGCATGTTTCTTTACTCTTGAGTGTCTGTTTTGCAATCAAGACATACAAGTGTCTGCCAGTTTCTGAAGGATATGATCCTTAAGTGAAATTACTGTGCAAATAAAAGCTTTTTACTCCTATTAAAATTCATCTGAGTCATAAGTGGCAACGAAAAAAAGCTTGCAGAGTGTATTCTGCTGTCAATCTAATAAACATTCTGTGTAGAGGGACTATTTATCGAAGATAAATTGTACTTAAAAGTCCTTCATTAAATCTATGGGGGGGAATATAATTACAACAAATTGCACAGTTTCAGTATCCATGGTTGGTGTCTTCTTTGTACTCGGAGTTTGAAAATAATTTTTTAAAAAAAATTAAAAAAAAAAGAATGCAGAAATAAGTTATATTTGTGGACTGTATTGTTGCCTCTTGCAAGAGACTATTTTGATATGATTTCAAAGGATTAGGTTTAGATGCCATTTAGTTTTTTTAAGCCACATAAACACTCCTGAGCTGCCTAATTTCAAAATTTAGACTTGAAGAGAAAGCCAGACCTTCTGCATTCATCTAGGTTACAGTATTTCACAGGGTTTGAAATACAGAATTCCCTATGCACTTCACAACATTCAGCAGTGGGGGAAAAACACATTCCTCAGTATGCTGCACTTTAAAGCTCAGTTCTCCACACCAAGCTAAAATATCCCTACCAAACATTGTTTTTACTATCTTTATAATTTTCATATCTTTTAGATTCCTTTCTCTGCAGGACTCCTGCTTTGCTTGGAGTGAGATGTAAGAGTCAGTACTCTCAGAGCTTTAAAACGCAGGTCTTTGTTATTGATGAGCTGTTCCTTTTCCTTTTGTATTTGTTTATTGTTCTTTAGTCTGTTTGGGGGATAAGCAAGTTACTGTAATCAAAAAGTAAAAAATAACAACAGTAAACTTCTGGGGAAAGGCCTTTTTTGGCACAGTTGGTTCACAAATGACCTTTCAGAATATAAAAAGACATAGCGCAAAGAAAGGTTCCTTCTCTAAGATTACCTTTGATGTATTTCTGCTGCTGGCTGGACCCCACTAAATACCTGCATAAATATCCCTTTGTGATGCTGCTACTTATCCCTGGAGAGGAGTTGTGGAGTGGGGTGCAGGGTGCTGTTCACCCAACCCAGGTTCCCCTGCAGCTGGGTGAGAGCCACAGGACTCTCTGGAAGACCATGTCAAACAAAGCCCACCAGTGCTGCCACAACAAAGACAATTAAGAAAATACCACATATTTTCATTACATGACCAACGCTGCTGCTATGCCTTTGATTTAGCGAGAACAATGCTGAACATAGGAAGCAGAAGTTTTGATACGCTGCTAACTAAGTGCGGATGAGGTCCTGATTTTCTTCCTTTATGCTCAGAAGGAGGAGGAGATGGGAGAAAGAAGGGGGTGTAAATTGGGGAAGGTTGTTAAGTTTGGGTTATAAATAGAGACCAGGAGGTTTCCACTGGCCTAAACCAGAACAAACATTTGTTGGAGTCATAAATAGATTGCAGGTGGACTCTTGAGAGCAGGGAAATCTGCTAGCCATCACATCTGTGCTGATGAGTACTTGTCACCAGCCACCACTCCACTCCACAGCATTTCAAAACCCAATTCTGCCAGCCAAAGCAAAGTCAATAAAGCAGTACCAAAAGGAGCCATACCGCTTTTGATGGCACAATACAGGTGTTTCTTTTCCACCAGACCACTGGAGTCCACAGTGAGTTGACAAAAATTATAGTAGGGAAAAGTGATGTTACTTAATAGTTTTCTAAGTGTAGCAGCATTCTGTCCTACCTCTCCTGCTAAATTGATTGGATGTTTATGTAAAATGCAAAACTACCTCTTACAACCAAATCTCCATGACAAAAATAAGAACATAAAAAGGTGCAGTAATAGCAATACAGGATGGGGGTGGGGGAGAAGAAAGCAAATACAGTGAAAATTATACCTTGGGTTTTGTGTATTTTTTTTTCTCAGTACATTCCCTACTGATCTCACAAGTCAGCAGACAAGTAGACTGACTGCTACAAAAAAGATGGCTAGGGCATATCACCCCTCTGTGCTTAAAAACAAGTTCTGTACTTTGCACAGATATGGTTCCCTTACCATATACATCAGAATACTGCAGATCTTCACTAAAATGTTCATAATTGCACTCTGTTACACCTCACATTAGTTTATTAAATATGATCTTCCCTGTACACTTGAAACTCATGTCCCCAGAAGCAGTAAATGTTCAAACTCCATTGGAGATTTTATAGAGTAATCACTACCCATATGTTACTCACATTAGTGTTTGGACTGCTGACCAGATGTGGATTTTCAGTATGCTTTACCTAAATGTTCAACCATGTTTTTCAAATGTCTGTCATTCCTGTGGTCAGAAGGGTGAAAATCTTACGTAGCTCAGATTTCAGTAGAGAAATTGTCTGCTCTGTGTCTTCATTATTTTCACTAGCCTCACAGTCTCGGGTTTGGAACCAGTGAAATGTATTAACTGTGGTCACATAATTTCCCTTCAGCATTCCTAATCCACGTCCTGCCTCAAGTCACTGTTGTCACCTGTGGTTTGACGTCATGGATTCACGTGGAGTACATTATTCTGCATTCAGTGGAAGCAATACCGAGCAATGTTCCAGTTCCAAACACAATGAGCACGCTGCCTTTTTTATTAACCATTGTACATGTCAACATCATGACCATACCCTTGCTTAGATTTCCACCACAGCATCTAAGCAGGAAAATTATTTATTCCATATTACTTGAAGATGTCAGACACCACCTTCTTTCAGTCAAGGACTCCTTACTGAACAAGGAGATAAAGGACATTTTGCAAATCACTTTTCCCCCCAAGTTCTGAGTTCTAGAGCTAATTTGCTTCCACAGGGTGGTGGTTTGACGTTAATACCTGCACAAAATAACAGCACTTTTAGTCTGATGGAGGGGCAAACACTCAAACTGCTACAGAGACAGCTAATGAAAAAAAAAATAACAATAATAAAAATACCAAAACAGACACAAAAATCATGAGCCTCTAGCAGCAACAAAAGGGAAAGAAAACCGAGAGGAGCCTCACCACCACGTAGTACACACTCCAGCAGCAGAAACTTAATGAGACTTGTAATTCAGCCGCATTTCCCACTTTTCCATTCCTTGTGTGATACATAATTAACACTCTAGAGAAACCTACCAAGGTTAAAGCCACGCAAAAACCAGCTTCCCTCCGCTTCAGGCGGAGGCCGAGCNGGGCGGCGCGGGGAGCCCGCAGCGGCCGCAGCTGCCGCCGCCGGAGCAGCGCGGGCGCACAATGCTTTGACAACTCCATCAGCGCAGTCTCAAGGTAGCTGTCAATCAGGATGCATCATTTAATACAACAGCACACTAAGGATTTTCTCCTACAACCCACATGACAGCGTATCTACAGCTCTATTTATATCAGCGCCCAGTTGTGTTTACAATGCTGTTGTAATTAGAAAAGATGCAACAGGCAGCAATATTATTCAGATTCCCATTTTGCCGTGCTGCCGTGTAAAGTGCGATCTTGCTTCACAGAGTCATGCTAAATGACAAAAGCGCTATTTTCTTCAGTCTCTGTGCTCAGACAGCACTTCATTTGCAGCTATCTATAATTAGATTAATGGTGTAGTGCCGTACAAAGCAGGCCCACTTCACATCAGATAGCATATGAATTAGGACAAACACTTATTTCAATTCCAGGCAGAGAAAGCAGTGACTGGGGTATTTAGCATACCCTTTATGGTGGAATGAGATGTTAATTGTGTACCATTACCTCTAAACTGCTTGCTTGTTGTATAAATCACTGTGCTAATTGATGCAGAGATAGAAACGTAGCCACAGGCAAGAAAGCAACGGAATGAGAGCTGAAGATGGTGGATAAAGGATTATCGGGTAAAACCATATGGAGATGAGATTCCTTTGAAACCTGCCCACAAGCAGCACTACTATGAACTACAGGGGAAAAAGTGCTGCACGGATGCCTAAGGAAAAAAAAAAATTATTATATAGTTTACATCATCGTTTCAGAACAGAATCTTAGAAGCGAATCCAAGCTAAGCAGAAAACTGACGAATAAATGTGTGCAATGAACTTCAACACATGCTTCTAAAAGACAAGTAGCAGGCTGAGCCTGGCCTGGGAACAGGCACCACACTGCCCGGATTTGGGGGGCCTGAGTTAATAAGTAACACTTGCAAACTATGCAAAGCAGATGTTCCCCTGGCCCAGCAAAGACTAGAAATGCAGGCTCTGCAAACAGAAAATGTCTGTGCAAAAATAAAATTAATTAAAAAAAAAAAAAATAGAAAAAGCAACCAAGACATTCAAGTGGCTACTGATAAGCTAAATGCCCTAATAAGGAAGAAGAAGGGAAGCAGCTTCACACACCTGTAGTAAAAATTATTCATATTCTGGCCCATGCATATGCAGAAAACTCGTATAAATCCCCTTCTGTGTACAGCACAAACAAGAGGAGAATCTCTCAGAAGTAACAAGTAGCTGTGTCAGCACTAGGACTATCAAGGCCTGCCTTTTCTCTGATGAGGTTTGTAGTTGTTTGCCATGTAAAACACCATTACAGCCCTGGGGGTATTCCCAGCTGCACTCCCCAGTCTGCATTCTCTCATCTTAAACTCGAGTCTATCCAAACCCTCTGACCACACTTCCCACCACACAGTTGCAGCTTCCTCCTCTACCTGGACACATTTTATTCAAGAGACAGGTTGGACCATAATGATTTTCGGATTCTTCCTTCTCTGATGTGCTTGGCTGAAGTCCATCAGCTGAGTCAAAGGTACTGCAAAGCCAGAGAACAAACACACACATGGAGTCTTCAGCATGCCTGCCTCAGCCTTAGTTGCCTAAAAATAGCATTAAAAAAGGAAGATGAGCTACAATACCACCTTGAACACCATATTCAAGGACAAGCCAACTTGGTGATGTGCTCACCTTTGAGCCACTGCTTATTCCCCCACAGACACTGCAAATCTGTTTGGCATCATTTCTGTTCTGCAAAAGAGTGGCTCTGGTATATGTGCCGCAATCAACATCACTGCACTCTAAACCTATAAACCCCCCTTTCCCCTCTGCCTTCCAAATTATTGTATGAACTTTTTTTCCAAGCTTCTTGTTCAGAAAACTTGTACACAACTAAGATTTAGCTTCATGCTTTGATCACTAAAAAATGCCAGCAACTAAAATACTACACAAATGTCCAAAGAAAATGTATTTCCTTTTCTTGCAACATGATACCTGAGAGCAAGTGCTGACTTTCAGCCACAAGCTCTAAGATCTCAGTACAGTGAAATGAACTTCCAAAAAGTAAAAGTTATCTTCCCCTTGAGTGTTCAATCCCCTCTACTCCAGTGTTTGATATTGCCTTAGCTTGAAAGAGCAAAGAGAATGCATTATGTCTGCAAGACACCTCACTCTCCTAAGGTTTAATAAAAAGAGTGAGATGCCAGATTTTCCAGCCTTGTTTTCAATTTTCTTTTGGAACTATTTGTTCCTCCTACTCATGGCACATAATTATTACTTGGGTCGAGAGGGGTTAAAATGTTAATTATAACTTGGGGTCAGAGTGCTGCAGCAGCGTCTATTGATCCAAAGAAATACACATAACAAATATATATGTAGATGTGTATCCATGTATATAAAGGGAGGGCTTAGGGGTGGACAGTTACCCATTACAAACAAGCAGGACTAATGTACAAATTACTGCTTGCTGGAAAAATCAAGTGAATAGCAGAGGGGAATCATGTACTGCTTGATGAAGTGCTTCAGTTACTCCGAGAGGAACCTTTAGATTATTTCCAGCACTATAAACCTAACAGGAGTAAGCAGAGTGATAGTAAAGATATTTTGAAATTACAATAGAGTTCCATAGCTTTAGATATTGGTCACCAGACCTACTAGTCTGAGGATATCCTCCTCTATCACTAAAGCTTACAACTTTAAGGAAACACAAGCTATATCTGGAAAACCAAAGGGACCTAAGAAATAGAAACAAATGGTAGTAGAAAAATGCCCCTGTGTTGACTACTTTGAAATAACACCTCCCAAGTGTGCGGCTGGTTGACGCAAATGGAAATGCATTGAGGAAAAGAGCTGTGAAGCAGTGTAACAGTCCTGTTCCTAATCATTAATCACTTTTTTTAGGCCATTTAAACTAGCCCATTAGAGCCTGCAGCAAAATGCCAACACTCCCATCACTTGCATGTCAGCAGTGCTGGTGTTAACAGGAGAAAATATATGGTTTCTATGACTGTGCCCCAGTTCTACAGCATTTGCTACTTTTAATTGAAAGAGGCAGTTAAACACAAGGTAAATCATTCAGTTAGCTAAGCTGTTTAATAACACATAATTGATAATGTCAATATGCTACAGTGACATAATGCATCACTTTCATCACCCTTATGCTTCAAATACGGTCAACTTATACTTCAAACATTTACTTTAAATCTGCTATTTAATGACAAAGCCGGGGAGAACTGCCCTGAGTACCACATGTGGAACATAGGTAGAACACACAACACTGCCTCGACTCATCTGCAGGTTGGTTAGAAACGAGTTTCTGCCAAAGCACTTGCAACTTTGTGAAAATTGCTTAGTTACATTATTAGTGACTTGCTTTTTGTCTCAAAACACCAGAAGTTCCTACTGTAATAACTTCCATTTATCTGATAAAATCTGTTGAAAAAGAGCATGAAAATATCTGCACAAGAAAAAGCAACTTGTTCTCTGAAATATGTCCCAATCCTGCAGGCTTTTGCCTAACTTTTCACACATAACCAAGCCAACAGCAGCCATCAGGACTTCTTTTTAGTATGAGGCAGATCACATGCTTAAGAGTTTACAAAATCATGCCCTCTAAACATGGAATATGATCTAGAGTAGGAAAAAAATATAGCTTGTAGCTGTGTACAGGCAGTGTGGTTAAACATGACTAACCCTATTACATAATACTGAGGTTTTTAACATGTATTAATTTAAAATAAATTTTATTTCTACAAGTGTTTAAAATTGGCAGGAACATTTGACCTGTTTATTTTATACAACAATAAAAATGTAACCACTGACAAGAACCATACAGCTGGTTCTGCACTGTGTAGCAGAGAACACCCAGATGGCTGCAAAATGGGATGGGGTTTTGGTTTCATTTTTTTTTAAAAATACACACCCTAAAAAAACCCAACAAACAAAGAAAGCATAAATCCCCCCAAAGCAAACAAACAAAAAGCCAATTAAACCACTTAAGTGACCACTATTACAGGATGCATGCAGGAAAAGGTGAGGGGCAGACCCAGAGGTAGCAGGTGAGATTAAGTGTGCTGATACTCTGAACCTCGATGTAACTATACCTGTTTCAGTTACCTGCATGGCACTATAATATTTGCTTGCTGTGAGATTCCAGCTGTACCACAGACAGCATGGCTAAAAAGGCTCTGTATTCTGAAAATAAAAACATGCTGCCTTATAAGTAGCCACTTGCCCTGCTCCTGTTCTTACCCGTGGAAAGCAGCTGTAGAGGTAATATCATCACCTACAACTACATATTGAAATACTAGAAGTTTGGTTCAGCTGTCCTGGAGTTCACTGAGGAGTTAGACAGATGTCCCCAACTAATAAAGGCTGCCATGAGCTGCACTGGCTACAGGTGACAGGAACTCAGTTGTATGTCTTGACACAGTAACTTGTTAGAGTAAGGGATTCTCACAATAAAAAGCAAGTCCATTGAGAATAAATGGTTCAAGGCTCACAAAAGCAACCTGTAGAGTCTGGTCTGACTAGAGACCAAGGTAATTACTTATAAAAAGGGAAAAGTCAAAGATGTGTAAAACTGAAGTACCAATTACATAGCAAACCAAAGCCTGTAGGGTATTTACTACTTTTCACCCTGATTCCTTTTGATTTGTAAACTATTCAGTAAATTTAGTACAGAAGTACTTTTTGAAAAGTACTATCTGATTTGGGGCATAACATATCCTCACTAGGAAAAAAAAAAAACAACCTATGGAGTAAAATTCATTTACAGAAAGGTCAAGCAAATGCTGCTTCATTTGTAGACACCAATGTTTTTCCCCCTCTTGGTGGCCAGGATATAATAAATGTTTGACTCCTCTTTCCTTCAAGCTCAGCACTACTTTTGGCACTCACTTAAATGGAGGAAAAAGCAGAGCAGAGAGAGGTCTTTCACTCACTGTGAGGATACCTACAACCACAGAGAACATTTCGATAGACCTTAATTCCCACTGACTGCAAAAATGGTTTCAGCCTGTTCATTTCATAAGGACAAAACTGCAGAGCCAACTGCATTCTTTCTCACAGCTTACTAAGTTTTCTAATGGTTGTGCAAGCACTGGTTAGAGCTTGGTCTGTTAATTTGCCTTGGAACACTTCCAAGTAATACTTGGTAAGCCACAGCATCATTCTGTTTTGTTTTTTACAGCAGGTAGCACAATGACATCTACAACTGGAGAAAAATGTGTATAGGAGGCCAAGGCCTTTTCACAGACATTTTAGTCAGTATATTTTAATCCTCTCTGGATGGAAATACAGATTTAGGAAAGTTTAAACATGAAGCCTCTTGAACCTGGGCAAGTCCAGATACGTTTGTAAGGCTGTTGCAAACTCAAAACTCCAAGCAGGAGTCTAGATGGTCATAAGGGTAAGCTGTGAGAAAGGAGTACATGTGTGAGAACTCAAGTAATCCAAGATGGTGCAGTTTTACATAAATGGTGTGATAATCTCTTCCATATGTCTTCCTGACAGACACTCTGTTCTCACACCATGGCAATTACACAGCCTGACTACCGATTTAGGGGGTTTAGTAGCATTACTGGCCAGGTTAGAGACGGAGAAGCTTTAAATCCTGGAAGTGATCTTGTTCTGGATTTGTTTTTGTCAGCAGTCCCACTAATTTCACTCAGTTCACGGTATCACCCAAGATACTTAATTAGAACTTTCAATTCAGTAAGAACTAAGTGAATTACTACACTGCACATAAATAAGGACATATCTGCCTGGAAAAAAATTGTTTGAAACATGAATCCCTCATTCTTACTGTCTTCTTCAAGAGGGGGCTGTTGAAAAACCACTTCATTGTGTTCTACTTTTTCATTCCACAGTATAAAAAATTACATTTTTATTTCAGATACAATAAAATAAAAGAATGACAGTAAGACTATGAAAATCCACAAAAATCTATACATTTTATTATATGCAATAAAACGGGGTTTAGTTATGGTTTTTAAATTATTCTGGATACTAAATCATCATGAAAGTCTCAGCCATAGCACAGCACTGGTGTGATACCTGTTTCCTGCCATTAAATTTCCAATTATCATTTTGTGGCATTAGGAAGGATATATACATTAGCAATAGATGCACATTCTCTAACCTCTGTAATTTAGAAATACATGCTATTGCATCCATGATTACTGGCAGAACTATTCATGTAGGACTTAAAATTCTCTCTTATGTCACAGACTAGTGCTTTTGTAATTCAAACCTTCCATGACAACATTTGCTACTATCTAAGGGCTAGGTTCAAAAAGACTTACATACCTAAAGAAGAACACTTAAGAAAAATTGAAATACCTACATCCAATCTGGCAATACAAGTCCCTGATCATGTATCACTTAGCACTGAGGGTACTTCAGTGTATTCTATCTTCCTTCCTGGTTCAAAGTACACACTTGGAGCTTTGCTGCTGTACCTCCTCAATACCACATAATACAGGCACTTCCTTCTTCAAGTCCAAATAGGACCCAAAGTCAGGAGAACAGGGTCCAGTTCTGCTCTAGGGGCCACTTCTACCTTCTAGCAGCCTTCCACTACACAAATGGGTCTATGAGAGAGCTGGAGAGGGACTTTCTACAAGGGCCTCTAGTGACATGAGAAAGAGTTATTGATGGCTTTACACTGAAAGAGAGTAAATTTAAATAAGATATTAGGAAGAAATTCTTCACTGTGAGGTTGGTGGGACACTGGAGCCGGCTGCTGAGAAAGGCTGCATATGCCCCATCCCTGGCAGTGTTCAAGTCCAGGTTAGACAGGACATTGAGCAACATAGTCTAGTGGAAAGTGGCCCTGCCCACAGCAGGAGGGCTGGAATGAGATGTTTAAAGTTCCTTCCAACCCAACTATTATATGATTCTATGAATAAAAGACTTATGACTGAGCTGTCTTAGCCCAAACCCTTAACACTCCTGCAAGAAGTGAGTCCTGGGACTGATTTATCAGTGAGCAGCAACATTATTCAGTGGACTTGGGACTGGAGATGAAGTGATGAATGATGCAATACCCTAACACGAAGAACTTTCCCCTGAGAGTGGCAGAGCACTGGCACAGGCTGCCCAGGGAGGGCGTGGGGTCTCCCTCTGTGGCCACATTCAAAATGCTCCTGTGTCACCTGCCCCAGGTGACCCTGACTTGTCAGGGAGTTGGATCAAATGATCTCCTGAGGTCCCACCCAACCCTAAGGATTCGGTGATCCTGTGCAATACTCTTGACAGGGCAGTGAAAGGCAATCACCCAGACTACCATCAGACTAGAGGATCTCAATTAACAACTCATAGCCACTACCACCAAAGTTATTATTGTGTGAGCTTTGGCCATTCCTTCATAATTGATTTAACCTCTGTCCTCACAGCAATATTTTTAAATTCTTGGTTAAAGTGATTTAGTGTTCAATTTTCTAATTAAATTGAGTCTTTGTGAAACATGCACAGAGTGTACTGATCTCCATATTTCATCTCTGTTACTGACACAATTCTTTACACAACAATTAAGGGATCATGTGAAACTCTCTGACTATCCTCCTAATGAAAACAGTACAGAAAGAAAGCTAGGAATATTTCCTTAAATGCAAATCAAACTCAAAGATAACGGACTTTGAATAAATATTTTATCAGTTCTCCACTTCACTGAACAATCTTTTTTTTTAAGGCCATGGGAAATTTATTTGCAATTGTCATTATAGGATTTCTTTTAGAGATTAATTTTCATAGAATTACAGAATAGTTTGGTTTAAAAGGGACCTTAAAGATCATCTAGTTCCAGCCCCCTGCCATGGGCAGAGATACCTCCCACCAGACCAGGGTGCCCAGATTTTACACATTTTGTTCTATCGTATTATGTATCTAAACGATGTTTATTCCTCATACCAGCATTTTTCTGAGTGTAATCCAACAGAATGATTGCTCAGACAACCTACAATAGCTCTGGAGTGTTACATTTTGAGCTAGCACTGGTTTAGATCCAAAAGCTGGTTCCCAGGGTCACCTGGCTAATATCTCTGCTGGTTTAAAACGTGAAATGCAACTTGCAGTGCACTTATTTCAATCACTAGAAAACTTTTTTGTGTTTTTTTAACTGCCGTTCTCTTCTCCAAAAAGAAAAAAAACAGAAACCAAAACAAAAGCACTATTCACAAGACATTTGAACTCCTCCTTAAGTCTGTTGTTAATCAGTGAATTTCTCTACTCTGGGAGAAGACTAGGAATGATCCACTAACCACAAGGTAAAAACCAGTCAACTGGAAAGAATTTTAGTGGCAATAATATAGGTAGGGTAACACATCCATAGTTAGATATTTATTTTCAACATACCAGTTCATCACACTTGGCATAAATAGCAACAGGAGTGAGTCTGCGTATCAATAATTATATAAACCTAGTCTGGGAACAGGAAAAGGAACTCAGAACAACAAAGAATGCTGCTGAGAAAGGCAAATTCCTGAGTATTGCTGTGTAGAGTAACATGAGGATGAAGAGAAGGAAAGGGTTTTAGGACTAGAAATAATTAGCACTGATTTTATCCATCACACTACTCTCACTACTCAGTATAATGTTAGGAAGAAACATGCAGATTATCTGGAAGTTTTAAAGCTTCCCAGTTTGTCTGTCAAATCTGCAAAGAAATAGAACTGAGGACATTTCACAGTGGGATGAGATCAAAGTTTAACAGATCACTCTTCTAACATTATTCACTAATAAATTTTTTAAGTGAGACACATTGCAAAAATTTTCTTTTCTTTAAATTTTAACTATATCCAACATGGCTGAAATTTGGCTGACAATGCAATACTGGTCTGGCTAATAAAGGGGTGCTTTCATCAGTAGATGAAAACTGCAGCACACCAAGCAGAGTGGTGAAAGGGCAGTCAAGATGTAGCTCAGCACTCTATATTTCAAAATGGACTCAATAATTAAAATATTTACAAATTTGACTGCAAGGTGCCCAGAGAAGACCACTGCTGCTGTGTAAGGCAGGCAGTTATGCATTCATGAGTGGAAAAACAGGACAAGGGCAGAACAAAACTAGTTATGGTGCTTAAAGGCTAAGGAACTCAGCTGGGAAGAGGAGAAAACTGCATTCTGCCCAGCTACCTAGTCTGACATGGGGAAATGGTTCTGAAAATGGGGATCAAAATTTGCTTTCCCTGTAGAATGTCTCAAGCACAGGGTTTCTCCCTCTACCCCCCTAAGACTTGGCAATTACAACATATTGCAGGGATGGAGCAAATTTTAATTCGGCGTGTCGAACTCCCACCCCCCAGTCTTGTAGGCAAGTGCTCTCAGGAGCAAGATGAGCTGCAAAAAGTGACCTCTGCCTTTTACTGCTATGAATTTTCTTTAGTGTGGTCACAGCTGCTAGGCTTTGGGTTGAACTCAATTCTGCCCATCCATGCTAGATGTTTTCCAAAGACTATTCTCTCAGCTGTACTCAAGTACTTTGTTTCAGCAGCACAGGGAGGATAAGTGATTTGATATCCAGTTCTGCAGAGCAGGGTTGCTGAGAAGACACAAGTAGCTTTAGTTAGACAGCTGTAAAACCTATTGTAGGTGTCCTGAGGACACTCAGATGGTTACTGTATCCTAAACCTCCTGGATCACTTTCTTGCACTCAGACACATAAATTGTACTTGAATCTTGCTGTAGGTGCCAAAATAGGCACTTGAACTGCTCTGAACCTTTAAGCCTTGAAAGACATCTGTATACACGATACTGAGACACTGTTGTCAAAGAAGCATATCACACAGATGTTCTTGTTGATTTCTGTAACACTGATTAGTGACAATTATCCATCTACCTTCATTTCCCTATAGATTACTTTTTACAGACAAATTTCATTCATGATGAAATTGTATCCACCAATTACAGTCACATGGTTCACATCCTCTGCCCCTTTTTCATTTACAGACAACTTATTTTATTCCTCCAGCTCTTTTGACTTACTACTGTTTCCAAACATGGAATTCTTGATACCTGTTCAACCAGCTACAGTTTGGTTGTAAGTTTTTTGTTACTAAATATCTGAAATGAGACAAGGCAGAATTCTCTGATATTCAGATAAATATCTGAAATGAGACAAGGCAGAGTGTGTCCTGCTCTCTTCATATGGTATGTGATAATCAGTAACTTATTCGCTCATATACGAAGACTTCAAGATCACAGTGCAGATTATGAGGACAATGCTTGAGGTACATGATCAGTGACTAAGTCTCAGTTGTATGGTCACCTGTAATCCAAAATAAAGGGTTCTGTGTTTCACAGTTTCAGTGCTTTAGCTGCTGCTGTTTAACACGTTTTCTGTAAGACAATTCATTGTCATTATAAGGGAATAGATGCAAGAGCAATCCAAAGCCATCTTCATGGTTGATTCATGTTTGTGGTAGTTAGGCTTATTGCATTTGTCCTCTCTTGCTGTTCTTTCATTGAACCAATGGCTTCAAAGATGATCAATCAACACAACTCCCTCCTTCTTCCCTTTCTGATTATTTGCTAATTTTGGGAGATAAGGACTTTTGACTGCAGAGTACACAGACCCAATGACATTTAAAGCTTCAAAGTCTGCTGACCTACAGGATGACCAAGAGCCTGGTTTACTGCAGTCAGTTAAGACTGTGGTTCCACTTAAGGAGTGTCAGAGGACTTGGTACCAGTTGAGATCCTACCTTAAGATCGATTACAGGCATTGGATTTCTCTTCCCTACTTTAATACAAAACAAAACTAAAACATCTCTGCTGCAGTTATGGAGGGGAAATCTTGCTAAAACTTGCAGCTGCAACTTGCCTCATGATATCATATTACATGATCTTCACTGTTTATATATTTGATAGAGCATAATTTAATGACTTCATAGAATCAAATTAATTTCTCCTATGCTGTATTCATTTTAAAATAGAATCAATATTATTTACCCTACCTGACAATAATGCCCCATGTTTCACATACAATTGATTCAATACCAGCAGGTAGTTATCAATGAATGCACTTTGCTGTGGCAAATGAATACAATCAATGCCCAGAAATGTGAGTTTTCTGGTGTGTGTCTGAATTGTAACTGAAGTGAAAGCTGAGTCTCGTCTTTTTACTGCTTCTTTTAAGTTTCATATAAGGAGAATCTGGATTTAATAGGCAGCACCAGTACAGTAACAATCTGAAAAACTACCAGGCAACCGCACTGCACACTGAACATCTGACAAGGTTATGCCACATGAGGTAGCTGACAGAAAAAAAGGAAACCTCAAGAAAGAAACGTTAAAGATTCTCAGCATTTCTTGAAAAATATTTATGTTTGAGCTCTTGAGCATCATATGAGTATCATGTGAAAGACAACTCTGTATTTTGAAGGGCACGCTGCAAAAATGTCTATTTGTTTTGTTCAAAACAGAGTAAGAAAGAAATGTTTAGTTCTAGGGAGGACATCCAAAGACAGCATTTTTCAATTAGAAAAGAAAGTATGAATGTAGTATCAGTTAATATAAGCTAAGATTCATTTTAAGTTGCATTACATACATTGAAAACAAAGCTAATGTCAATGAGAGTAACAAAACAACTCTGTTACCTTCAAAATCAAGTAAAAATAGAGACTTTGGCAAAGTAATTTTGTTTACTACTTAAAGTAAAATGTGAGAAAAGAAGATTTTAGAAGACATTAGAGATAAGGGTGGGATAAGCTCCCCTTTCAGTGGGAGCTGGTTTTCTGGTTGCTCTTTCTCCCTTACAGACTGTATCTTTGAACTCCCACAATCCTTCAGCTTTTAATCTTTTTAAGGCAGTCCTCATTTTTCCTAGAGTAACTCAACCTAGCTTGCACCACTCTGAAGTCATGATGCAGCAGTCATTTTCCCAGCTACCAAGGTATCACTTCTTTCTAGCCACTTCCTCAGCCTTTATACATATTGAGTAATCTTTACTTATAGAAAATTCTAGGAAGTACACTGAAGAAAGCTTACTTCCATAGCACACTTGAGCACATGCTTTACTACCGATTTAATATTCAGATATTCTTTGCATAAGAGCCAGGAAAACAAATCCAGAATGCTTTAGAATAACACTGGAACATTTATATATATTTATGGTGAGAGAGAGAGAATAGCGATTTAAAATATAAACAATCTTTACTGCTCACATCTTTCAAAAACCAACTACAACTTCAGGTTTTTTTTTATACTTACATTCTAAGACTTTAATTGCCTTCCTTGAAAAAAAACTGTGAATTCCTAAAAGTCTAGAGTAGCTCTTTTCCTTAAAAAAGAAAAAATCTGCTCATATATTAAATCCGTAACTGTTTTGCTATTTGCTTGCAAAAAATACAGCAAGCCAGTACGTGCAACCCACATGTCCTCTCTTTTACCTGTGTTTCATAAAAACATCCTTATGACAACCATAATCTCCCACAATTCTCACAAAAATAGAACAAATCAATATCTAGCTTGACAGGATAAATATTAAACTAAATTGCAATTAACAATCTATGCTTTATATTATTTCCCGTGTAATATTAAACCACAAGCAGAAATTCGTGCAATTCACTTTCAGGTGCCCATGAACAATACTCAATATGTAGAATGCAGAGAGCCACTGCAACTGCTGGAGTCCACAAAACTGAAGGCTTCACAATGGGGCAGTAAAGAAATTTAGTGTAGGAGTCAACAACCACCACCAAAGAATATTTTATCTTTGCTGGTTTTTCTTTTTGTTTCCATTCCTCCCAGCCTCATCTTCCCAACGTTTGACTTAAATTTGAAATACCAGTTATTAATTGGCTTCATAATTTCACTAATTCATTTAACATTCATGTCAACAAAGTTAGAGACGGGGGGTGGGGGGGAAGGAAACTAATCAAGCTTCTTTATCACATGCAGAATCATACTACCTGAACACACAAAGTGCAAACATCATCTGATTCATTCATATCTACATTAAACTCTTTCCTTTTTACCTAAATTCAATCTGTATAAAACAACATTATTTATAATATAAGCATAGAAGTCCAGTGTGTATGTACAAATTATATTTATACATTTACATAAGCAGATATTAATGTAAGAATTTATTTATATTTCAGGGTTATAAAACCTTTTATCTTACAGCTGTGAGTCTTCCTCTTGCACAGGAAAGAATGTATTGAGAAGGAGGGGTTAAGTGGAAGGGAGTTTATTATGATCAGCAACATGAAACATGGAACAAAACAAGGCCTTCTCTTGTTCTCATACATTTGAAAGGCATTCTAAAGGAAGTTTTGTTATTCAATTAAGGTATTAGATAGTACATCACACAGTAAAAAGAAGTTCTGCTGGTAATGCTCCCAGTAAATTCCAGACTTGAAGATAAACTTTCTGTAACATCTCAGCTTTAGGGGGTGAAGTTCAAGTGCCATTGCCATTTGGGATGCTTTAAGGTGTCCCATCTGGCTGCTTCTACGTTGCTGTAGAAAACCCCAGGGCAAAATCAGACTGTTATTTTTTTCTGTTCTGAAAAGTGCTGTCCTTTAGTCAGGAAACAGTAGCAAAAGATCACAGGACAGAAAAACAGAACTACACTCTATGTGAAAAGAAAGCACAGGTATATAGCTTTTTTTCATAGTGGGATAATGGGAAAAACATTCACAAAAGTCCCTTCCGTAAAAAAACAAAAATGAGGCAAGTCATAGATTTGCTGGTGGATGGTTGGGAAGGAGTTTCATATCTTCCCTCCACGGCAGTTGAGTTTGCTTAAGACAAAAGACAGATAGCTTCTTAATTTTCTAGAGGCAGTTTATCTAGATGAAGCCATTACTGGGCCTGGAGATGTGGAAAGGACCCAGGACTGTGGAGGCAGCAGATAAGGGTTCATCCACAAGGCACACACCAAAAACTTCAATTTAGCTTTTGAATAAGGAAGAGCCTGCAGGAGTGGGACAGGAACTTGGCAGAATGTGAGCATGGGCACAGGTGATGAAGGAGAACTGGGCTGAAAGGGCTCCTGGTGATACAAGGCACAATCCTTGAACTTTTAGGCAGCCCTGGTAACCTCCTGGTGCATGTCCTCTCCCTTCAAACTACTACCTGAAGTGCAGAGGATTTGTCCAAGTGGCATAAATACACAAATGAACCCTATATGATTTCTAATTCATAATTTACTCACTGATCAACATGGAATATCAAACAGGCAAGTTTAATCATTTCAATTTCCAGTTATTTTACCCGCTTTACTAATTACCATTATAGCACTGATTAGTCTGTAATAGTTATTCATTAGCTGTAAGTTGAACAAGGGCTGATTTGAAGCAATTACACTTACTCAACATGTTCTGAGGACTAATTATTTCACAGTCATCAGATGATGACAGACAATAATAAAGAAACAAAAGAATCAGGGGTGAAATTCTAAAATATCCTCAGAATCCCTTCTATTTTCTGTGTGTGGATTATTTGGTAAAACCAACTTTCCTCCAGACAGAGTAACTAAGGATGTTACTGTAGATCATACTTTACTGAATAGAAAAACAGACTTTGAGACAGCTCAGTGTTACACCTTACGTACTTGTTCCTGGAGAAAGGCTGTGTTTTGCCTGTCTGAAGCTCTCCTTACAGATTATGGCATCTTGCTTCTGGAGAATTTGTTTGTCCTTGCACTCAGAGTTCTCCTCCTTACCCCATCAATCCTTAGTGACAAAAACTTCTTCCTCACAAAAATCCCATGAGGAGAGTATTTCTTGTTTCACTGGCTTGGAGTTGTCATGGCTGGAAATACAGGATATTTCATAGGGAAGACATTGAAATCTGGGCCAGAGAACGTCTCTGAAAAATCCCCGGGCAAGTGCCTCATGCCCATGAGTCTTTAGAATGATGATAGCAACATACTAGTACTCCCTCAAATGACTTAAAACAACTCAGAATTAAAAACAATGGAAGAAAACAGAAGCTTAGTTCATATGTCCAGAAGTAGAAAGCCTAAGATTATTATTATTATTATTACTATTATTACTAGGGAAACACCCAAGACTTTTCCCTTAAACTTTGAGTCATTTCTTTACTTGATGGAACAAAAACACAAAGTACAACATTTAGCAGAAATAAAACAATACAGAAATACTGAAATAGATACAAAACATGTCAAAAAAAAACCTTCAAATAAGAATGGGGTTTGTTATAGTTAATAATGACACCAAGAACAGATCAAATGACCTCCCAACATATCTTGTACTCTACAAAAGTTTAACAATGATCCAAAAAAAGTGTGTGGTGGGGGCAGATGAAAGTGATGAACCTACTTTGGATGCCTTTCTTAGCAACTTCTATTTTTACATGATCTGACCTGTTGCCTTTGCTCATCACCCAAAATAATATCAAGACCCCTCCTCCCCTGTCAAAGTCACCCCGCCAAGTTCCACAATGAGTTCCATTGATTTTCAAGACATATTGTCAACTACCTAATAATTTAACTGGTAGGCACAGCTCTTTCGGTTGAAGCTTCAGTTTCTCAAACAAAAGCTAACCACCTGAGACCACAGAGGACAGGATATGAGCTACTTATAGCAACACTGGACCAGTGAACAAGAATAGCAGGAAAGCTGCTTATTTTATTTTTTTTTTCTGCAGCAAAGCCCTTTGAAGTAAACTATTTATTAAACATTATAATACTCGAAACAAAAATCTTTGAAGGCAGGTTATCCTCCTCTGCACCATGTCCCGTTGTGAATGAATTGCTTCCTTTTCCTTTTTGGATTTTTTTCACTTGTGAAACTGACACTCAAATTGTTCTCTTAAGCTACTTGGGCAAGCCTTTGCCTTTGCCGAGAGGAAAAATCCATCCATCAACAATAGGATCATTAAAAATATTTATAACTCAAACTACTTCAATATCACTGCACTGTAAGCAGCCACTCTGTTCATCAGGCAATGTTATATAAATACAATAAATAAGTTCCTTGTGCACAGAAAAACAGTATTGATTAATAAGTAATGATGCAAACAGATCATCTGAAACAGAAACAAGCTAACAGTAAGACTTAATTTTTCACTTTTTTAATTAAAAAAGTAAATTCTTCCCATTAACCCTGTTACTGATGAATACATGTGTTTTTTCTTTGTTCTTCTGATTAAAACATTCATCTCTCTCCCTCTCTGTTGTTGAAAGAACTAATCTGTCTCTATAGCATCACTGTAGTATCATTGGAAGTTTCAAAACCAGACACAGAGAATTGTCTTTTCAAATACATGTATTTGGGCTGCAGAGACAGAACTGTCACACACTGTGCTGTATTTGCATCTTTGAAAATCTGGCACTGATGTGCAGTGAAGAAGGAGAGTGCTCTGAAACGACTGCTCAGAACTGTCTGAGCCTGAGAAATTCCCTGGCCAAAGCCTGGGAAATAATCAGAAGTGAACTGAAACTCCCACTGGGCCACCATGCATGCCTGCATAGTAAAGATGTCACAGGCAAGCTGTAGAAAAAATAATATTAGAAAAGGTTTTAAGAGTTCTCTACTGAGAGAAATAATTTACTCCAACTAAGAGACAGTTGAGAACTATCAATACCCTGATTTCTGAAAGATGGAAGAATTTGCAATTTCCACTGATTTGCATGCACGCAAGAGGAACCTATCACATCTGAAAATGTAATCACAAAAATACAATACATGATTCCTGACTAATTTTTTACCTAAGGAGCAGACCCAGCCTTTTTTCATGCAAAACAAGCCACTTTTCTTTGAATTGGTACATTTTCTCAATTTGTTCTGCCTTGTGATTTCAAGTACAACCTGGCACACCTACAAGTGATGACCAAGCACTAAGAATATTAGAATATTGAATAATTTTTTTCTCCATCTCTTAGACATTTGTCCATCTGATAATATATTTCTATCACATATCATATTTTTGCATTTCACAGAATCACAGAATATTCTGAGCTGGAAGGAGCTCACAAGGATCATTAAGTCCAATCCTCACATGGTGATTGAATCCATGACCTTGGTGTTATTAGCACCATGCTTTAACCAACTTCACCTTCCAGAAACACCTATAAAGAACTTTTAAAGCTCATATAAGAACTTTCAGTGGGTTTTTTTAGCCTCCAATGAAATGCTTTCTTGTCTATGGAAGTGGTCTAGATGCCTCCCACTTGAAGTCTGCCACCACCAACCAGCCTTAATTTATCTGTGCTGCATATAAATAATTTGTATTCCCGACAGCCTAAGCTGAAATTTGGTGAACTTATTCAATGCCATAGTCCTGAGTTTTGAAGAATAAAGAATCCATTCTTTAATAATTTTTCTTACTATTGGAAGATGTCAACTTGCCAGGTTACTGCCTCTAGCACAAGGACATAGCAGCAAGAAGATGAACAAATGACACGCACTTGTAAAATTTGTACATGTGGCAACCACTGAAGTACTGGAGAACTTGGAGAAAGATTCTCTCTGGTGAGAAAACCAGAGTGTAAACTCATAATTTGCTGGAGATTTTACAGACTTTCTATGGAATTGAAGTGCTCTGAATATAAACTGTTACAAATGAAGAAAGATTCCTTGGGCATTCATAATTCTATTACTTATGAATCCTTAGTCACACGGAAACTACTGAGAAAAGCAGTACATGAACTGGAGGGTTTGTCCTCTTTTCCTTCACATGAGTTCATTCAAAGAGGCTCTGAGAAGGCAAAAAAGCAATAGTGAATGCAGCTAAATGATGGACCAAGGTAAAAATGTCTATGCAGACCTCTGTTCATAAAAGCATGTCCGTATTTTAGGTGCTTTCAAGGATAAGGCCATGATGACTCATTCACTGTAGCACTTTCTTAAGGGTCTTAAATGTGTCAACAACCTCTTTACCAGCTCTCAGGAAAGGTTGATAGTTTGGGGTCACTCTTCAGAATGGACAACTTCAGTGGTTCCATTCCTAAATCTTTTTTACAGCCTCGTATAAGCTATTTGGAGAAATTGCAGATTTATTTTGAGTGATCTCAAAAACAACCATAAGATTAAAACTCTGCAGTTCCCCTGAAACTGCTTCACTTCAAAATTCACTAAGACTGAATCAAAGGGAGAAGGAAGTGGTTGTAGGCTGTTGTTTCCCCAGGACTCTTCCTATCTGAAAGTCTCTCTACTGTTTGTCTTCACACCTCCAAGTAGAACTGAATCTCATTCATGAGCTCCCCCATAATATGGGTCACTTATAACAAGCACTTAAATCTGATCCTGAATTTCAACTTACCATCTGGCAGCACAGGCACAAGGTGAATAAGGAACTTGATGGATAAGATGAAGGTATTAATAAAAGATTTCCATTATTTCTTCAAGATCATTCAGTTAAGTTCCACTATAAAATAACTAAATGTTGTATTTACATAGCAGATTTTAATGTATTTTTAATTTACAATGCTGAATTAATTTTTTCCTTTTTTGTGTTTCCAGTTTTGTTATAAACAATACATTTTTATTGTTACTTTTAAAAGCATTTTCCAGCCAATAAGAGCTGCAGTTTACTAAGTTCATATCTTGTATTACTCACCACTGCACATTCTACAGTTCAACACCACAACCAGCAGCTTACGTGTTCTCATGTGTCAAAACCCTACATCAAGTTTTGCTCATCTGTACAACTTTTTTTCAGTCCTCACTGAATCAGCTGCAAAGCCACTGCATGTTCAATAACCACAGCCTGGAACTGCAGTAGGGAGGAGGCAGGCACCCAGGGAAAATCAGAGGGCAAACTGGGGACCAGGCAAAAGTAATTTGCAATTAATGAAGTAGCAACTGGAAAGAAGTTTCATTCATGCGTTCAGCACTGTTGCTTAGCTCAATTAGAGATAGTCTCTCAGTAATGTAAGCAGAATCTGATCCTTAATATGCATATACCTTTGCAAAACCTTCTCAAGTGTATGAAAAAGAACCTGGAAATAGTGGCAAAACCAGCTCATTACATCATTTTCGGACACCGTTTATATCAGCTAGTGCCATCTCCAAGGTCCACAATAGCATGATTTTATTAATTCTCACAAAGTCTGATTTTGCATTCAGGCAGTCGACATGATTCTAAGTGACAATATCTCAACCTGAAAGTCAGCAAAACATAAAATAACATCAGTAGAATATTAAAAACTCCCACTGAGATAAATAGAAATATGAAGGTTCAGACAGAGCCAAATAGATTAGTGCTCACTTTCTACTCATTATGTGCTTTCAGCAAGCACAGTACAGGTTTATAATTTGACGGGAAAAAAATTATACTTTTTAGCTATTTTCCAGCCTGATTCTCTAAGGCTGCTCCTTCCTTTAAAGACAGCATAGTATTATTACCCATAAAACTATGACTACACAAAGAGCTCTGAACAGTGATGTCCATGTTGATGGGATATATATTAGTCTCTCAGAATAAGTCTTGGGAGAAACACTGAGAAAGAGAAAAAGAAAAAGTGGGGGGGAGGGAAGGGGAAATTGTTCTTTGACATCCTTCTTACTTCAGAACTTATTTGTAGAATGGAGTCAAATGTCGCATCAGCAATTAAACTTTGACTTCTACTAGAGTAATATTAATGTAGAGTGAGTCCCAGAGCAGCACTGCCCAGCCCTGTGCTTGGGGTTAGCTCCAGTGCTAAACAGCACGTTGCTGACCGACACAGGAAATCCCTCTCCTGTTCCTTGAGTTGAACCAAAGGGCTGGCATAAAGAAATGTCCAAAGTATTAACAGCAACAAAAACTATGGGCTCAGAGTCAGATTTCAAAGGCATTTAGGTGCCTAACATGCATTAATTTTAGCGGGACTAAGCTGCCTCTGTAACTCTGGCCTTCGGTCTTCACTATTCTTAAGCCACTCCAGATCCTGTGACTCTGTCAGGATGTAAAAGCAATTACATTTCACAACTTTGAATCCAACAATACATTTTGGAAATCATTCAAAGTACATGTTTTTTTTAACATAAAGTTTCCTTGTCCAATAAAATACACTGGAATTTTAAATGCTTGGTATTTGCAGGTCTCCCTCCTTTTCTTCAGATTGAGGCCAGAAGAGAGCAGTCTGGTGAAACCTCTGACATCCAAATAAACTCTTTCTTCCTTTAAGTTGAAGAAGTGTTTAATGGATAATCCTTTGACAAATGCTTTATAAATAGTAAAATATACAATCTTAGGTTTACTGAACATTAATGTAATTGGTCCTGAACAAAACCACTGCCCATAGAATCCTAATCCCCACAAAAACTAGTGCAGATTTTATAGTGTATATAAAATCAGATATTAGCATTTGAGGTGTCCGTTCCCATACAACTCCAAGATGAATTCAGTCAAACAAATACCAGCTTGGCTTGTAAAGGAATCCAGTGTAATGAAACACATTGAAAATGAGAAAACCAAATCCTCATTTTTATTCACTAGGCAGGCATGCATACAGTTGAGTGCACAAAATCGATCTGAGAATATATTAATATAAAGAAACACAGGTAGCTGTAATATCTAAACACAGGTAGCTATAATATCTGTTAATGCCAGGCCATTTCATGAAACAATGCTCACACTGCACTGACAGTTCGTACACCAACTGTTCAGAGCAGAAACTCAAAGTCCTCGCCTCACCCGTGCCCATGTTTGATTTGTCCCTTTCTCTGGTTCCAGCTTCCCAACATCAAAGTACAGGGATAGAGCCTGTGAAAACTTCTCAGACAAATCTTTATCCCCCTTCCCTACTGAAGATGCAGCAAAGAACAGGCTATAAATTTAAGTGCTGTCTTTTTTTTCCTCACAACCTCATTGGCTGGTCTAATAAAAAAGATGCTAGTTTTCCCTGTGAAATTTGCCACAGTTTATACCAGATATTTTCCTTTCAGTAAGTCTGGCTTTTAATATCTACTGATATTATTATTTATGATATTAAACACTCCTTTTTCTTCACTAGAAAAGGTCAATGGGCTTGCACATCAACCTCCTTCATAGAACAATGCACATTGACTCTCACAGGCAAGAGCAAAAATCTTATTATCTTTCAAGAGTACACTGCTTTCTCTCTGACCCTATGAAGCAGTATTCTTCTCTTCCCCAATGGAGTTTTTTCCTCTATGGCCTCTCAGACCTTCTTGTAGCTGGCTAACACTCCTGAAAAATCACTCCTTAAGAGAATAACACACCTCCCTTTAAGCACCTGCTTGAGTAATTTCAGGAAATTTGTTCCTGACTCAGGCTAATCCTTCCTGGCTAGTCATCTTCCCTTTCCTTCCCAATTCACTATTATCCTTTAATTGTTGATTTGATCTCTCATGTTCCAAGTCATCAGGACTCCTTCCTCACTCCTGTGCAGGACTGGTTCAACAGGAATCCCTAAGATGGTTAACATCTGATCAGCCTCATGTCATTTCACGAGGAAATCTCATTTCAAGATGAAACCAAAGGCAGTAGTTTTGGCTTAGAAAAGACAAGGTTTTATTCTTCTTTTAATAAGGTACAAAATTGAAAAATTTATTGCTGCTTGTGTAACCTGAAAGTTATTCAGTGTTTTTACCCCTTTGCCCCCATTTAACCTTAGACATGAAACTTGCTGGGGGATGGAAGTAAAAAAATGTAGAGTAGCTGCATTTTCTTTCATCTTTCTTCTGGAACTCGAACAAAACTACCATGTGATAAATGGCCATTTGTGCCACAGATGTTAATGCAATATTAAATGAGACAAAAATCACCAATGGAGTTTGCAAGGTTCCCTGTGATGTGCGGTCATCGGGCAACATAGACTGGCACAAACCTCAACTGATTCTGCATATGCAATCAATACAGGTCTCAATTATTTGTGTCAATGTTCTCATCACACACAGTTGGGTTAATTAAATGCAACCACGACCACATCCCAACCTTTACGAAAAAATTAAATGCTCTCTAAAGTAAGTACTAGCAACATACAAAGGAATATTTGAGATGAGTTCACAGATAATTTTACAATTTGTACTTGCAAGGTGGAGTATCTGTTACTGGCAGAACCTCCGTCAGGGAGGGGCCATCCAGCATATTAAAAAGAATAGTTTAAGCCATCATTTGGCTCAAGTCACAGCACATTCCAAGAACCCCATAAACAAAGACATGTGCAATGTTAACTTTCTCTTTTATGCTGACAGCTTTTTTCTCCCATATAATGACCTTCCTGCACAGTGTGTGTTACCATAAAAAGAAACAGAGCCCAGTAAAATTAGAGGAACTGCTTAATATCAAAACGTTTTATCTGAGGAAGACACCACTGCCAATGTAAATATAAAAAAGCACAAGAATTAAAAAGTATTTGTTTTGCTGTCTCTTCTTTAAGTTTAGATTGTTCAAACAAACCTAGTTTGAGTTTTCAGTCACTCTGCACTAGACAGTCCTCCCAAAGGCTGAAATGCTACTCCAGAGAATGTGAACTTGGCTCCAATTTCAGACAATTTTCCTCTTCTTTTTCTGACAAAAAGTATTTGAATGCTTTGTCTGTAGCCAAGAATTTGGATATGAAAGGCACACCAGTAAACAAGTCACCAAAATGGGCCACTACTACACAGATTGTAGTGCATGCTTGTTTTGAAAAAAAAAAACTCCTCTGGCCCAAAGGACACTGTTTTATTTTACAAGCAGAATGCTAATGTGAAATTTTAGTTTGACTTTCTCTCTCTCATCCAAGTACAAAAGAAAAGCTACATGCATTTTTGATAGACAGAGCCTACATTTGCTATTTTGTTTGTACAAAGAAAAATAAAAAGGAAGAGAACATAAGAACCTCACAGCTAGTTGGCTTGGTAAAATGCTGCACCAAACCAAATTACTTTTTTACAGTTTTATTTGAACTACTACAGAGAACCAACAACCCTTATTCATATCATTCATCTTTCTATCAGCATTCCCAGAATGAAAATTGAAACTTTAAGAATGTTATTGCTTTGTACCAAATGTTCAGTAGCTTCTACCATGGCAACTATCCCACAAAACCCTAGCAGGGCTAATCACAGTCCCCAAAGGTTTATTATCTTTTGTATCAGGGAGGCATTCAAATGCACTAAGGCTGCCTGACAGCTAAGGCAGTTATTGTCCTCAACCAAAAGAATTTTAATTTTAGCCTTGTACATTTGGTGAAAATACATTTCTGAAAACCATGAGAGAACATGCCAGAGAAAAGCTCACACCAGCTCCAGTGTGAAGCTTCTTGCTCCACAAAGAGGCACATATGAGAACTGAGCAATAGCCCCGCAGTGCCAGGGAGACTTCACTGAGCACGTCAGGAAAGTCTCCCTAAGCTGGCCAGAAACCCAAGGGAAGGAAATGAGAGTGATTATGTACAGCTGAGCAAGCACAGTACAGAGACTCCTAAATCAGTGATATGGTGTTCACTGCTGGTGTTCTGTGGTAAAAATGTTTACCATCTGTGTTACTCTCTCTTTGTTATGGACACTAATGGAGCCTTCAAACATAAAAGCATGGGGGTGGGGAACAAAAACACGATGAAGCCAAAGTACTTGAAAATCACTTTTAGCTGTATATTACATAAGGAAATTCTGACACAAAATGAAAAGCGGATCGAAACCAAAACACGAGCCCTTCCAGGCTGAGCTCAGGAGGGCTGCACAGCACTGGCTTACTCTGCCCTGGAGGGCTAGCTCTGAGCTATGAGGCACACACAAATCCTTTAGGGACTGAGAGGTGGCTCTAGTTCGGACACCAGAGAGCCACCTACATTCCAGTAACAGCAAAGGCTTTTAGGCCAACGCTGAGCATGCCTGTGGCAGTGAGTTTCCTAGGAAGCAGCTGCATTTGTACTAAGTTTTTCTGCAGGGGAACTTCTCTGCTGCTGTCTCCTGCTGTTGAGAAGCCACAATGGCCTGGAGAGTATTACAGTCTGTAGTGAAGCCAAAAACTAATATATGCCATTCAGTTTGCAGTCTGTGCATAAAACCAAGCATCTCACTTGCTCATGCTAGACATCTCACACTGCCATACACGAAAATTGGTGGAAATCACAGCCTTCAGCCTGACTTCCATCTCAGATGCTTTTTTTACTCTGCTCATCAAAATTTATATACAGAAAATGAGTTTCAACAACCTGATATCTCCACTGCAACCTCAAGCAGTTGCCTTAATATGTCTTGTCACAGTCCCTCCCTCCCTCACTACCCAGAAAGACACTGCAGGGAATCTATGGTAACAGGAGTCCACCCTGCTTCCTTCAAGCCCAAGGAAGTGAGCTTGGCTCAGACTCCCCAACCTCCACTCAACAACCAGCTATTGGGCTGCCTATTCTCCAGCCCCAGCACATCCAAATTCTTTGGCAGCCAGTGCCCGGTTTCAACATAGTTGTCAGTAATTTGAGGCTAACTGCTCAACCCAGCATAAGCACACAAGCTGCACAAACAACTCAAGATCATCTGTCAGTGAGAATAATCCTTTTCCAGATGAGGTGTTTCAGGTAAATTGTTACATCTCTCATGTTACTGATGCCAGTTCAAATATATTTCTAGAAGAATGGGAGTGGACTTTGTGAACCACAAACCAAGCCAGCAAGAAGAAAATCAGTAGTAGAAAAGCAGTTTGTTTTCTCTACAGCTGGAGGGGCCTCCCAGCAGTCTCATGATGCTGAAAATGGTTTTGGAATCAATTAGTGCCAACTGCCACATGACCAAAACTGAAACACCCCTAACACTACATGGGTTTGAAAAATGCTTCAAGAACTAGTGTAAAGGTGGAGGAGCTTCTGCAGCGCTGACAGACACCTGAAAAGAATACAAATGGATTAGTCTTGGACTCAAAATTCACTACTGCTAATGCAGGGTCTCAGCAGATGAACCACTGAGGGTGGATCATTCAGTGATGGGCTTTTGAAAACTCCTCCTGAATATAATATCACAACTGCATTCTGCTATATACCTATATCTCCAGCGTAAGTGTTCAGTCTTTTTCACATTAGAAATGGAGCTTCTGACCTCTCCTCAACTGGATACTTCTCAGTGCAGTCACACAAGCTGTGGCAAAGAATGGTTATTCTCTTTTACACTCAGGTTTACCACAGACCTGGACTTGCTTGTCCTGACTTTTTCTTCATCTATATCATGTCTGTGTCACTGCCCGGTGCCCTGGGGACAGCCAAGAATTTGCAAATTACCAAACACATTGTCAGGATATGGATTTTATTGAGATATTCAAAAGCCAATTGGACACAGCCCTGACGAGCCTGCTCTCACTGACCCTGCTTTGAAGGAGTCAACCTCAAACATTCTATAAGAGCCATCTCTGGCCTCTCTGAGTGGAAGCATGTTTGTACAGTTACTCCACATGTAACACTGCAATTCTACTTGCCTACTGAAGATAAATTAGGAAACCTTAACGTTCTGTGTTTTCACCTTGCCTGCAGTGTGATTTTAAGGGTGGAGAAATTCACTGCTTCTCTAGCATCTTGAGACACTTTGTAACTTCACAAAAGTTATATTTTGCTTTACAGGACACCTGAGTACAGTTTGTGCCTGACAAAAGCCACCATTTGATATCATAAACAAGGCTATTTCCATTATCATGTATTCGTGTTCTCAATGTGTCAAAATCAGGCTGTGGAACAAATGCCTGTCAGAACGTAGCTGGGATCTTGATGAAGTGTCCAGATCTGGCTTAGGTACAATGAGCACATTGGGTTGTTCTGCTTGCTGAGTATTTGTTAAATGTTAACAGTGGGCTTGGAACTTGAAAGGCTAAGGGAGGGCTTCCCTGCAGCTCCTTTATAACGAAAAGACAAACCTAGGGAGAAAAAAAAAACAACAAAACAACAGAAAACCCTCACAAAAAAACAAGGAACGCCCAAAGACTTGTAACTGAACGCTAATGTAAGTATTTGAAAACTCAAACATCTTTGTTTTTCCTCATATAAAAGCTGATGTCAAAGAAAGCAGCAGCAAGTGAAAATTGCTTCTGAGGGCATGTCAAGAGAAGTTGCTCTAAGGCAGGGAGGAGAAGGAGTTATAGTGGAAACACAGAACATTACCACAGCTTTCCTACCCATGGGGCTTTTTGGCCTTGATTGAACATTCCTGTGGCCCACTCAGCACTGCCCTGCCATATGCACTGAAGGTCTTTGGCACAGGGGCAGTTTGTTTTCACTGTCCTCACAATAGTGTGGGCCTTTCCTTTTCATCCACATTGCCCTGACCTCCCTCTTCTCTCTCCCTTCCCCCGATCAAACACCATTAGATGCAGGAAGAACCTTGTTGTGTTCTGCTGCTCATAACACAATTTGCTACGCGAATGCTTCCTGTGCACCCTGCCAGCATGGCACCTCTCCAAGCCATAGGACTGGTGTTTGGGAGATGGTCACACAAAGCATGATACTTCCTACTACCACTGCTCTGTCCTTCATTTTCCTTTGCCTTGCTGTGGGCAAGGACTATAAATATCAAATAGCATGAATGAAATAAAGATGGAGACTGCTTGCTTGTACCAGGTGAGTGCTTGCAGCAGCATGGATTGCTGTCCTTCAGATAAACAGGAATGCACAGAATCTTTTTTAAAACATCATTCACATAATTTTCAATGCACCCTACACAGAACAGAATTTATATGAAACTTAAGTTGCACAGAAAAGTGAAATAAACTGTGTGTTCCTGCATGATAAATTCCCCTGTTATCTACCAAGAGCTTTAAATGAACACTGAGAAAAATTTTAAGCGCTTCAAAATATAGATTTTACATGCTATGAAGAAAATGAATAAGCAAAGGAACAATTTTTGTGTTACAAGAGTCCCTGGTATTTCCCCTCCATCTCTAATACTTATATGTCAACTCCAGTAGCTACACAACTTGCTGATGCATAGCAATTTTTCTAAAGTTCATTCTTCTCCTAAATGATACTTAGAGAAAGACATGAAAGTTAATGTCAGATTAATACTATTAACTCTCTTCTCAACACATGTTTCTTTCTAGAGGGAAAAAAAAACAAAACAAAATACAAGTATGTCTAAAATAATCTGACACAGGAAATACACAAGAGAAGCAATCTGAGAAAAGATGGAGAAGATATATATGGGAGAAGAAACAAAGAAAAGATTACTAGACAGAGGAAATGAAATACCAATAAAAAGATTTGACACAGCATACAACAAAGTAATAAAAGGCTTTAGTGATGATGGAAGCACTAACTTCAAGTAGAAGGCAATAAATTCTATCAAACGAGGCAACACAGAAGTGGACCATTTTAAAGACAGCATGGTTGAACATACATTCTGGAGTTCATGAAAGCATGCAGAAAGAGGAACTGAAACCAGTTTTAGTTGAGACAAATCTTAACACGATCAAGGGTTTCAGCTGTGGGAACAAAAACGCATGAAATCCATGTGAAAGTCAACTGAGCACACGACAACAGCACTTAGAGCCCACACTGGTTTCTGACCTGCTTCAAAGAACCATGCAGTCTGTTAAGTTTGACCGCTGACATGGTCTGAGAGTTGGTCTTTCCTTCTATGATGGTCCTAGCAGTAGAGACACTTTAGCTCAGAGACAGACAAGATGCAGTGAAACAGTAAAAAAAAAATTAGACTTATTCCATCGGTTTGCGCATTTAATTTATATCCTGCTGTTTGCTCATCTTTTGTCACATATTCTGTTGTTTTAACAATGGGAACACAAAATTCATTAAGTAACCTCCTTATTTGAACCTAGGCTATAACCCACAGTAATTATGAGCAGTATGTAGCAATGTTTTCACTATTTAGGACAGGAAGTGAAAAATACCAAACACATCTAAAATTGCAATAGGGATTTGTGCAGACAGAAGGTAATTACACAAAGTGGACTTTGGCCAAGACTTTCAGAATATGAAGCAATCTCAGAACCTTGTGGAAATTACCATGGGATCTTTAATGACAAGTGGGCTAAATCTTCACCTAAATTGTCCTAAAAAGCATGCCTTCTCTGACAGCATATTGCTACAGAGTGACAGGACCATTGTATTCCAAATTAGACGCCATGTCCAACATTACAGCACATGAGTGGAAAATCAAAAACAAACAAATAAAAAAACCCTTAAAGCACAGGCATTTAAAAAGCAGACCACAAGAAGACATCTCAAGTGTTTCAAGTGCACAGAATTATTTGCTTCCCCCTCTCATTTATTTCAGATTAGTAAGAGATCCCTTATTTTAGGTCAATGTTATGACAATGGAAGTATGCCAACTTAACCTTCATTTTCTTAATTAGCATTTAACAAGAAGCTTGTCCTCCTCTAGAAATATTTCCTTCCATAAGGAAGAATAACCTTGAACAGAAGACAAAGCTAAGCCAAGGAGAAGAGAAAAATGAAACTGAAGCTCCAAATATATTTACATGTCTTTAAAATATATTTATTTACATACCCTTAAAATGTAAATAAAATAGATCTCAGTAAAAAATTACTTCATTTCCCAGAAACAAGCAAAGCACTGTATCTGTATTCATAACTACTCTGGGGAAAACCAACCACAAAAAAACTCCCTTTTTTACACATGCTCCCTACCATGGACCATGTGCTCATGTAACTCATTGTTTATCTAGTCTGGAGAGAAAAATGCCATGAAAAAGCAATCACAAGGCAGATGGCTGGTTTCACTAATCTGACCCTATTTCTTCCAAGTAAATCTAGTCTACAACAGTGATGCCCCAAATAATCCACCATTCCTATAATACTTAGATTTGCATATTTAGGTTAGAAATGCCTGACATGGCTGGATTAAGATTTTCCCCCAGTAAAACAATGCTTTGTCATAAATTCTTCCCCAGAGACTGTGCAGATTCTTAAAGCAGACATGTCCACACACTGAAAACGTGAGCGAAAGCACACTCAGAAAACATTCTCACCAAGGCTCACCTACATAGGTGCAATGCCTTTTACTCTGCTTAAACCTGACTGTATAGAGTGACAAATGCAGAGATTCTCCCTGTAGCCACCCCCATGATAACAGATGACAAGATGCAGCACAAGCTTCATCTCTTGCTAATTAAACGAATCAATTAAGAGACTATTGTTGCAACTGTGTAACTGCTGTTCTATAGTGGCAATAACAACCCCACGGGGAGGTCTTTTACTACATTAAAATGCTGTCCTCCACAACTCCATTTGATATTATTAGAAACAGTTATTTGCGTCTTGCTGTCATATTAGTAGCAAAGGCAAATTATGGAAATATGCAGACCAGAATGGTCCCAGTATGAGATCAGGTTTGGTTTTCAACCTCCAAGGGACCAATTGCTGAAATTCCAAAGTTCCCTAAAGTTCTTTAATGGAACTGATAAATCTATCAGCACAGCATCCATTTAGATTCTAGGTAAGGGTCACATATTTGCATACTTTCCTGCTAAGCTGATACAATTCAACTAGATAAATTATCATATTAAGTTTACCCTCCTGAGTTAAACTGATGGAGTTCAAAATTGTTTTCGATGGTTGTCATTAATCGCTGTTACATCCTAAATGCTCACTTTGAAATCTAATTGTGCTGGTGTACCAAGGGTCATATTAATAGCATTTTTAATGTTAAATCTTTGTAAAACATGTTTATTTTACTGATATTACCACTGAAGCCTAGAAGACTAATGAGAAACAAAGTATATTTATTATCAATAAAAACTTCATTTAAAATTTACATTCAGAGACTTAAATTAGCTTTACTAACTTCAGCATGCCTTTGTTTCATTAAGATTCCTGGTTAAATTTCAAAGTCATATAAATTAATACCTCCTAAACAGTTCTTGGGTATATGCCAAAGTTACAGACATCAAAAGGCTGTTCAAAAACATGGGCTACATGTATGTTTACTAAATATATAAGAAAATGCTCATCTTCACTATGAGGTAACAGTCTTGACACAGCTTAAAAAAAAATCTACCAACACTTCCTGGGCCAAATTAAGCAATTTTATTTCAGTGGTAAATCATAGTCTACCAAAGTACATGACCTTGGTTAAACCTTTGGGTTTGCCCAAAGGTTTAACTTGCCCACTTGTCTTCTAAGAAGTAATAGGCTAACCAACCAAGTTCAGTCCCTGTCCTTGAAGCATTACTGAGCTCAGTGGGAAAGAAACTTGTCAAAAGAAGTCTGAAAAATCAAAAATCCTAACTTTTCCATTGCTTATTTCTGAGGGATGAGGGACCTCATTTATTATAAACAAAGACCACTATACTACAGATACCACGCACACTGCAGAATCCACCAACATTAAGGACAAAATGGTTATGGAAATCCTGACCTATTTTGATGTCATCACTTCTTTTTTTCTGCAAATTAAAACGCTAATTAACAACAGATAAAATACCAAGATAAAAAACGAATAAGTAAAAAGCAAAACATTAGAATTTAAATGCAATAGCCTACTTCCATCCTGGTTTTGTAAGAACAAAATGCTTGCAATGCAGATTTCTGCCTCTCAATCCCCATTCCCAGGTCCTTATCCAATTTGCACCCACGTACAATATTTAAACTGCTGATCAATTTCTGCCAAATTGATTCAAAGGAAAGCTAAGTCCATCTACCCACAAGTACCATAGATATGTTTTCACAAGTCTTCTGAAGAGCATTGGATCTGTTATGGAAACAAATCCAAAACTCATAGTCCAGTTGAGGGAAATTTGGCAGCAGCCAATTAGGTATCCAAAAAGCACCTATGCATCTTCAGCTTCACCTTAGCATCAGCACCTCTTGTTCAAGGAGGTCTCAGGCAAAGACTACAAGTTGTTCTTGTGTCACTTCTGGTTTCTTTAAAGTCGCAGGAGCAAAATTCGGAAAGAACTCCAAGCACCTTCTTATTTCTCTTTCCAAAGGAATCCTGAGCAAGATTTCCAAAATTTTGATTATAGGGACATGGCTTTTGGTAACACCCATATTTCTAGATCACTCAGGTGTTTTTGAGTTTGCCCCCAGTGGACAGTTTTAATATATTCACTATACCTTCTGCTTTAAAACATGCAACTAACATATAAGAGAATCTAAATGTGAACAGCATATGCAGCTGTGTGACTGCACCTGATCATTCACACCTCATGAACTGGAACAATTCTCATTACTGAGTCCTAATGATGGTCACTACTTTCCCAAGTGAAATCCTTGTTGTGTGATTTACCCACTTTCCACAGAATAGTGCAGCACCTTGCTGCCAGTCTCAGGATTCTCATCATTCACGTTCAAAAGGAAGTCATTGTTTTCTGAAACAACAGCGTTTTTTCTGTTGACACCTTTTGCACTACTGAAATGCCAATGATGATAGTTCTACTACTAGAAGCACTGTGGTTCACAGTGCCTCTGAAAATGGATGAAAAGAAAATAAAACCTATACAACAGTACAATTCCCTTTGGATCAGCAGGGACCCTAATCTTAAGGCTTGCGAATAGGAAGAGTAAAAAAAATTTTTTTTTAAGACATTAGCTTGCAAAATAAACACCTACTGGCCTATATTTATTTTCTTGTGGTTAGTACTCTATATATTCCAATAAATATCACCTGTGTAACCTCTGCAGTTCTTCAACCAATGTCTGAAAGTCTGCATAAATCTTCAGTATCTAATGTCAGAAGTGTCGCATATAGAAAGAAAAGCATAAAGAAAGAAAAGAACTTGTTAAGAACTGCAATGATTTCTGAGGGTGAAAGAAGCAGGTTGTTAAACATTTCCTATTGTGAGCTGAATCAGACTCATACGGCCAAAGCTTTATAAGAACGCAGGGAGAAGGAAGAAAGGAGGAGGAAGCTGTCTGCTGATGAGATTATACACAGACTGCAGGGTTTCAGGACAATTTGTAAGCCTCAGTAATGGGACAAAAAGTTGGAAGTCTGCTGTTGAAGCAAAAGCAGGTAAGCCTTGGCAAGAGGGAGCAAAAGGGAGAATCAGCAGTGAGAAAAGCCTGTAGCTCCTAAGATTACCTTAGATACATAACTGAAATAAGAAAATACAGTAAGACAAGCGCAAAGGCAAAAATTTTGAGGATTGCCTTTACATAAAGCTCTCCATTCCTGACTGCCATGAACAGGATACAGAACTAATAACCCTGACTGCATATGGAATTTCCCTTTGCCAATCTATCTGGAAGTAGCTAAAACCCAAAACTCATTAATACTAACTGTGATTACTACAGCATTACAATATATATCAGCTATGCTAAAAAGTATGGCAAGGGCTTGACAGAGACTACTTTTCCTAAATCCAGTATTCTCTGGAATTTGTAGATCTGCTTGCAGTGGTGGGTCTCAGGACTATTTTATATTGGTCTGCAAAAAGGTTGAAGAAAAGGACATGTAGTATCAACAGGCTACTAGTAATCATGAGTGAGCATAAGCTACCACAGCAAAACTTCAAATATATTGTAAATCAAAGGTGGCAAAAAGCATTCCATTGGCAATCAGCAATGGAGAAACCTCCAGAGAGATGCACGAATCAAGAAAACAGTACTAGGAAACTCAGAAAGCACCTAAAGATGGCTTGACTCTTAAGCCCGAGTAATTCCAACCTGTTCCATGTGGGTTCCTATATTGTGTTCCCCTATATTGTTAAGTAGTATACTGAGCATGTCATGTATATGTTCTTCCATCACTCCTCAGAGGAAAAAAATAACTGCTTATATTTATGCTGTGGTATTAGAGAAGATCAAAGAAACAGCATAAACGATGAGCAGAGGATAGGGACTGTCTGTTTTGAGGACAGTGATCCATTGGGTCAGCAGAGCATCACTGTCAAGCACGGCCTGCAGCCCAAAGCTGATAATGGCATTAGGGACGTGATGGAGCCAGGCTGCTCATTATCTGAACATACACAACTTCTTTATTTCAAATTCTACACACAGTCTAGAATACGTCTAATGCTTGCACAATCATCTGCAGTTCTCTCTATACTCGCAGCTTTCTCAGTGTTAAAGGCTGCCTGCCCAGACGTATTTCATTGCTGAAGTCCTGCTGAGAGGCCTGAATAACCAACAAATGACTGGGGCCAGCAGTGGGCCAGCCAAAAACATTCCTCTCACGTAAGAGAACAGAAGGTGGAACTAAAAGACAAAAGACACAACAGAAAATGGAGGGTAATTAGAAAGACAGGAATGAAGGGTGGACTTTGGTCTTCTGAGTACTCAAACATCCAGTTTTTTGAATTGCAGAGGCTGAAGCAGAAGCTCTGTGTATACATCTTAGTGTTTTTCTATAGATTTTATGTATCTATTTTATATGATCTTTACATCTAGAGAACAAGTCCTCTGAGGAGCAGCTGAG
>WBNO01012901.1:15252-47745 GCA_013400575.1 Peucedramus taeniatus | reverse complement strand
CGCCTGCATGTGCCGGTCACCCCGCCGCAGGGCAGGGCCGCTGGAGGAATGAACAAACGATGTGAAATAGGATGTTTTGTGTAGATAAAGCATTCTTGTTACATACTGGTCGATTCGTGATATGTTTTAACTTATTGTCTGTGCTTATTTATTGAATTTTGGGTTACTTAATAAATGTTTGAGCTAATATAAAACATATTACTTGACTTTTCCGGACACGTTTATATCAAGTTAATGTGAATGGATAAATAAAATCATTTTCAGTATGTGATATGAAGAATTATAGATTTTGATGTGGCGTGTGAGATATGAGAGGTGTCTTCAACTGCAGGCAAAAAAAAAAAAAATAGACAGGACTTCCTTCTGTGGTATTCACTGAGTCCTTTGTCACAAGTTTGGGGATAGTTTGCTTGCTTAACTTTGCATTGATGCCTTTCACTTGTCACAATTTTAATACTTCATGATTAATAAACTTTTGTTAATCTTTCTGTGTGGTTGGCCTTTAAAGTGTGAGTAACAAAAAGTTCTGTGGTGAAACAGGGCAGGGGCAAAGGATGAAGGAGAGCGGGCCAGTGGGAGGCCAGGGCAGGCAGGCAGTGGAGAGATTTGTTTTTTCGGAATGTGAAATGAGGGCACGACTGCTGGCAAAGCAACCCCCATGGAAGAGAGAACTCTTGCTTTACTCCCGTGCAAACTTTGATATGGTGGAAAAAAGAAATGCCAAGCATTATACATTGCCAAGCATCATACAACCAGGTTTGGGCTTCTTTTTTTCTTTTTCCCCCCCTCGCCCTTGCTTTTTATGCAATACACTAAGATCTCTTCTCCTTGTACATCAATTACACACCTCTTAATTACACACCTGAGAGTGCACGACTCCATAGGCACCCACAGAAGGGTCCTTGCCCGCTCCAAAGTGCATATTACATATGCATATTTAATTTAAAAGAGAAATAAAAGCAGAATAAATTATTGGTGATCCAGACCACAAGTGAGTCCTCTGGGAGTCACCTGAGGAAAGAGCCCTATGCCCTTCTGCAGGAGTCTGCTCCTGCAGGTACTGTAACAACCCAGGATGCTCCACCTGAGGTAGTCTAGGATAGGCAAGACAGGCCCCAGGACCACAGCAGCACTTGGGAAAAGAAGTCACCGTGTTCTGTCTCTCCTTCCAGCCCTGCCTGTAGTCCCTAGCCCAGCCTTGGGCAGAGCAGCTGCCCCTCTGTGTCCAGGCTTAGCTCTGAGATTGAAGACTGTGATCAGTTCAGTTCAGCCATCAGAGACACGGGCGCGCAGGGTGCTCAGGGTGCAGAGCTGGTGAGAGTCCCTCCAGCTTCCCTATCCAAGGGGTGGCCCTGCACGGGCCAAGGGGAGCAGCAGCCAGCTGGGATGTCCCTTGGTCTTCCCAGTTCCACGGTGTTCTCTTCCCCCTAGTGCAGCCTGCCAGGAGGGCGAAAGGTCTCCACTTACATGCAGAAGAGTGCAAATCTCACTCTACTTCTTCCAAATGTATGGAAGGTTGTTTACAAGCACATAATTTTTACAGCTGCTTTATATTGCTATAAGCAAGACAGCTTTATGATGTAGGAATGTCGTAAAGTGTGATATGGAAGATCTTAAAAAAAGATGTGCTTTTTAATGGTGGAGAAAAATGCTCTCTCTGGCTGGGGGCAGGGGATTGAGACACAACCTGTGAGATCCAACTCTTGACACTGAACATTACAGCTCTGTGAAAGGGGCCTTACAAAGGTCCTTCAGCTTAATGCTCGCTCTTAGAACATCCATCATTTCCTCCATAGTCTATGCAACTGTAGTCCTGGTTATGAGCAAAGCTTTTTGATCCTACACAACTTTGATACAAATTTGATTTGTTTCCATAGCAATAGATCCTTGTGTTCTGAGTCCTGGAGATTTTTGAAACTATATGTACCCTTAGCATCCGCTGAAGCTTTGCAGCATAAAACATCTGAGCTGATGCTCTTATCTGTTTAACATGGGTGGAAGGAAGGAGACCACAGGCTTCACTCACATATGCTACACACTTTATCTGAATTATTTTACTATAAAGTCTCAATCTTGCTGATGTTAAAAGCTAAAAATTAAACAGCGCAAACCAGTTCTATCTAACAACATGAACAGCTTTGCTTCATTCACGTAAAGTGATCAAAATAAATGAGTGAATTCCATACAAATTGAGAAGGAATAGTTATGCTGAATAACAATTAGCCTATTACTGACTAAGCAGGTAACACCAGGCACTGGGGCTGTTAAAAGCTGGGCTTATTTGCTTATGTTAAGGTGCATTTTAGCCTTAAGCTGTTCCACCCAGCATGTAAGTAGACTGAGATTTATGTTCTTATGTATGGATTCATTTCTACTTCGGCACATATTCATGTAATTCTACTTTCCTCTAAACACAACATCACCCCTAATGTCTAAGGAATATACATAAAGATAATGTCACTCAACCTTTCATTTGCTCTCTTGATGAAATGCTTTGACACTCTCTCTCTCCTCTCTTCCTCTGCCTAAATCCCCATGGAAGGCAGAATCTGCTCTTACCCACCGCTGGAGATTGCAATCACTGAGCAATTACTAATAAGGGAAGAAAGTTTGTGCAAGGCAAGGGATCAGGTAACATTGCAGCATGGATTATATTATTGTACTAGCAATAATGATTCCTGCTCTTAGAAATGAAAATGTGGTTTAATTTGTGTTGTGGTACTTAAATTTTCATTTTTCAGAATAAAAATCTCTGCACATGAAAATGTATCTTGCAGTAATGGAGGTATGGCAGTTAACCTGTCAGTTGAAAGTATGTAACCTTCCTTTTCTCCTTTTCATGACAAAGGTAATCTCATCTGAGGGCATTTATGTGAAGAAATAACAGCATGGCATGGTGAAACCACTGGCTCATTAATCTTGGCATCTACTTCCTGCAGGGCTTCTTGATTAGTTAGATTCATTCATCAGGTATTTCAGAGTTTTTGATTTCTCACCACTGGTTAGGTTCACTGAGTTCAGGCTAGATTGAGCCAGAACCAATGTTTATTAGTAATTTTGTAATACAGACTACTCTAATAATTCAGTACAAATATTTCATCTGAAATACATCCATTCACTCTAACACCTAATGCAGTTTGCAGCTGTGTTCAGAGAGAACTGAGAGAACACGGTGATTTGGCATGTATTTTCTAAATTGTTAGCATAAGAGCTAATAACAAAATCTTCTTAATTTTCAATGCTGGAATTAAGATTCCTTTCATTCTAAAGCAAGCTCTGGCAGGGAGATGACCACCTCCTACCTGCTGGTAAGGCTGAGCTCAGGGTGGCTGGTCTGGGAAGCGTGGCCTTTCAGCCATGAAAGGGAGAACAAAATAATTTTAGTTTTTCCCTCATGTGTGTTATAAACACATGGCACAGAAGTGAACGGGAGAGGAATCCTTGGAAATTAGCAACTTGTAAAGTCACAGATAAGTCTCAACTGTTTGATAGCTGAAATAGAGTTACTGCTCGGACAGTAGAGACAAGGAAGCAAGGACCCTTATGTGGCAGCCTTTAAAGCCCATACTGACCTGGCAGTGAATTCAGCAGATGCATGTGTGAACATTTGCAGGGTTGGTACTCAAAATTGCTCTGCCACTCAGCTTTCTCACGGTTAAAAACTTATTTTCTGAAAGAGATAGGAGGACCACACATGAATCACATTCAAGTATCTGACCACACCTCATGCCACATCAGCTCATCTAGCCATGGAGGAGGTAAGACCTGGGGCCTGAGAGCCAGTTTGACTTTGTGAATGCATGGGATATACCCAAAATTTATTGGACAGCTGGTAGCCATGTCTTAACTCAGAGAAGCAGATGTAGAACCCACTGGCTCCTTTTAATCATCATGGACCAATCATAACCCATGCACTGATGGAACTGGGAAAGAAAAACAGAGGTGGTTGTGGTGCTGGAAGGGCACAGTAGGTACAACAGTTTTAATTTTTCACCTGATCACAGCATGAATAGCAGCAAGAGTCAAAGGGGATGGTCTTGCCTCAGCAAGAGTGAAAGGGGAGTCTTTCCTAGGATGTGGCAGGGGATGCTGCTTGATTAACAGACGACTTTTATATAAGCTGTGCTTGAGGGACTTTATGAATAGCCATGTAAGGCCTTCTGTGAGATTTACTTCTGTGAGATTCTACTCCTTAGAGAAAAACTGGTAGGAGGATTTCTCCCTTCCCACGATTCTCAAAGCTCGTGCATAGATGAGTCTGTCTTTGTCTTCCACCTGGGATGTTGTACAATGGTATGGGTGGGAGGTTGCCTCTCTTATTTGCCAATAAATTGTGTCTGTTTCAGCTTCTCCCACGACTGTCTGTGAGGCTCAAGAGTGCTGCTACACCTTTATGTTGCATCATTCATCAATCCTAATGCTTAAATAAATTTTTCAGAGCTAAAATTATGCTTTTAGAGGTGTTGAAATCTGCCAGAGGAGAATCCCTCCCCAGGAGCAAGGAATCCAGAGGCATTTGTGCAGAATTTGCCTTTGGAGGTTATATAACCATTCTGCAGAGATCCTTACCCTCCTTCGAAGGTCGAGAGGGAAAATGCAGAATATGCTTAATACACTGTCTCTGAGGGTGACGTTCTCTCCTGACCCCCATAGACAGTTTGTGCCTTGGAGTATGAAGCTTGATTAGCCTTTTCTCTCAGCACTGGAAGCATCATGGTAGTGATCCAAAAAGTGCTTTGGGAAAAAACAAACTATGGACTTTCTTTCACTGACCTCCTGCTACAGTGAATTTCATAAGCTGACAATGCACCCTGTAAGGACACATTTCTTTTTTACTGGTTTCAATTTATTGCCCTTTAATATAATTTAAGTGGCAGCTATGATTCCCTGTGGCTCCTTTACAAGCTTTTAAGGTTTATTTTTTTGCTAACTTTTTAAAGAGCATTTCTGAATGGCTCCAAGCATCCTCCCTTGGTTTTGGTATCTAATAATTAACAGGGAGCGCCAGTCCCTGTTTCAAGGCATAAACATTGCTTTATAATTAAATTCCTGTGTACTGGAAGGCTGTGATTTTGAGATTCCTGCCTTATACCAAAGTTGAGGCAAAACTTGATCTGTCTGTAACACAAAAACTCGCCGTGCCATTGAATCTGAAGGATTTGGTTGTGCCTTAGTCACAGCCTGTGTGAGTCAATGGTGCACTGGGAGAGTAGAAGATATGGGAAGAAGACACAGAGTGGTCCCTCTGTTTGCCATGGCTAAAGCCATTACAGGGTACTTTTCACTGTCCCCTGGGCCCTTGAGAACAGGATGAACTCCACTCAGAGTCCCTGGGAAGAAATAGGCTCTCATTTCAGTAACATCACCCAGCTTACAGGCTTGTGTGGCTAGGGAGATATCCACTGAATTCAGATTTATAAACAAGTCCAAGTGTAAAAAGGTATTTCAGCCTCTACATGGCTACAAAATGTCACCAGAAATTAACCAGCTTTGCTCTTTCAACTGGAGAACAAAATGAGGAGTCTACAGAAGGTCAGACTTATAAAAATGCATTGAAATGAAAAGGGAGGAATATTAAATTACTAAATAAAGAATTATACCTGGTACAGCTTGTGGCTCTAATCTTTTTGTCTATTTCAAGCAGTAATTAACACCCACAACTGTATTCGTTGTAAGCTTGTGATCTTCAGGTCTTGGTAGCAAATAAATGACTCATACCTTATTCTTTAAATTTTAATTACTGTAAGAAATACTTGAAGATAATTCCACTATGTTTTATATTATTGTCACTTTGCCCTTTCTGCTTTAACTGCTCTCCAATTTTAAGCTTATGTTTGCTCAAGCTGTGGCTGGACAGATCCCTGCCAGTGTGGGGGATGCTGCTGGGCTCTGGGGGACCCTTCCTGGGGAGAGACAGCTACAACAGAGATGTTTTCTAAAGGATGCAGGACCCTGTGTTATTAGCTAATTGCTCTGACCTGTCTTCATATCTCACACAGGAAACTGCTGCCTCTGACCCACTCATCACGTGCTTTGTATCCTCACTTAAATCAGACCTTTCTCATTTCAGTTGAAGATGATTCTTGTTCTGTATACAATACATTGCTCCAACAGTCATTCATTCATTATCACATCCTCTCCTGGCCTCTTCAGTAGGGTGTAAATCTATAGATTTCACCCATGGATTCTATAGTCAATGAATTACATCCAAACCACAAAGTTAGCCTGTTGCTTGTTGGTGCCTTCCATACACATCCTCCTCAGTGTTAAAACTCTGACAGCAGTTGGTGACACCATTGCCTACTAAATGAAAGTATCCAGTGTTGCAGGTACTTGTTTGAAAAGCATCCAAGTGTTTTGATACCAAAGTCTCCTCTTCAAAGTAATGTAGGTTGCCAAATTTCATCAGTTTTAATGCTCTTTTTTCACTAGTTTTTTATCAAACTCCTCAACTAGTTAATGACTTTCTTCTTTATCAAATAATGTCCTCCCTACTTGCTCTATCTATAATCTATATTAATACACAAATCTTTGTTTTCTATTAACTGCAGCTGGCCACTTTTAATGTTACAGTTGTCCAGTCATTCCAGAGGTGCTTTTTCTACCAAGACACAAAGCCCCATCTGATGTTTAAATCTCATTTTGATCCTTATATTTTGCCTCTAGCTTCAGAGCAAGATACCGATGCAAAGCACGGTAGCAACTGTGAGGGTTGCTGTGGGAAAATGAACTCTCTGTCAGCCAGACCCACTACAGACCCAAAGCAGTTTATGACCCTCTATGTGAAAGATTATCTACCAGCCTACTCCTGCTTTCACTGCTGCCTCTAGGATTTTGACACATCACATACTCTTGTGACTACCTGTGTGAATCACTCCAGGTGAAAAGCAATTTGAAGCACCATTCCTGGCTATGCCTTTTGCCCTCACCTTCAGCTGTCATCATGGGTACCACTCAACTTGTGAACCTCCATGAAATGACTTTGATATATCTAGGTTACATCCAGGTCTTCTCATTTCCAAATTGGCAGGAAAAATTCAAACCATCTGGCACTTGACTCATCAGCAAATTGTTCAGTTGCAAAAGCCTTCCTCCTTCAACTCACTCAAGGCAATTTTAATTGGTCCTGCCTTGCATCAGAGTCTATGCAGCAGTGGAAAATCCCAAGATGTCCTGTTTGCCTCAGCACATTCTCTAGAGGCTCCCAGGGAAGCAGTTTGACTGGCAAAGGCAGTTGGAGTCCCACCTGCACTCTAGCTGAGACATGCTGGCCAGAGCAGCCGTGCGTGGGGCCAGGCCATTACTTCCTCAGGTTCTGAGAGACTTAACATTGTCAGGGAGTACCTCCATGGGATGCCTCTCTTTATTTCTGAGTCTGCCCTGCCATATGCAAGAAAGCAACACATGAAATTTCTCTCTGTTTGCATTCCTGTGGAGGAATATCCACAATGCAACATGCTGCATTTAAGCACAGACAGCTGACATGTTGCTTTGACTATTCTGCTTTACAACATTATCCCACAGAACAAGTGGCTCCCACTTATCATGGCTTTACCAAGGATTATAGCAGCACTTGTACATTTGTTAGAGGTGAGTTTGCCTTTGCACAAATTCACAGTTTATTTGGGTGCCTGCATCAATACAGTTGGGGTTGATTTTTGAGGTAGTGGTTGCTGAAACTCTTCAAGCTGGAGTTATTGGTGTCCAGGCTCTCTGAATATTAGATTCTCAGAGAATATTATATTCTCAGAGAATCAGAATACCAGATTTTTACATGAGTCATTGGACCCTGGAAGCATGTAGAAAATCCTCCCATACTCTTAAGTTCATTCTTATGAGCTGAATTTAGACTGCAGTTTATAGAATTTTGGGTAGAGGACAATAGGCATAAGAGGTGGGCAACAGCTTTCACAACAGGGTGAGGAGAACCCATTCCTCACAATTGCCTAAGTGGGGGACCAGGCTGCAACAGCCTTGCTGACTTCAATTTAGGTAACACAGCACATTCAAAAGTCCTAAATTTCAGCAGTATCCATGCACTCATGGTACTCAGGGTGTATCTCTGAGGACTCTAAGGAATGACAAGGATAAGCCAATAGGAAATAAACCCACCAGGTTTATGATGAATATAGGTTTTCTGTAGACAGTTGGGTGTTACTCAAGCACTGCTGAAGCACTTTGTCTTGCCTATTGGGTAGCAGTGTCAGGTTTTGGAGTCCAAAATGCAATGCCCTGACATGATTCACTGGCCCGGAGTTGTATTTGGTGAGTAATAATATCAATTGCAGAATCCTACTATGGTTTATTTACTGGTCATATTAGCATGTGAGCTGATTCACACTGCCACAGAAAACCCTTGCTTGCATATGAATGTTATTATGCTATCAACTGCTTCTGATATCTCACAGATTTTTTTCTATTTTCTCCCTCCTAATCTATTTTTTTAGGCCAACAACCCTGCTTCAATGCCAGCATCTGCCTTTCTAATAATGTAACTATTTACTGCATCATTGTGCTCTACTCTCATTTCATGTTGTCACACTCTCCATGACAATATTTGAAAATTGTCAAAACCCTCAGTGAGAAATTTGTACCAGAGGGAAAATGAGAAACACAAGTGGTGCAGCCAGGTTATCATGAAAAGGCACGGAGGCTGTCGTCACGCCATGCCTCTCTTCTGTGACCTCCTTCTGGACTCAGGCTGAGACACTCAGACTGCCTCTGCTGGAAAAACTGATGCTTACTTTATTTTTGGTGTGCTTGCACTATAAATGCTCTGAGTCCCTCTGGACAGCTCTATGCTGTGTTTACATCAACATTCTTTGTGTTCTTCAGTCAACAGAGTTCACTACTTTCTCCAGCAACAAACGCCTGTGCAGCAATCAGTGAATTATTATTAAAAGAGGAATTGCTGGTATTGAGTTATATCTTCAGGACTGAGTAAGCCTATCTTAGGCTAAGAGTCATTAACTGAAGCAAATGTTCTGGATAAAGGAGAAGCAAAAATAACTGAGTGAATATGCTTGTTATCAGCAGGCATCAAATGTTTTTACTGAGCTCAGTCCCTAAGCAACTCTGCCTATATCTGTCACTGTGGTCCTCAGGAAAAAAGAGATCCCTGGGTTTTCCATGCCTTGTCAGAGCCCTCCCACTGTGTGGCTTCTGCAGACTGTGGCAGCCCAGGACACACTACACTCATCATGCTCACAGTAGGGAAAAGAAGGTGCTTTAGGAAGAATGGTAAATTTGGGCAATCAAGTGTTTGGGACAGGGTGGCTACACACGAGTTTGTCTCTCATATGTTGTGCTCTATTTTCATACTGTCTTTCAACTGCCAGTACACATGCCCTGGAACACCACCAAAGTTACCTGTGAGCCAGGGGATGACTGTCAAACTGCTCAGCTGTCCCAGGGCAGAGGGATGTGCCTGGCATCTACACACTCCTTCCTCCCCCAGTGGCAGCACATATCTCAATCTCCATGAGCAAATGGATGCACTGGTGTTATCCCAGTTCATTCACACTCCAGAGGTCAGAAACATTCCCCTTCAGGTGTGACACCAGAGTCCTCCACTGCATAGGTGGGGATTAACAAGCTGCTGCAGAAGATGCTCCCACAGCAGGATGCAGCTCAACCATTGCCAGGCTGGCTGTCACTTGATAGTCAGAGTGTTTCTCTGGTTAGCTTGTTTGTAGCAATGTGCAATTCACTTTTTATTAGGTAATGTGCTAGTAACACATGGACAACTCTTCTGTAGCTGGTGGAACAAGGAGTCTCCAAATCAAGACATCCAGAGGTCTACTTTGTAACCAAACAGTTTAAGAGTGACCCAGACAGAATGTTCCTCAGCTGTCTTACAAGCTTCTGGGTAAAACAAGGTCGTTTATTTCTGGAATGAACATTGAAAGGAATTAGGGCTATCTGCTCTCATTTTTTTAAAAAAAGAAGTATTTGTAGCAGCACACATTTAGAGTCCCTCTTCTCAATAAAGAAGCCAGATACAAAAGAGTACTTAAAAAACAAAACATCACTTTAGGCTTGTAAGGCACAGAACTGCAGGATGTCTGCATGTCTTACTCCATGTAATAAACACAATATTGTGTCACACTTTATAGCCTGTGGTTTGAAAACCCACCTGTGAGGTTATATATTGCCCTATACATAACATGGCTGTATAGAGGACTCTTCCCAAGGGTGATAATGTAAACATATACTATTAAAAACAGCACATACTCACAAATCCAAACAGAAATACACATTGAGTTACCATAATTTTCAGTCAAAACAGTTATCAGAATGTTTTCAAAATAAAGCTGGTTCTATTTTCCCAGTTTTGTTTGGCTAGTCTGATGAGGCTACAAAATATCACCAAGTATTAAGGATGTGAAGTCAAAAAGTTTTTTTACAGCTCAGCTGTACTGAACGGCAATTACACATTCTGAACAATCATACAACTTCTTTAATCAAATGAGGTAATATGAAATTGGCTAGATTTTCCTCAATACTTTCGACTTCAGTGAAAAATACAATAATTAAACTCTCGGTACAATGACTTTCAAACCTCTGTGCACTCTCAGCCCCCTCTCTTCTTCCCTTTCTGGATAATAAATCCTTATGAAAGCTGCCACCACGACTGAGACAGGTTGTGAAATTGTTTAATAATGTTGACTCAAGCAGTGACATCATTTGGAGACTCTTGCTTTTCTTGCAACGTCTTTAAAGACAACTGGAAGCTGGTGGATGTTACAGAGCAGACACAGCCCCCTGCAGTAGCAAGGAAGGTGGTGGCTGCAAGGGGAGCTCTATTTCCCCCATGGGGATTGAGGTGAGCCAACTCTAGGGGAGGAAACCCCAGCATTGTCCTCTTTGTCCTTCCCTGGTGGCCTTAAAAGCCGTTCCTTGAAACATGTCTCTTGCGAGAGGGACAGAAAAGTTAATGCCTCATATTTTGAAGGCCTTAGGGAGGGTGCCTAAGCAACTTTTGTCACTCCAAGCAAAATATTTTAATGTGCCTGGAGAACAAAATCCCCCAGCTGGAAAGCAAACCCCACAGAGCCAATTGCTTTCCCCATTCTGAGAAGATCCTGCTGCATCAGGTCCTGCCTACTTTCTGAACATGTGTGGGGTCAGCAGACATATTCCAGGAACATCTGCTTTACAAAACTGGTAACTTCATCAGGAAAACACAAATGTATTATAAGAAGAAGAAAAAGAGCATGACTGTGAGGTTTCTTCCCATTGTCAAATTTTATCATCTGCAAATAACATTAGCCTAATTCCAGTGAAAATTATCAGGGAAAAGGTCACTTTTGTTGTTCCCTATATGGGAGGTGTTGTCAGTTGGAGCACCCTGGCTCTGGTGTGAGACCCACATCACGTTTCAAAAGGCAGTTCAACCCCCAGAAAATGTTGTAAAATAATAAAAAAACTTCCCAAATATGTTGCAGTTTTAAAATTATGTATATAAGAAACTTGAACATTATGTGTTTGGATGTAAAATGTCTGTCTTTCAAAAGCTAGGCTGCAATTCTAAGGATGCCATGGAAAGAAAAAAAAATTACTAGCTCTAGTAACAGATGTGAAATTACATTAGATAAATATAATCATTAGTTTCAGTCTCACCCTGGTTAATTTGTTTGTGGAAATGTGCAACCCATTATTCATTAGGTAATTTTTCACACATTGATTAGAAAGCCATGTCGAATTGTGACCCCGCACATTGGGGTTTGCCTATCTTGCAGTGAACTATATCGCTTACAATAGTGGAAATGGGGGACAAAATGTTTATCTCAGGCTGATTTTGTGCCAATAAGTAAAGTAAATCAATAGCCAGTGAAGTGTGAACGACATTTCTCTGCTGTATAATATGGTTTTGGGGGCAATTTGACATGCTACAAGGGGAAACAAGGGTCTTGAACAGAAAGGTAATAAAAGCAAATCATGCTGGTAACTGTTACTGAAGTCTTGTGTTTTTCTCTACATGGGCAGCTTTAAGATGAGAAAAATAATGCATGTAGCAGTCCAAAAACACTGAGACACACCCCAGATTTGTGAACATTGGAGATCAAATCCAGATGTGGTTGAGAGAGGCTCAGGTCTCTGGAATGGATGCTGACTCTGTGTTTAGGCAGGCCCCTGGGCTGTGCTGGCTGTGCCATTGCTTCCCCAACAGCACTTTCCTCTGCTGACATCTTTCTTCTGGCAGCTTTCTGTCTAGGGGGTTAAATTCTGAGGCTATAAATAGTTTTGTATCAAATCACAGAAGCAGGTATTCCCACATCCCCATGAGACCACTGCAGCATGTATGCAGCTTATTTTAAGTGGCATTTGCTGCTAAGTGCAAAACAGCAGAACTTCATCAGCTTCAGTTTATCTGTTTGCACAGCAAAGAAGCTGAAGAGAAGACCCTTCCCTACTGTTAACTTTGGTATTTTGCCTTTTTGAATTGCAGATAAGTTAAAGAAGGAAAGAAGGGAGAGTGATGTATTTATGGTTGCCGCTATCAGGTCTGTCTTTTATATCCCTGCACAATTTATTTTTTCCAGAAGGCAGTTTGGGCAACATAGGTACATGATCAGTGATTTTACACAAGCACTCATTGTTGGATCCCTTATTTCATCCCCACTGCTTCTTGAGTCAGACAAAAGGTAAGGGGNGTGTCTATGTGTGTGTGTGTGTGTGTGTGTTGGCATTTCTGTTGCATGCCCTGCACAGACCATCATGGCATTTGCAGCAGTCGAAGGTAAAATACAATAATAAACCTGGCCAGGAGAAAGCAGTGTAACACACCCATTCATCCCCAGACAGGAACCTTTGGGCTCTCCTGGCCCGTGACAGCCATTACAATGAATTTTGGCCAGAGCAAGCAGCTATGAAGAGGTTGCTCCCCTACACATCACAAAAGTTTGTGCGTTCTAGTTCCTCTCATCTCCATCACCTCAGTCTTGGGGGTGGAAAGTCTCTCCAGGGCCTGGGCCAAGCTGGCAGAAGAACTGCTGCAGTAATGAGGTCTTTTTGCCCAGGTGCTAAGTAGTTTAAGGGAAGGCAAGGTGTTTGAGCAGAAGGTTGCAGGAGGGAGACAGGTTGCTCTAGAGAAGCCCTTCAAATTGAGAAGCTGACAATCCTATATTCCCCAGGGTGCTGGAAGTGGTGTGTGGCATGACCCCTCTGAGAATGGCTGTGTGAGCCTCTGCCTACCACAGAGCGGGCAAAGGCATCTGTATCTATCCAGGAATAAAGATCCTTCAATCAAATCACACATTCTGCTCAGAATTTCTAATTTCTGAATTAGAAAGGCTCAGCTCCTGACATATTTTAAAATAAAAATAAATAATTGATGTGATTGAAAGAAATGCATCTTAATATCATTCAAACTTGGCTATTAATGGTGCATTTGGGTTTGCATAGAAATAAAATTAAATTGTCTGAAAGAGACCTGAAAGTCTAAAAAATAATAGAACAACACCTCTATTAAAGCCACAGGAGTCTCTTCTAACACCAAAGGGGCAAAAGCAATATATGTCTGTCAATTTATAAGGTACCTCTGCCTGGCATTTTATGCCTCAGATGTGTTCTTTAAAATACAGATTAAAATAACTTGCGTTTTTCCACATAATGCATACTGCATTAAGGCAATTAACGTTTAATTAACAGCAGGTTTTCCTCAGCAGGTCAGATTGCGAAGGGCTCACTGTTGTTGCCATAGAAAGTGGAAGGCTGGGCTGTTTGGTTTCCAGAAAAGGAACAGCTGTTTTTGAGCCCTGACAGTCTGAAATAATCCTGAGTAGTCTATAATGCTCCAAAGGACAAGGAAAGCAGGAGGAGGTGGCTGCTGGTGGTGTCACAGAGACCATCTCAGGCTGCTGGAGAATGTCATCTGCTTTATAAATCAGTGTGCTGTTGTTAGGGTATGTTTTTAATTGAGCTGACAGTAGAGCTTTAAAACTCCTATATGCACTCAGTGAGCTAATTTAACTGTTTTCCTCCAATATGCTTTTAATTGTGTGAGCAAAGCAGTGCAATTATTTCTCACACTTTTGCTTTTCATCTGTCCTTTTTGTTGTTTCTCTCCTCTTCTTTCCAGATTCTTCGCTCTTTCTCTGGGTAGCTATTTGGGGCTTACTGTGAATATTATCCAAGGATACACAGATGCACAAATTTCATTAAGAAGTCACATCATTGCTCTGAATTGAAAGCTGCTATCAAGATGGTGCAAGTAGTATTTGTAAAGGGATCTTTAAAAAGGACAGAAATACTGAAATGAAGGTAAGATAGATGTAGTGAATCTGTAATAACACAGATGAAGGTCTCCTGGGGAAAATGAAAAAAACCAACAAACCTAAAACAAACAATCTCAAAAAGAACTTGGAAGAGCATGGGGGCTCCCAGAAGGTGGTGGAGTTTGTCTTTTCTCCTCAGTAGGTGTAAGACAAGGCTCTAAATCATAACATCAGTGAAATGCAATAGCAACAACAACCAACTGTCATTTTCAATAGTACGATTGAAGGCTTCATGTTGGGGAAGGAGGTTATCCTGGTATGCTCCTTGGCTTTGGTAATTGCAGGCACAACTGTTCTTACAGCTCAAGGAAGTCTGAGAGAGAATGATTCAGACTAAAAAACATTCATGAATGGTTTTCGCTGTTGTTTTATTCCTCACGTATTTCCAGAGGAGACCAAAGAACAGCTCTCCTTCTCTTGGCAGGTAACAGATTTTTACCATCAAAAGTAATCCATCTGTCCTGGTAAATCCCCATACCTGCATATGTTTGATAGAGAGATGAACAGGAGGACTGTAGCACAAAGACAGACCTCAGGGAAAATGTGACCCTAGGAACAAAATGTACATATATTTATATATATATACACACATACACACACACATACACACATCTATCTATCTATCTATCTATCTATCTATCTATCTATCTATCTGTATGTATGTATGTATGTATGTATGTAAGTATGATGAGTATGGTATACGTATACTCCCAGCAAAGGGTGTAAAACTGGATAACCCTTTAAAAATTTCACCATGTGGGTTCTGCTCCTCAGATTACGGAGGAGGCAGAGACACAAAATTCATGAAGAAACTACTCTGCAGGTGGCACAGGCATGAGCAGCAGCTCTGCCTGCTGTGGGTACCATGTCTGGCCTGCCCCAGTAGGGCCCTTCAATGCTGTTAGCCAGCACCATGAGTACACTGGCCCAGCAAGCCCAAGGCACCTGCCTTAGATAAACCCAGAGACAGAAAGAAGCTGGTGCTCTCTGCCTTCCCTTGTTAATTACAGGAGCTGCAGTGAGGAACTAAACCCAGAGTATGTGGATCCTTTTGGACTGCTCCTCCTTGGGAGCTCTGGGGAGCACTGCAGTGCTGTGGGCTCCAGAGGTGCAGCTGAGAGTCAGGGTTGGAGCATTACTGCATTCCTGGAAGTTCTCCAGCTCCTCTCTCTCTACCTGGGTGGTTCTCTTTGGTGAAAAATACTTCAGTAAAGGAGGACCAAAGTGATTTAACACTGCATTTGTCTTCAGAAAAAGCATGGGTCTGCCTAGGTAGGACTTAGGGCAGCTAAGGGTGGTGGTTTCTCTGAGTGCCAGCATGACTGCCTGCAAGGATAGGGCTCTCAAACCATGCAAAGAGCACAATGCAGAGAGGGGGACATAGTAGATTTATTTTGGTTTGTTACTGGGGGTAACTGAAAGAAAGTGGGAACCTGTCTTTATGAGAAAATCAGTGCAGAGTCAGCAGGGCAAGAGTTTCTGGACCATAGCTCTTCAATGCTCAGTTTAGAATACGGACTAGTGCAGGGAAAAGATCTTTGATAGCTGTTCGGGCAAGGCAAATCATGCCAAAACTACCCCCTTATGGAAATACCCTTTCCAAGGAGGAACAGGATCATGGAGGTTTCCTGTTAGTTAGATTGCTTAGTGACTTCCCCTCTGCCAGGTCAAAGCAGCACAGGACTTTATGACAGCCCCAGAGGATGTGCTCTTGCCTGGGGGCAAACCACTGCAAAAAGAGCAAACTGCTCCTGGACAGGTTGCATTGCTGGTTGAGCTGGCTGTGTAGGGCCCAGATGTTGTAAATTGGTTGCCATGCCTTGTCTCCCACCTTCTCATTTTTCTTTTGTTTCACCATTATTATAAAAAATTGGTAGATGGCTAATATTACAAGTCCAGGGCAAAACTACTCATACGTTCAGTGTAAGGACATTTAAATATTTAAAGCAGATGGTTCCCAATGACCTTACATGTCTCCTTTATAAATGTATGTACTGTCTTATAGAACCATCTGCATCCCAATATGCAGCTCATATGTTTCCAAGTGTTTCCTTGTTAACCAGCAGAAAACTTCATCTTCCATCTGATGTGAGATAAAGGTTCAAGCTCAGTAACAGTCGTGCAAATCAGCACTCCAAGTGGGAGCAGCATTTACCCCAGGGCAGTGAGGTGCTGGAGCCTTGCACTTTGCATTCCAGCTGGATCAACAAGGCTGGAATTTGAAGGATGTGGGCAAGCTTCCTCGCATGATCTGAGGCTGGGAAGTCCGACAAAAAAATTGCAAAAGCATAGCCACTGACAATGACAGGCATACATCTTGCCTGATGCACCTGCACCACCTCAGCAAGGCTATCTGTGAAATGCAAAACAATGCCTGATTTCCTATCCCCCCTAGATCAGCCTTGCTCCCCGCTTTTTTTTCTTGTAGAGAAGAGCAGAGCTAAACTAGTAAAAGCAATTTTCCATTCTCCGAGAGACCCAGGGGAAATGAGCTCTGATCTTGTGCTCGTCTCACACTCCCTTGATTCTCTCAACTGGCAGCTTTCCTGTGCTAGTCTCCACTGTGCAGAGCTTCTCTGTCATTAGAGCAGTATGGTTGCCTCATTCCTTTCAAAGAAAAATCCTTTAATTTTTAGGACTCACTCTGTGACCGGTCGTGTGCTACCTGCACTTTTTTTTTGGTAGGAAATAATCTAAAAGAATTGTTCATAAAACATATATAAGTGGCAGGTAGATGGAAAGTGGCATGCGTCTAATTTAAATTTCGATTAGAAAAAAATACAGAAATGTATTACATGAGATACTGCTAAGAGTTGTATGGAATACTGTGTTTTAAGACCTACTGTAGATCTATGTCGGTGCCTGTGAAAGAGAGGATAATTAGTGCCCGTACTCTCAGTCATATCAGACTAAAGGTAATGGGGTGTAAGAAATGGTTCATTAGGCTCTCTCAAGTACTTTTACTGTGTCCATACTATTTATACCAGCAGAAAAAATTCAATGTCTTTAAAATCAAGTCAAAGCATTCGCCTTAGATTCTTCAGTTTAAGAAATAACATTGAGTGATGATCTCTTAAAGTCAAATGGAAAAAAAATGTACATAGAAAAACCCCTTAAACCAGTTTTATTAGCATTCTGTGTCACTCCAAGGCTGTCTACATGCCTATGCAAATCCTGCCTCCTTCATTTGTGCTCCCCTCTTTATGCTTATCCTACAAAGGGGAAAATTTGTGGCTGGAGGAGGCAAGCAAACAAAAGCATTGCATTTATTTTCAAGAGAAACATGCATTTAGAATATCCTTTGCTTTCTTGTCTGAATAAAAGAGCAAACTGTGTGGAAAAGAGCAACAAATGTGGGTAAGGGAATGGAAAGAATGACTGAAAAAAAGGGTTAAATCCCCAAAATATATGTAGCTTGACTACACGAGGGAAGGATAGGATGGCATGCTACAAATGTTTGAAGGGTACAGCTATCAAATGAGAGGGGGAAAGTTATTTAGGCTGAAAAAAGAGATATAAGTAGGAGTAATACAATGAAGTTAACAAATGAAAAATTTAGGTTAAAGAATCAGGAAAAGCTTTCTGAGAGCAAAATATATAATACAGCTCTGGAGCAATTTCTCACGGGAAGCAGAGAAGCCCTATGCATTTAAAACTAAATTGAAAAAACATGAGAAAATATAAGGAGAATAAAATATAAGGAACTTTTCTGTGCAGTGGAGTCTGGGGTGGATCACCAGGGGCTGCTCCTCTGCCCTCTGTTTCCAGTTTTTTTCTGGTCCTTTGCTAACAATGTGTCATTTGTACTTTCTAGAAAAGTAACTAACACAGCAAGGGTAAATTTGGGAGTCAGTCTATTAGCATAAATTACACTATGTATCTACAAGATAATAAGGGCATAGCAAAGACACATTGGACTAATACTGTATGCAATTCTGAGTGCACTTCTGAGCATCCTCATTTTTTGGTTTGCAGTCTTGGGCACCTCCATTTTGAGAATTTGGCCCTCGGTAAGAGCTTAAATTGGTGCCCCTGCAGTGTCTGGCAAGGATTAAATGAGCTGTGTTTGACACCATACTGTCCATAGGGGAAATGAGTGACTTGGCTAGCACCAGGTGTGGTGCACCCACACCTCCCATGGGTTTGAAAAGGGAGAGGTAGTGCTCAGCTCCTGTTGGCAGCAGATGCTTCCCATGGCTTTTGGGTCACTGTCTGGTTTTGCACAGGGCTATGGAAATGCAAGCCCAGCAACTTCAACTTGGCATGGCAGGAGAACATTTCACCAGAAAAGGTAAGTGGGAGTGCAGGACACTACAGTGACCTAAACTTGTGTCCTTTTGCTTTTGGGCACCAGAAAGGAGCTGCATAAATCATTCCAGTTCCCTTAGTTTGATATGTTTTTCATCTGACCTATCTAGGGCACACACTGGCCCAGTTGCCATATTGTATAAGGACAGGTAGGACACTCAACTCTTTAACATACAGATAATGAACACCTGCACCCAGAGAGAATACACAATTAAGGCATCCTGATTAATCTGATATCACAGAACAGACATACAACAGGGAGTAGGCATATCCTGAAAGAGGTAAGGAGTAATTTCCTACCTATGTAAAATACACACCATGTACATTTAAGTGCCAACATCAGCTTGCACTATTGCCACTTGTTCTCCAATTGTGGCATGAAAATGTAAGCTTGTAACTGTAAAATACTGTTGGGAGGTTCAGTTACAGTAGCATCATAATTTGTCTTTCCCTATATTTTAGAAGGTGTGGTGCTTGGTTTTAGAAGAATGTGGTTTTTCCTTCACATAAAACTTCTCCAGCTTGGCTGAAAATAATGTGATGTGAAAAAAGGATTATCTCAGAGGTGTTTGTCTTTATGTATTCACAAACAAATGGTTGATAACCTGCAGCCTCTACAAATAAAGGTGTTTATGATTACCTGCAAAATCACAGGAAACAGCTCATGTGTGTCCAGAGCTTCTCTGGTGACAGTGACCACCAAAAGCATGTGTAGGCCTGGTCTTCCACAGAAAGAATTTTTGTTTACCCTGAGAATTTAGATTTGTTAAAATCAGCCTCTGCAGTCCTTAGAGAAACAGAAGAAATGCTCCCTAACCACTTTGTAAGCCAAATGCTGAGCTTACAGCCAGCCCTCCCAGCATCATTCACTCCAGGAAGGCAGACTGAAAAATATTCTGCATTTGTTTAGAAAGCAAGAATATCTCTTCACCACAGAAGGCAGAATGAAAGCTGCCTTCACATGTTAGCACAAAAAACATTTGTCAAATGTTTGGTGAAATTCCAGTGTACATTTGTTTTACATCAAAAACATTCTATAAATCAGTCTGAATTTATATTAATTTTATGAAAATTACCCTCCTAACTGTGGAAGTGTTTGGGGGAGCCACAATGAGCCATGATGCTGCCGTGCCAGACCCCATGCTAAGAGAGAGCTGGAAGATTATGCCTGCGTGGAGGAGTTGACACTCTTTATGTGTGAGAGCACTAAATGATATTTCCGTTGCATTTAGTGCACAGGGTTGAAAACTCTGGGCTAATTCTTGCTAGCACCAGGTTTGGCAAAGGTAGGTCATGTCCTCAACAAGCTGCAAAAGCAGGGGAAATACCAATTCAGGTGCTGCACCCTGTGTGGAGGCACAGCACTTCCCAGGAATCTGCAAGGAGGACAGCTCTTTTGTGGTCATGCACAGCTGCACAGTACAGGCGTCTTCCTAGCTCTTCCACAACTCATTTCAGGAAAGCAAGGTACTTCTGCACAAAAACATCCTTTGTAGTAAACTTTCAGACCATTACACAATTTCACACAGGACACCTTTGAAAATAAATCACTCTCCATACTCTACTTTGTGGCTTTCTCTACTTACCCTCCCCCACCCCCTCCAAAATTCAGGGGAATTCCAGAACATTTTGCAATTAGCTAAGGATTATATTTCCTTATTTTTATTAATTTTATGTAAAGTGGGATTTATCAGTGGAGCATTCATTGACACTGACTTCAATTTATTCTGATGAAACTGACTGACATCTGTGTGTGCTGTTCATCAGTCATAATTTAAACCATTCTTAATTGCATTAAATGTAAATTAAGACATTCAATTTCAGCCATTATTTTTCATAAAACACTGTGAACTGAATTTTAGTGGGTCACAAGATCTTACATTCAAAATAAATAGGGTAAATTTGAAACTTACCATTGATGTTCATATTTCACCCTTTGTCGGCTGTATTTCTTTTGTAGCTTACTAGATTGGAACAATTAATTTTCTCTCTGAAGGGAACATGAATGGCTAAAGATGATGTAGCTGAGTTTTTTAACAAATTACTTTATCATTTCTAGAGCTTGCTTGTTACTACAATATATTAAATATATTAAGAGAAAACGCAATTAACCTTTCATCTAAACCAAATGACAAATTAAAAGAGAAAACGTAAACCATACCAGAATCAGCCCTCTGATTTTGAATTCAGAAGGCTATGCCAATGGATTTATTTGCTGAGCTTCCTCAAGGAGGTTTTGCAAAGCAAAATCTGTTCAGCAATGAGGGCGTGGGTCAGCTCATGCTGGAAATAAAGGGAAGACATGCAATGCTGTCTTTGCTATAAAGGAGAGTGGTGTTCAGGGAGTGGGTTGGGACACTGTCTGGGAAAGGTTGGGTATTTCACTTTTGCAAATTAAGACCAAAGCTCCTCTTTAATCCAGTGGATCTGGTCTCAAATATCTGGCACAGCAACCAGCAAAACCCAATGGTGAGGAGGTGATTTTTTAAAAATTGTGTACGTTTTGCTCCAGAATGAGGGATGAACCGAATACTGTGGCTTAATAAGGAGAACATCCAAGCCCAGCTAACTCCTTCTTTGAGTGGAGCAGCACACAGCATGTCTCCAGCCTAACATAACAAGCTTAGCTCATGGCAGGGAAAGCTGCAGTTGTCCTTGGAGCAGCCCTGCCTAGCCCAGCCTGTGCTGGAGGGGGAAACCCTCACCCACGAGGCAGCTTGAGGCTGAGAGGGGCTAGGAAGCCAGTCCTGGTGCCTGCGCTGCGGAACTGGTGGACAGTGTGGGGCTCTTAGGGAAAAGCTGGAGGGATTCTTTCTCTGGTTCCTTGCTGTGGGTTTGGATGCTCAGTTACCTGCCTGTTTGCCACTTTACATTACAGGACTGCTGGTCCGGGAATGGGTGGCTTGTTGGTATAAATGGATGTCCACAGTGGTTTAAACCAAATTATATACCCATTGGAGAACCACACCTTTGAGAACCAAGCACTGGAGTGCCTTGTCACTCCTCTAGACTCCCTAGAAGATGCTGGTGTGATGCAGTACTGACCACCTGGAGTCAGCTTTCCTCCCAGCCCACTGCTAAGGATGTCCCTGTTACATGTCTAAAGCTCTGCTGTGCCCCAAATCAGAACTCTGCTCTGGTATTCACCCTTACAATTCAGTGAATAAAGGCTGCTCCTGTGGCTACAGCTCTTCAGGATGATATGCCAGCAAGTTGGATAAGTTGGCCAGCAAAGGGAGGACCACAGGCCTACCCTTACACATGTAGGAAAAAATTATATAAATATTATCTATGACATTTACATTCCTATGCCAGTTCTACTCTTGGAGAATGAAGTGTTGCAATAAGTCTGGAGATGGGTAGTGATGCAATCATTCTCCCAGTTTCTTGCTATTAATATATGTCTCTTACTCATTTTTAAAGATAGAGTAAATGAGAGTACTGAATATAAATGGCCTTTGTAAGTCATTGAGGTCAGTGAAGCATGTCATTGTTTGCAACTTGAATTCCATGAAAGCACTGGCTGGCTGAGAGGCACACTATATCCTTTTTTTTCCTCATAAATAAAACCCACAAACAATATTCAGTATGTTTAATGATAATTATAAAATAATACTGTGTACAATGAGTTTCCAAAGCCAGAACTAGTTGTGAGTGCTTAATAATGTGACCTTACAGTGTCATCTTTAGCGTACGTGATGCCTATATGCCAGCAATGTATAAATTATTTCTCTGGCTGTACGTTAGCAAACATTTGATTATGATTTATTTTGGGGTTCTCTGAAAGATGAAGTAAGTTCTTTAATATTAGCATTACTAATGATTTTAATGAGGCATTAAAATGTTGCAGTATTGTAGGAACATTTTTCTTTTTTAATATTATTTCATTAATAGTTTACATGAATGTTAATGTTAAATTGATTATGGAACCTGAAAGAGTAATCCACAAAATGTCAAAGTGCCATTAGCACAGTGAAAGAGCCCTCCAAAGGCAGGGATCTGGTAGGAGCTAATGAGATATCTCTGTACCACATAACACTGAAGCAGCTTTTTCTAAAATTAAGTCTGAAAATTAGGTTTTAATATCCTTCACTTTGGGACTCTCCAGCCATTTTGAGCGACTGAGTGTTCAGCCTCATGCACGCAAAAAGATCAGGGCTGGGCCCAGAAACTCCCTCAGAATTTGGTCTTATGCATGTAAGCCCCAGTTAAAAATCTCAAAAACTCAGTGACAAAAATGTTAAGAAGAAAAAGGTCTTTCATGGGATGTGATGACTGCATTATCCATCTGTTGACAGCTCTGCAGAGTGGATCATCCATAGGAATCTAGGGTTCACATGCATTATGTACTGTACGTGTCACTGTTAATTTGAACAAGAAAGAGCATGTTGAACTCTTTCAGTAAGTTTTGCAAAGCAAGTTTTTAGATAATACCTATTTTCTCAAAAAAAACAGAGGGCAGGTGTATTCAGAGGAACACTTGGAAATATGCTGCATTAGAAACCCTAAATGACAGTAGGGGAGAAGGAGGGCTGTTAAAAACTCTGACACACACATGTGAGATTCTCCAGTGGTTCACAAATTTGGGAGGTAGGAATATTTCAAGAGTCTTGCTCCACAGCAGCTCTGCCTTAAACAACTGGCACTTATGCAGCAGATGAACCAAGGTCTCGCTGACCTTCAAAGCTTCACAGGAAAAAGTTAATGTGAAGGTGAAGCATTCTCAAATAATGTCACTTACATGTTAGGTAAATCCATGCTCTCACATGCTGTGCATATAGGTCTTGAATTTCCAATGATAGTTTTATTGTGGCTGGGGCAAAAAACATTTATATCCTGGATATATTATAAGAAGTGAAGAGGTGAACTGAGTAATTTTATTGTTCTCCCCTAACTTAGTTCTATGCTAGGGAATATATGAGTATCCAGGGATACTAATTTGTGTAAAACCATCATGTGCACAGCAAAGCAAATATTGTCTTTTAAGTATGATCATCAATACACATGCCTGCCTGGAGTCTCCCATCAGCCTGTCAGCAGCTGTGATATTCCACACCAGATCTTGAAAACTGATGTCCAAGCCTTTCCTGCAGCAGCATTTCCAAGATCCCAGTTTTACCACCAGGACAAGCCTTGTCCCAGCACCGTTTAAACCGACATGTCCAGAAATTCAGGTATCGGGGTCCTGGGACCATGGGGACAGCCCCAGGGCAAGGTGCCAGGTGCAGGGGAGGTGGCACATGTGTCTTCACAAGTGAGATCCAGGCTTTGGCCTAGACGCAACACAGCGCACAACACAACAGTGCACTTCAACATACTTGAACTGCATCCCAAGCCCTCAACTCGTGGCAGACAGGACTGTATTGAGGTATTGAACTTCTTGCAGTGTCTGTGTTTCTGCAGAGGGGAGGAATGCAGTGGTATGGGGCTGCCAGATACTGGCTCCCTTATGGGTGGTGGAGGGAGCTGTTTGCCGAGCTGCAATCTGGATTAGGCAGGGGGCCAGCCTGGCAGCTCTGGGCAGCGTATGATTTGACAGCCCCAGATGTCCCTCTCAAGGTCTTCCAAACCACCACAGTGCTCGAATGAACCCCAGGCAGCAGCAGGTGCTGGAGGGAAAGCCCAGTTCTCCACAGCCTAAAACTGTACTGTGTCACCTGCATTCCTCCAAGTCATCTCCCTCCAAGCCAAGGCGCAGGCTGAAGCCCAAGAAAGGGCTCAGCCCTAGGTGGGACTGCTGGCTTCTCACTCTTGTCGAGGTGAGGCTTGTAGTCTGATAATGGCAATTAATTAGCCCAAGAAGACCCTTATGAATAGACTTCTCAGTCCCAGATGAGGAAGCTGAGGCTCTGTAGCCTGATCCTGCTTGGCCTCTGACTGTCAAAATGGGTAAAAGTACATTCATGGGCCAAATGAGAGGACTATGGGTCGTCTCCTTGTAGGTCTTTCCCTATAAAACTGACAGAGTACTCATTACTGCTAGAAAAAAAAAGGGCTTGGAGAAAACTATAATAAATCCCTAAATTACAAAATTCTAGAGTGGATGTTACTCCTTCTACCTTCCCCATAAAAATTCCTTGGTGGATTTAATAATTTATATACTCATAATACATTAATTCAGCGTCATAGCTTTGCTTGTGGGGTTGTGTTGTTTTTTTTTTGGTTTTGTTGTTGTTGTGTTTTTTTTTGTGTGTGTGTTGTTGGTTTTTTTTTTTTTTTTTGTTTTGTTTTGTTTTTTCCCATAAGCAAGGAAACTGGTTTGAAAAATGACCTGAAAATTTCTTTTGTGATGGCTTTTTTTTTACCTCTTTGGTCAGAAAAGTGGTTTAATGGTTTTACCCAGGACATAGACTGAAGTCACCAAAGCTGGTCCTGACCATCATTCCACAGCCAAAGTGCTCCCAGGTTACAATTACCCTTTGCTTCTCCATGGGGCAATGGGCAGCAAGACGCAGTTTTGAGTAGTCTTGAGAATGCACTTAGATGTCAAGAGGCAGAACAAGGAAGCAGTGGCCTCTTTCCTTTCATCTCTCACCTTACAAATTAGTGATGGCAACCTTACTGATTAAACCAACAACTTTAAAAAGCAGTTAAGTAGTTAAAACCTAGATAATTTTCCAATTATAAGGAGAGAGGTGATCAGCTGAGAGAGAGAGAGACAGTTCTGGCTTGTAAGCAGAATTCTTCATTCCACCTCAAGTCCATGCATAGTTCTTAATTTTGATTTTACTCAGGATTCCTTTGCAGAAACTGATGGTATGACCTGGTTCATTATACTTAAGAGGGCATGCATTTATTCTCCCATTTGTTTATGTTATCTGAATATTCCACCTTGTATGTAATATATGGAAACTACAATGGAGCTCCCCAGGAAGTCCTGAGTGTAAGAAATGCATTTATCCTGTTAAGACCTGTTTTGTTAAAGATAAATGATAAGATTAATATGAGACTAAATAAATAAATAAATAAATAAAATTATGAGACTTACATTACTCTTTATAAGGGGGAGGTTGAGGCAAACCTGATAGTCTTTCCCCACACTCATAATCAAAGAAACTTGTGTCAGTAGGAGATTTTTCCCAAGTGGATAGCATTGTCTTGGCCCTTCATCAGTTCCTAACTTCAGCGAATAAGCAAAGAGTTAACCTGGTATCCTTTGCCATTTGCAATCCAGCGTGCTGGTTTCCTGCAAGGGAGAGCTCAGGGTGAATTCATTTTCAGCTGAATATGTCATTAAGGAACAGGATTTATTAATGACTTATTAATGCAGACAGAGTCAAACTGAACTCTGGTACAAATCCTCTGGTATTCAAAGGAAATAACTGCTCATGAGGATATGGGCTGTATAGAGCTAGTTCCTGTCTTCAGATGTGGATATATAGGCAATATTAAGTATGCTGTTTAATACAGTACACTTATATTCATTACCACTCAGAATAATAAAAACTTCCCATTTTACAGTGACATTTATTTACTGCTGAACATCAGCCCAGGTGAAAGAACTCCCACTTCACTCCTCTATATAATCTCAGGTTCTGTCATTCACATGTAGAAAACTCAGCTCTCTATTTAGCACAGTGTTGGTGAAAGATAGACATTTACAGGGCCCCTCTGCCCTTGAGCTGTTCCATTAGTGCATGGAAAGCACCTTGCAGCCTGTGACAAGCGCAGCAGATCGGCACTAAATCAAAAATCAGTGCCAGCCAGGGATCTAAGCCACCATGAAGGTCACAGCCATCAGCTGCATGCCATCTCAATCCAAACAAAACACACTGGATACAGGGGGATTTTCACTACTCACAATAGGAGACAAACACATCATGTTAGAGTAATCTCCTGATAGCAGCAAAATGGGTAACTGACCTTTTAAATACTTTTGAGTATTTAATAAAAGTTTGAAAACAGGGAAAAGAGGTATTGGTAATTTTTGGGTGCTTTTTGTAGTGTAACTGAAACATTGGCTCTGTGCCACAGCAACCCAAAATATTAACAAAGAATTTCTTTCCCAGAGCTGGGAGAGCTCATATATATTAACAAGCTCATGAATTAATACTCTCTATTATTTTTTCCCCTAAATAAATTCTCCCTATTTTAGTGAATGCAAAGAAACTTACTCAAGTAACCTTGAACAGTGGATTAATCTGAAAGAGATTTAAGTGAATATAGAGTTCTGCACAGCATCTTTCCTGAAATTGTGACCTAAAGGAATGTCCAGAGTAGCATACTCTAACAGCAGCACAAAGCTAAATGAACTGAAATTTAGAAGGATTGTAGATTAAGGGGTTTAAATAGGGCAGTCAAGACATGATCTACTGCCAAAGTTGAAAGGAGATGTGGGGAGCTCAACCAGCTGGGCATAAACTGGCCAAGCCATGTGCCATCTCTGAGCCACACTGTGTGTCCAACCATGTTGCATATCAGCACCCAAACTATGGGTGTGTGCAGGCTGATCTTCCTGCTGGGCTCTGCACAGGAGATGCTGGTGTCACACACAGCTCTCCTTCTTCCCTTCACAGAAAGTGGAGGTGTTGAAAATAATTTCCCACTACAAGAGTCCTTAGGATCAAGAGGACAGAGAAGGAGGAACAGCAGTGAAGTATAAAAAAAGAAATAGTTTCTTCCTCTGTGTCCACCAGTAGCTGATCTCCCTGCTCAGCCCTGGGCCTGTAGTTAGGAGTGTCCTCTCATCTTACAGACACCTGACTGCAGGGGTATTGGGTTGACTCTCAGAAGACTGAGCACACAGGTTCCTTCTGCTAGTTTCCCCTGGTTCTAAGAGAACCAGGTGATTTTGACCCTTCTCTTTGGACAAATGTTGGAGTAGATCCCCCCAGGTGAACCTTAGATAAAGTTGCCTTCCCTTTCCCAGTTCTCTTCCCTCAGACTTTGTTCAAGAGGAGCCATTCTTATTCCCCCAAGATCATGATGTGCTCTGATGGACAGAGTCTTATTTTCCCAGCTCTAGACTAACTTATGTTCTCCATCCAGAAAGAAAATAATACAACTGAGCCTGTGAGTTTGTATTTGTGTGGAGGACAGAATGGCCTCTTTCCCTTCCTTCACTATACTAAACTGCAAAGTGCCTGTGCAACTGCATGAGAGGAAAACTGGAAATAAAGTAACCTGAAGGGGGAAGGTAAAACTGCTTCCCTTTGGAGATCTCCACCTCCTGCTTTGGGAAGGACCATTCCTGTTAGAAATATAAGACAAAAGGAAGGGCTCTGAATGGGTAGTATAGAAATAACATTTATGTAATCTACTTGAAAAGATCTATTGAAGTGTCAAAGCTTATTTTAGCTATGGTATCCAGGCTCTGTCAGACTAATTGGCTGCATCATTAATTATACAGAAAGCTAATTTAAATAAGATACAAACCAATGCACTGGGTCAGGCTATGGGTTAATCAGTGCCCAGCAGTGGATACATTTTCTTATGAGTGTGAGAAGCAGGGCACACACAGAAGTAATCCCCCCAAACTACACCTCCATGGCTCATGAACTGTCATGTTTTAATACCACCAATGGACCTACCTTTCAATGACAGTGCCTATTCCTTTCTTGACTATTGCAATGTATATTCCTAAATAAAGGTGAAAGACTTGCCAGCTTGTTTTTGGGACACGAAGGTTTCTCTTCGAGGAGAATATTTATAAACATGAATAGCAGGTTTACATTGTATTGCTGTTCAAAATCTTCATTTTGTTATTAAATCCCATGCATATCCTTGTACATGTTACTGATTCATAGATAATCTTACAGTTTATGTGCATCTTGGTTTTGTGTCAAAATGACACCTGTATACTTGCACACACAAACACAAGAGCACCACAACATATTGCAGGGTGTTCCTACTATCAGGTGCCAACTGAAGGCAGTGTATTTGAAAGCCAGGTGCTAAGAGGCCATTGCGAAGAGAACGAAACCCGACAGAGCTTTCTCCTAGCCGGAGAAGTTTCCCGCGACCGCTGAAAAGAAAAAGAAAAAAAAAAAAAAACCGGCCCAAAATATGCCTTGAAAATGTGCGTTGTGGGCGGCTGCCACCTACTGGCACCGGGGACGAGCCCGCGGTGGGGGAATAGTCCTCGGCTCCTGGGGCACGTTTTTCCTCATTTCAGCCAGGGTCAGAATTTTGTCTTCCTTGTGCCAGAGCTTTCTGTATAGCCATGGATATATCTGAGAGGCATTATTTTATTTAAATTCTCCCTAATGGCAGTTTTGTATACTCTTAAGTGTGGGAAGTGCTTGAAAAGGAAACATGAAGTGTCTTTTCCTTTTTCCTTTCCTTTTTCCTTTTTCCCTTTTCCTTTTCCTTTTTCTTTATAGTTAATAAAGTTTTTGTATTCATCAATCATCAGAAGTCAGCCTGGGAGTGTGCTCTGTTTAAATGCTCTGGCTTTTCACTTAATGTATCCCATCTGTTTCTGAAATAAATTGCAATAATCCGTGTTTAATGTTAATCAATGTATTACTAAATATGCAAATTATATTAAAAGACGTGGTTTGAAAAAGCTTTCATTTGTAAATATGGTAGCTGAAAACAGGAAGCATATCTAAAAGCCATTTAGATACAGTAGCCTAACTCTAACAGTGTGGCTGATTTATAAAGCGGCTTGCAAGTTGATCTTTCTCCCACAAGGGGATATGTAAAACTGTTGCATATCAGATTTTGTTAACGTCTGATGGGTTACTGCTAACAGTGTAAAGGCCTAATATTCACAACCATGTCTCTTATTTAAATTAAAGCAATCTTATTCCAGCTTTCTAATTTTTGTGCTCATCCTAACATATGAATTTACATGAAGAGTTTATGAATCACAGTGAAAGCAATTTGAACAAGCTTTTCAATCAGTGTTACATCTTACTGCCTGATTTAGATAATTCATTGTCTAAGGGGTTCTTCTGGCCTGCCATTCTCCTTTCCAGGGGGCTCAGTCTATGAAGCTGACTGTCTCTGTTGGTGTAGCCACAGTCCCTCCACTCCAGTGCACCACTTTGCAGGAGGGTCCTATGCAGGGCCTTCGTGGTCCTGCTCCCACCACCAGTGTGGCTCCACACCCCAGCTCACAGAGGGTCATTTGCACTTGTTGACTTTCCATGGAGCAGCGTGGAAAAGCACTTGCAAAAACACTATAGACAGGAGATGACCCCTGAGCCCAGAATCATGGCACTGAACACAGGAAAGAAAGTACTGGTGAGGAGTGCTGGAGAGAAGATCCAGCTAGGAAGATAAATGCTGAGACATTCTGCAAACAGAGGCAGCTCTTCGTGGTGTCAGCCCAAGGTTACCCACTGCCTCTCTTTCCTCTTTTTTGTTTTTTTGGTCACACTCCTGCTACCCTCTGGATGGATTGCGTGATGTAACCAACTCTTCTCCATGATGGAGCAGCCTTACCTGGAGGACCCAGGTACCACAGGCAAGGGTGGGTAGAAGTGGAAGCTGTGACCATTGCAGCAGTTGCTCATGATGAAGCAGAGGGGAAGCCCAGGAGGTGGTGAAAATGTAAACTATCTTTTGTGATAGTGTCCCTTGGCTGACAGTGTTTTCTCAAGTGTGTGTTTAGTTTGACAACACTCCTTTCTTTTCCCATGCTGTGTTATAGAATATCCTTGATGTTTCAGGATGTAAAGTAAGCTCTAAACAGAGTTATTTGAAAGGCAGTTTACTCCTTACCCTGGAGAAAGTCAAGTCATAACCGCTTGAGAAGTGGTTTGCGGTTTGCTTTTCTTTTATATTCTTCTTTTCTTTTTCCTGTTGCAGCTTCCTGTGACACACCTGGTGAAATCTACTGAAATGTACCAGAGCAGAAGGACCAGGAAACTAACCTATGACTAAACTTATCTGGGCTCAATGGGGATCTCTTGGGTCCTTACATATTTGCTCTAATTTACACATCTTTGGGAAATAGGCCAAAATTTTGACTTAATTTTAGAATAAAAAGGACCAAATATGGGACAGTTCTGACTGTACCTCTTTCAAATGACCATTTGATTATATATTATTACATGTGATGGCTTTGCCACAGTTTCCATGAGAAGTTGAACCAAGTTTTACTCCAACATCTTAGATATCCTGAAACTCAGACCTGGTCTATATATGTGAGCAAATCTCCCAGGAGCTATAAGTGTGAGCAAGGTTAGTAGCAGGGAGCTACCCTGTGAGCTGAAATTGCTGAGTTGCTCATGGGTCTGTAATGTGATCAGTGCCAGAGTTCAATAGCCCTGCAAAACCACCTATCAGCTAAAGAGGAGGAGAAAGTGTGAGCACTACTGATGTACTGTCATGCATTTGCATTCAAACATACACAAGCATTTCCTTTTTTTGCCCTAGAAACTTAATAGAACTGTTCTGTGAATTCAAAACATGAAAAAAAACCCCCCAAAAAAACCAACTCCCTCTTTTACCCTGGAGAAGAGATAGGAGGGACAAGGTTACAAGCAAGGTTTCATGAAGATGTAAGACTGTAACAGCCATTGTTGAGTATAGTATTTGTCTTCACAGCAAGGATCTCTGAGGGAAGGCTAAGCTGATGAACTAATTGGAATTTCCCTGTTGGTTCCTTGTGTACGGTGCTTGGGGGATTGATAACACAGGTCTAGGTACTCCCAAAGATACCCTGGGTAAGGTGATACAGCACCCTTCATCCCTCTTAATGAGTGGAGGCTCTGTGTGAGCATTTTTCACTGCCACAACCCTAGGAACTGAGTCCCCACTTGAGGATCTTATGTAGCAGCTTGGTTTGAGTTTTTTTTTGCAAAGTCATGCTCCTCCCTCATGTCACAAAGCCCTAGAGTTTTGCCCTCAACACTCTGGGGATTTTGGTGATGGCACTGTGTTTGGTGACTGAGATTGCCTTTATGGAATGTTTTTAATCTCATCTAGTCAAATCAAAAAAGTGAAAGTAGCAACAAGGTCTGGAGTGAAGATTCTGATTCATAGAGGATTTATTGACAGTACCTTTGAAAGTACTGTTTAATATGCAAGGTAAACAAATTAAAAATCCCAGCTTGTGGTCCAAGGGCATTCACAAATTAGAAATGACCCCCTGCCTGCCATGAGAGTGCTAATGATGTGAAAGCTGAAAGGAAGTGAATCCTCTTGGGAGAAGAGAGTGGGTCAGAGGGGCTTTTGTAATCTACCAATCTGTTTGGCTTTGACAGGCTCTTTGTCTAACATGGGAGATGACAAGAGGAGCTGAGGCGCTTGGCAAAGATGGGAATGTCTGCCTACAAGCATTATGTATTTTTCATTTTGTCTTCACTCAGTTGTTGGTATCTCTTGGCTGCCTGAGTCCAGGGAAAACACTTCCCCTTGCGTGCAGCTAAGAGGAGAGAGCAGCACAGCCTCAGTCACTATCAGGGAAAATGACACAAGGTGGGCTTAAATCACAGACTCAGTAACTTTGTTTTATTTCACACAACTTTTAATCACACAAGTTGCCTCTTATCCAGACCTGAGAAAGCAAAAAGGTATCCACTATACTCCGAGTCCATATCTCACTCATAGGTTGACGTGGAGACTGGAGTGCGGGTGGCGGCAGTGCTGGTATCAACTGCAGCAACTCGCCGGTGCAGTCTGAAGGCAGAGTTGGTGTCGGCGAGGACCACGCCCAGGAATTAGTCTTTTCTACACACACAAACCCTTAGGAGTTCTAGTACCTTGCATAAGAAAGCAGAGCTCTGTCTCCAAGGGTGTAAATACAATTTTCCTTGACTCTATGAAGACTCTGAGTGAAGTTTGAGACCCACTAAAATGAAAAAAAAAACCCCAACCAAAACAACTACAACAGAAACAAAAACCCCAACCTGCCACCCCCCCCCAAAAAAAACAAAACAAAAAAAAAAAAAAAAAAAAAAAAAAAAAAAAAAAAAAAAAAAAAAAAAAAAAAAAAAAAAACAAAAAAAAAAAA
>WBNO01012901.1:0-15245 GCA_013400575.1 Peucedramus taeniatus | reverse complement strand
AAAAAAAAAAAACCCCACCCCCCCCCCCCCCCCAAAAAAAAAAAAAAAAAAAAAAAAAAAAAAAAAAAAAAAAAAAAAAACAACAAAAAAAAAAACAACCAACAAAAACCAAACCCAAAAAACCAACAAACCAAAAACCCCAACAAAAACAAAAAATAACCCATGTCATGTTACTACTGTCAGATAATGCTAAGATGGATATCCAGATGCATACACAGGTGGATATGCATGGAAATCCAGACGGATGTCTAGGAAGTGCAGGCAGGGACTCTGACAGTTCTTTGGCTATAAAGAAAAAAAATCTTCTTCTCTCTTTTTGTTTAGCTTAAATAAGTGAGTTTTAAACAGAATGTGTCACCCAGAATTATAATACTGTGTGATGCAATCTGCTGTTTGCTTGGCTCTACTTGCTCAGCATGAGCAGCTGGATTTGCTTGAGCCCTGAGCTGCAAGCTCTGAACTTTCACCCAGCTATGTTGGAACAGAGTTGGTTTGCTTGGTAGCTGGTAGAGTGTTGTGCTCTACCTTTAGTTTGGGAAGAATATTAATAACACACTCATGTTTAGTTGTTGCAAAGTGGTTTTTATCCCTAAGCCTAGGCCTTTTTTCATTCCTGTGTCCTGAGTGATTTTGTGCACAAGAAACACAAACCAGAAGACAAGGAGGCTGCAGCCATCAGCAGAATCTACAGCTTGACAAGATAAGAGCAGTCAACAGCCTGGCTATGGGGAGACAGAGGAAGGATACAATAAGGTGTTAGAAGATCCCAGCCCAAACATCACCACTGGACTTGAAATCACGTGAAGAGTGCGTGAGGGCAGGTGCATAAATCATGAGGGTCTAATTGCCTGGAGGTTTTTTGCTTCTGGTTCAGTTTAAGCTGATCTGTTGCTGTATCACTCTATTCAGTTATTTATTTTAATAAATCTGATGCCTTAGATTCTGCTGCAGAAAACCCAGGACAGAGCCTGAAGGAGGAAGTGCACCTGAGAATGAGTGTGTGTGCAAGGATTTGGAAGGGAGGCCATCAGCCCCACTGAGAACAGACTCCAGTGCTAGCACTGAAAGCCTGGGTGGTGTGTGTGACACTCCTTGAATGGTGAGAGAATTCTTGGGCTGTGGCTTCTCCTTTAACAATCTCATCCTTTTCCTTTATGTCTCTTGAATTCTTTTTTGAGTCCAGAATTGATGATAAGGTACCATTTGAATATAACTACAGCTACAAGAAAAAAGGCAGTGGTGGTTCCAAGCCCATATTCACAAAAAAGCACTTGCAGAAATGCCTATGCTATTTATTCAACAATCAAGTCTGTTTTTAAAAGCTGGTGCTAGAGAAGACCTGAATGGCAGTATAGCAAGCTGGCTGATTAGTGGCACAGCTGCTTCAGCTGCTTTGGAAGTGTACACATTTCAAAAGCTGTTCCTGATTTTTGGCTGTTTAGAACCCCTTGAGTTTTGTTTCCCAGAGGCAGTGAGCACTGACAGCTGTGGGCAGCCTTCCTTTGGTGGGCAGCACTCAGCATTTCTGAAAATGGACCTTAATCCTGGCACTCTGCACCAAAACACCCCAAAATGTGGTCATTCAAGATGAAAGCTACTGAGATTTATTCTTCAAAGGTCCCCCAGCATTTAGACCCTAGATTGGATCTTGTTAAATAAATGCTTAAATTTCCCTATTACCACCAAGCTCAGTTCAGAGACCAGAGCAAGGTATATGTATCTTTGATACCCATTTAATTATATGTTCCTGCTAAGTATCTAATGGCCTTCTGCCAGCCTGGTGCATGATGACAGGAGCACAGGAAGGGATTTTCCAGGAACCACCACTTCTGTCCATATAGGCCATTTCTGAGGCTGCCTGTGTGCCACTGTGCAGCCCCATAAGAGATTCTCTGACCAAAACCTTGCTTTTGATTAAAAACCCTTCCCAATTTCCAGCTTCCTCTAGTGTCTCCATGATACACAAGGGAGTGCTGTTGTCCCCTTTTCACTTATGTTTGGTTGAGCTGAATTTCTGGTGTGATTGATATGATATGATATGATGATATGATGATATGATATGATGAGCCTTGGGGTTAAGGTGACTGTTCCGTTACCCATGCCTGTGTGTGGGTGTGAATTAGTGCTCTCTGAGTGGAGACCCAGACTTTCAGCTGACATGGTGCATCAGGTCTCGTCTAGCATCCTGTATGCTGGTCTTTAGAAATCTGTACTAGCAGTATCTCACCGTTGTAGCTGCAGAGATTAGCTGTATATTTGCACCACACTGCCAGTGTACTCATATGGCCACGAACTGAGTGTCACCTCAAGGGAAAAAAAAAATTAACGGTAGAGGACATTCAACAACTTCTTTGTCAAGGTAAGAAGTTACCCATCCTCTCATTGTGATTACTCTATGTGCTGTAAGTATTGAAGGTATTTTGCTGTAGCTGCCAGAGTAATCACTACAGCTAAGACAGTGAGGCTTCCATTTTGCACCTCTTTGCTACATGTATGAAACTTTACTGTGATCAGCTGTCAGGTTATACTTTACCTCTCAAGAGTAATTTTACTTTGGTAAGGGCAAAGGATTCTCTCAAGCATTTCTGAATTAGGGAAGAAGAGAGTACCTTGTGATAAATTTCAGACTTACTATGAACGGGACAGGGTGTTAAAATTTTATGTTTATCCATAGTACTTAAACATATCCATACCTAAATGTCACTAGAAAACTTAAGATGAAAATATGTGTTTGACAAATGTGAAAATAACTAAACAGAAATGTGTAATGTGCACAGTGCAAGACAGCCCAAAGGGTAACTCATAAGCCTCTGTGAACAAACATACATGGCTTTGTTTCAAAATCCATTTAAACTCAAGAAGTCTTACATTTGTCCAGTCCAAATCCCAGAGATACCGCCTGCAAGAATCTACTATAAATTACGGCTTGGTCCTTATACTGAAAAATATACTGGAATGACTTTTCAGAAGGATTGTTGAGAGCTTTAGGGCTGAAACACAATAAAGACAGATGAAGTTTGAATTTCAAACATTCCTTCTGTGCCTCCTGGCTACTTAGAGTCTTACAGTGCGGCAGCAATTTGGGTTTTGCTGCTTTAGGAACTGTGATTGATGATAGTCTGACTTAGTGACTCCTCCCACTCTGAAAGATATCCAGGGCAGCGTGTAGGTCGATTTTTATTTATGACCTAATACATACCGATATATTTTAAGCAGTAATTTAAATTAGCTCCATTTACTTTATTAAATATGATTACTGTGTATTTGTGCTCCGTATCCCACTGGAATCCTAAAGAGGGACAAAGATTCCTTTTGTCCAAGTGTTGCACAAATACAAGCTAAACCGGTCTGCCTTTCGAAGAGGTTGCAATCCAAACATAAGCAGAGGTTGCAAAGACTTGCAGGTGGGGCAGTCCATGATGCAAATGACTAGGTGACAGTTTTGGTCAGAGCTGTAAGGACAACTTGCAGCACATCAGCCTAGTGGTTTCTAAGGAAGTTGTGTGTTTTCTTGCAGAGAAAAGTTGGAAGAAAGGACTTTAGGGGTGATTATGAATGTTTTTTTTTGTGGGCAGTCCTCCCACATGTACCAGACAGTATGGAAGAAAGCACATAAGTATTCACTAGCAAAGTAACATCTAGGTATGAGAGAGTTGAAAGGGAATAAACACTGTGAAAGTGACACTACACCCCAGCTTTGAACTGAGAAGCTGGTGGGGAAAGAAATGCTTCAGCAGGGAGCAACTCAGCTGAGGAGCTATGTGAGGTAGTCTGAGTAAATCTCTGTGGGAGCCATCACACCTCTGGTGAATGACAGACCTGAAGATGAACCATCAGCACCCTCGGTACATAAACAGGGTGCCTAAGCTAGGAGGTACAAGTTGCGCTCTTTACAGAGGCCTACCTGGTACTCCTGGAAGGAAATAGAAATCCAACCAGAATCACACTGGTTTCATGTAGTCCTAATATTGAATTCTGCCTGGATTTCATTGTAACTCAGCATCAGTTAATATCCATGTGTTGTAAGGTATTAGTCACAATTGGATTTACGATTTTCTCATAAATTCGTTGCAAAGCATTTTACTGCAATTGTGATTTTCAAAATTCAGATGGCATCTTTTATTGAATAGCTGTTGCAGGACATCATCACGTTACAGGCTTTAGTATCTGGAATATAGTGTAATTTACATCATTCCATCAAACGTCTATCAGATTTCAAGCTGGGTTTGAGGCTACTGCATTTGAATCAACAAAACATGCACAAATTGGAAACCTCAAAAAACAACATAAAAAGGATCAGCTTATGGCTTTAATTTCTTTGTTCAAATCTACCATGAGGGTGAAGAAAATTTCTTTTTAAACAAAAGAAACAGATCCATTCCTTATGAAAACAAATGATTTAGAAAAACAAGGTTAGAATGCCACCTGGGGGCTTATATTGCCATCACACTCCACTTTAGATCAGAGCAGCATGCAATTTGTACTGTGAGATAAAAAAATTGTTCACTCCATTTTCTTCACAAAGTACAGTCAGACTTTGAGGAATTCATGCAGGTGTTATTCCATTTTATGGCACTTGCTTCTTTAGACCTTCAGCAAGAAGATAATACAAGAAATAGGCACTGAAGAGGCAAACCAATTTGCTTTGTGAAGAGAAACACAGCATTATGCACTGTATGAGGTAATCTATTTTTCACAGATAAATGTAAACCAAACACAAGAAACACAAAAATAAATTTATTTATTGACAACACATAGAAAAGACTAGATTGCATCAGATGGAGAAGGCCACAGTTTGTGGGGGCAGAAAAGGGATTGTTCGAGAACAGATAACTGCAACATCAAAGTACTAAAAATGGAAATACACAGACAATAACTTTAATCCATTAAACTAGTGTTAAAAATAAGACTTTCCTCGACTTTATTTCAGGGATTGGGCCAGAATGACAAAAGTGAGAGTTGATAAGAATCTTTGTCAGAAATTATGACTTAATACAAATGAAGGCTGTTAGTATGTAGCTAGGGTAGCATCCCCACACTACTAGTATTCATCTACACTTTTGGTGAACTTTTCTGAATCGCACCAGACAGGAGAAATTAATATGTGTTTGCACACTTAGGTGTTAAATCTAAGGCCAAGGGGAGAAAGGAGATTCTCTTGAGAATTTAATGAAGTCACCATTTAGTTTTCCCTTGGCCAGGAGCAGTGTGATACTCTTCTTCACTTCTCTCCAGTCTGCTAAATTCTCCATGAAGGGTGGATAGGAGCACTGTACTACTTGGCTCCATCTCAGCTTGTGTGGTCCTATGGCCCTGAAGCACTCAGGTACCTGTTGATTGGTCCTTCTATCTAGTGAGATGCTCTGGGGTCAAGGTCTGAGAACTTGGGTATCCTTGTAGAACATGAAGGATGCCTATCTTTAGGGGCAGAGTTATTTTGTGTTTGCTCACATCATGGGTCATTTGATCAACAGAGAAAAAAGACAGCACACAAAGGTGACCCATATAATTGGGCAACGTGAATTTCTACTGTGGCTTCAAGGGTAGCTGAAGCCATTGACTAGAAGGGGTGACCAAGCCTTTTCTTGCAGCCACAAAAATCTCGAAAAATACAAAACTATTTATTTTCATCTATGAATCTGAACCCATACATTTATTTGGCCTGTGAGCAACTCCAGAATTTCATGATGGAAGCAATTGAACCTTTTTTCAAGGTGGGGAAACATTTCTCTCAGATACAACACCATCACTGGAGCTGAAGAGATCCCCTTAGGATAAATGGGGTCAAGTTAATTACCACCTGTGGCTGAACTTCCATTCCCTCATAAATTCCTGGAGCTTAGATTCAGGCTCACCTAAATCAAGCTAATATCCCTAGGCTAGGTCTAGTGCAACCAGGATTCAGGCCAAGAGAAGGAACTCAATGTGTTCAGGTGGTATTGCTGGTTGATCTCCTACCCTTCTCCTAAACCTCTAAATGCTGGCGATTAGTTGGGAGATAGGTGGTCATGTGACAAAAGTAATTGAATCCTGTAGGTAGTGCCATGAGGGTGTTCTGGTGGCACACTGCATATCTACAACAGTGCCCTTGAACTGGCAGGAGCCACAGGGTCTGTTTTTTCTCAGCACTTTTAATCACCTTCAGTCACAAAGTGAACTGGTTAGACAGCACCACCTTAAGCACCAGAAAGATGCAAGTGACACTTAGCTGTGTTATCCCCCATCATCCACGGCCACGCTGCACTTCTAACAGGGTGGGTAGAATTGAAACAGATAATTTCTCTGTAGGAATAATAGATGTCTGAACATCTGTATCACTCACTTGAGCTGGGAATGCAAAGTTAGCTGTTTCCCGAGGGGGTGGATTTAACCACCATTGAATACAAGGAACAGCAGCATAGATTTTTAAGACATATATACTGGTTGTGGAGGACTGTAGCATATCTGTCCATTGAAATATCATCTGTTGGCTGCTTCTAATTCTGTTTCTTTAATATGTAAAGTGTTTTGACTGTATTTGATCTTGGCAGGGTGTGAAATCCTTGCATGCACTTTTCAGCTGATCTATTTATTAGACATAAAGGAACATACTGTGTGGATTAGGCATGAATTTTGAAACTGAATCACAAATATATCTCAAAGGTATATGGTCTAATATAGAGAAGTCACCTTTAAAATAATGTTTTCTAGTACTTCCTTTGTAAAAATCTTTCCAAGTAATTCTTACAGTAAGGCTGATTGTATATTGTTCACCTGTTCCTAAGAACTTTATTTAGTGAATAAAATCTACAGAAAAATTTGAACTGTGTAACTTGAGGAAACTGTAATAGGCTTCAGCAATGTATAGGCTGTATACAAATAATGTGGCATACTGGAAATGTTAGTTAATAGAGCAAGGGAGAACCTAGTGACAGTTTCTGTGCCTAGTCACTGCTGCAGAGGTCAGGATCTCACTGGGGCAAGTTAAAAGGTAAGCCATTGTGCTAGAAGGTGGGAAGAAAAAGTATTCCTCTATTCAGATACTAAGGCCTGGGGATAAGAAGTGTCACATTGGTGGAAAAGTGTGCTCATGTAATCACAACATGTGCTGCACATTTCCTGCAGAGAGTGTTATCCTCCAACACTCCATCATTTCTGAATAGTTTAAGAGCCTGAGCACAATCCTCTGCCAATGGTTGACAGCGACACACCATAAATTGCAGAAAACACTGCATCTTGGCCTAGCAAATGCAATGCTGTGATCATTGCACTCTTTACTTAGGCACCACGACAAACACAGCACCTGTACCAACCACACTGGGAAACAAAGAAGTTGCTTCTGCTTCCTGGAAGTGTACAGTACATTAGATGTTTGAAATACTAACAACAAAACTGGTTTTTTAAGATTACAAGAAGGATTACAGAAATTTACACAATATACAAAGGCAGAGAAATAAAAAATGGAGAAAAATTCTGGAAGCAGACAGCATTGTTAGTTTAAAGAAAGAATGAAAAGATGCTCAGAAGCAGAATTCTGATGTCAGTTCTAATTGAAGAGACAAAAAGCACTCTCCTGAAGTCCATCTGCAGTGGGCTGACCCTGGCTAGATGCCAGGTGCCCATCAAGCTGCTTTATCACTCCCTTTCTCAGCTGGATAGGGGAGAGAAAGTACAACAAAAGTCTCATGGGTCAGGATAAGCACACGGAGACATCAGCCATCCATTACATCAAGAGGAAACAGACTCGACTTGGGAAAAATTTAATTTAATTTATTGTCAATCAAACCAGAGTAAGTAAGATAATGAAAAATAAGGGAAAAACATTTTACAATACCTTCTCTCCATTTCTTCCTTTCTCTTGGGCTCAACTTTACTCACAAATTCTCCTCCTCCTGCAGAGGTGCGGGGGGATGGTGGAAGGAGGCTGTGGTCAGTTCACCTCGCGTGGTCATACAGGTCATACAACTGTAAGTAGTGTTATGCTGTGTAGTCCTTCCAATAAATAAATAAAGTGTAACAAAATGACTCAACGCTTGCCAGTTTGGAGAATATACCAAATTATTTAGGGACACTGCCAGGGACCAGATTGCTGATGACAAAACTGCTGATTACCATGGAAACCCTGGCAGGTGTATCTACATGCACCAAGTAATTCCACTGGCTGTCCCCTTAGTCTGCAGGAACTGCATCTCTAAGATGGAAGTCAGCATGACTGAACTGAAATGAAAAAGCAGAAGTCTGCTAAAGTAGGTAAACAACTGCTTTAAGACTGGTTTATGACTGTGATCAATTTCAGTTGGTTACAAAGTTGCAAGGAGTTCACAGCAGTCAAAAATGGCAAAACTCAGGTTACACACCACAAATATTTGTTGAACTTAGGTTACTACAGTATAATTTCATCCTAGCATCCCATGCTTTACACACAGAGACTGGCCAATAGCAGATGTTCAGGAGGGGTGTAAGACCTCTCCTGCGAAGAAAGGCTGAAAATATTGAGATTGTTGAGCCTGGAGAAGAGAAAGCTCTGAATCAACCCTCTTGTGGCCTTCTAGTTCCTAAAGGGAGCCCACAAGAAACATGGAGAGGATCTTTTTACAAGGGCATGAAGTGACAAGACCAGAGGAGAATGCCTTTGAACTGAAAGAGGATAGATTTAGATTGGATGTTAAGAAGGAATTCTTTACTGAGGGTGGTGAGGCACTGGCACAAGTCGCCTAGAGAAGTTGTGGACGCCCCACCCCTGGGAGTGTTCAAGGCAAGGCTGGATGGGGATTTGAGCAACCTGATCTAGTGGAAGGTGGTCCTGCCCATGGCAGAGAAGTTGTAACTAGGTGAACCCTAAGGTCCCTTCCAACCTAAACCACTCAATGACTCTGTGATTTAGAAAAGCACCATAATCTCCTGCCCCATGAGAAATCTCAGGCATTGTTTGGAGTTACTTGAAAAAATGTGGGCAAAAAATCATCAGGGCAAGTGAGCTGTATATCTTCAGATGCTCAGGGCAGTGCCTGTTGGACACGTCTGTAGACCTCCAGGGTTTCTTGTGTCTGCCCAAGAACGGGCCTTTTGGGAGGGGTTTTATGATCCTGCTGCACATTCATCTATAGCTCAAAAGGCTTCCAAGATTAATGCATCACCTCATCAATGTCTAAAGAGTGTGAATGGATGGATCCAGGCTCTTTCTAGTGGTGCTAAGCAGTGGAAGAAGAGCCAATGGGCAGGCACCGATGCCCAGGAAGTTCCACCTGAACATGAGGAAGAACTTCTTAACTGTGCAGGTGACCGTGCACTGGAACAGACTGACCAGAGAGGGTGTGGAGTCTCCCTCACTGGGGATACTCAAGAGCTGTCTGGACACAATCCTGAGCCGTGTGGTCGAGGATGACCCTCTTGGGCAGGGAGGTTGGACCAGGTGACCGACTGTGGTCCTTTCCAACCTGACCCAGCCTGGGACCCTGCGGTTCCGTGAAGGGCAGCAGAGGAGCAGGACAGTGGATCAGGTGAGTTTACCCGTGTTTGTCGCTTTATCCTGACAGAAACATCCAAGACCTCAGCGAGGGAGGATGGAAACAGCCATAGGCAAGGGAAATCTGTTACTTAGAAAGTATTTTGGCGCTCATTCCACTTCAAGAAACAGTTGAAGACCGTCACAATAAAATGGCAACAACAGAATTGTAATGTGGCAATATGCAATATGGTAACATGGTAAAAGGTAATAGCATAAATCTTTTCTGACGTCGGAAGACAGCGAGGTAAAAGGCCAGTAAGTATTTCACTTGCACGCCGTGCGAGGCCGTGCGGCAGCACCCGGACGGCCCTCACGGCCCACCCGCTCGGCGATCGACTGCTCCGGCCNGGGAGCCGCAGGGCTTGGCGGAGGTGAGGCGGCTCCCTGCGGAGCCTTACGCTCGGGGCTAGTGGTGCCGTGAGGTCGGGATGCGCTGGGCCACGGCCTTTCCCGCTGGGTGGGTCTTGGCCCCGGGATGGGCCGTGCTCCGGGCCGGGTCTCGGCCTGCGAGGCAGTCGGACTGATAGAATGGGTTACGGGCGTCCTCGACGGGAAACAGGGGAGGTGGGAAAGCACAGAGGCGAACCTCAAGGACTGTGTCTAGGTCTGGGCACTTCGGTTCAAGGAGCACATTGAGGTGCTGGAGCGTGTCGGGAGAAGGGCAGCGGAGATGGTGCAGGGTTTGGACCACAAGTCCTGTGGGGAGTAGCTGAGGGAGCTCGGTTGGTTTTATCTTGGGGAAAAGGAGGCTCGGGGAGATCTTGTCTCTCTCCAACTACCTGAAAGGAGGATGTAGCCCTGGGGGTTGGTGTCTTGTCCCAGGCAACCAGTGACAGGATGAGGACACAGTCTCAAGCCGCACCAGGGGAGATTCAGGCTGAGCATCAGAAATCATTTCTTCACAGAAAGAGTGATTAAATATTGGAATGGAGTGTTCAGGGGGGTGGTGGAATCACCATCCTTCGAGATGTTTAAGGACTGGACGTGGCCCACAGTGGTCTAGTTGACAAGGTGGTGTTTATCATAGATTGGGCTCGATCTCAGACGTCTTTCCCAACCTAATTGATTCTGTGAACCGCAAAACGACCGAGCTAAGCTCCTGCTTGGCGGGAGTTACGGCGTGTAGCTTTCGTGCGGTTCTTGCAAGCCCTGCCTTCAGGACTCTGAGGTCGATAATGTAAGGTATAGGCAGTAGGTTGTTATTTATGTGTCACAGTAGTTTGTAGTAGCTTTCGAGCACTTCTTCTTAGTACCTCATCCATAAAATATGCTTTGTTATGGAGTGCACTGTACGCTGACATCCTTGCTGCTGCGCAGGTTAAGAATAATGTTACTGAATTAGAGAGAGAGATTTTTGGAATTTTCATGTCTCTAAGAGTCTGCTGAAGTTCTCAGCATGGATTGAACAAGAGTTAATTAAAAGTATTGCTGCACTCCATGCCCTTAGTGCTTTTGTAGTCTAGGCAAGTATGAGGAAATTATTTTTCAGCTGGTGTTAATGAGCAAGTTATGCCAATATTATGGTTGACTTTAAAGGTCAGTACTTAATTTGGGTCTGCATCAGGTTGGAATGACGATGTGTAGGAATACCTCTGACTTTTGTCAGCAGTAAAAATTGGGTTGCAGTCACGTTTGCAGGTTTGTGTACAGTTGTTTTTAGAAAGAGGATAGGAAATACAATGCAGTTTTCTAAGATGTGCTAGAAAACTGCATTGTTGTGTGTCCCTCTCCAAAGTTTAGAGTCTGGCTTTGGTTTAAATACTGTGATTTAATAAAGCATGAGCATAAATCAAGGTGTGGCCTGCTTCTTCCATTCTGCCATTCATGCCTTGGTTAAATCCAGTCCACAGGACTTTTGTTCTCATTGCTTTGCTCTCACAGAGCTGTGGAATGACAGTAATAATTTTGGTTCTCAGCTGAAAATCTGAAGAACAAGTATTGCTGAGGGTTAGTCCCTAGACTTTTTGCCCCCTACATGATGTAACGTTGTTTCATCTAATAATCTTCGTCACCATTAGTTCTTCAGTAGGCAAGAAAGCCCACAGCAGTGTGTGGGGTATGGATTTAGGGTGTTTATTTCCTGTGCTGTGACTTCAGACAGATGTGTTAGAGTGGCATTGCACTGGGTGAATAGAGGAGGCCTCTGGCAAAGCTGTCCTAAGTTTGTGAAGTGGAAATTTCTCCTTACCCATTTCTTTTTTTTTTTTTTTTAAACTGTGGAATCGGAATATCTTCAGTTGATGGGCAGCCATGGTGTTCCTCTAAGGCAGGGTGGCTCTGGGGGTGGGAGCACTTAAGTGCAGCAGCATCATGGTCCATAGGAGCTAATCTGTCATGATCCATATATCTGTATTCCTGTGTACTCTCATATCCTTTTTTTTCCTGAATAGCTTTTGAAAATCCCACTTTTTAAATGCTTCACATCATGGCAAGTTTTGAAGTTGAGATGAACATTTTGTTTTTTTTTGTTCTAATTACTGTAGTGTTGCTTACTGGTCATGCATAAAAAATATACATGTTGGGAATAGATTCCATTAACATCAGCATCCAGCTTTTACATCCAAAAACTTGGTGTTGCTACAGGAGAGTCCAGTTACTAGTTTGTATAAAAAAATAGATTTCTTCAGAGAAAGAACACTCATGTAACCCAACACTTGGGTAAATATTAATGAAGATCTGAAGAGACAATAAGTTGTTGTATGGCATTTCTGGGGAAAAAGATGTTATTTTGTTCTCACCTATAAGTACCTTATCAGTACTGTACCTTTTTATCCACAGGCATTGTTAGAATTAAGATTAGACTTGTTGTTCAAAAGAAATAGCACCGTTTTGTATTGAATTGGAAGCAACATCAGACTGTAGAATTGAGGTGTTAATGATACAAATTCTGAGTTTTTCAGAATGGTGTTAAAATTGTTTTCTGAATGTATGTTTTCTGACTGTAGTATTGCTATACTGAGATTTCCTTAGGATATTTAGAACTCTCATTATTTTTAAGGAATGTTTTGATTAGCTTATAATGGGTGAGCTCCAAGTTATTTAATTTGTTATTACAGCCATACAGATTCTACTGCTTTATTTTAAAGGGGAACTGCTATTCTCATGTGATTGCACAAAATGAGGAACAGTTGCTTCATGAAATGCATCAGGTAGCACAAAATCAAGATAAAATCACAAGAGCTTCATTTAAAAATTAAGAACTCTCAATTTTTAAAATAACTACAGGTTTCTTTCCATCCATATTTATTGACTATGTCATTCTTAGCTTCTGAAGAATATGAAGAGTATGATCATATTACCAATATCTGAGTAATAGAAAATAACTTATTAATCCTGCAAGAAAAAGCTCAAATTTCTGAGGATAACATGTTTGTCTTTCATGTGGTGTTACCTGTCATGTGTGCTGGATGTTGTACAGTGTTCTGTAGTTGCTGTTTTTACAATGTGCATCCTGTTGAAGTTCTCAGAGAAAGGACAGTCTTGGAAAGAGTATGGCTGTTGTGTAAAATAAATCTAGAGGGGAGAAAGTGCTGTCACTGTGTAACTACTGAGCTATTTAGATGATTTTTAAAAAAATAATGTCTGACAACAAGTTGTTTGAGAATGTTTAAAATCTTAATTACAAAAAAGTTGTCTTGAAATAAAATGATGATTGAGATTGGCAGAACTATTCTGCCTTGAAAATGCAGTTCTATGCAGTATTTTATTGACCCTGCCTGGTGATCAGCTTGCTCCAAGTGATTGATTGTTCTTTTAATTAATAGTCTAGTCGGGGGTAATTGCAGATGCTGTTCTATAAAATGATTAATCATTCTCTATGTTTTTTAAGCAGTTGGCTTTGGTATTTTGTGAATAGAGTACCAGTGGGTGATTTATATATTATGGAAAAGAGCAGCATTTGTTCTTATTTGCTTTAAATATGTTGTCTTTATATAGGATTTTAAAATTGAACAGTAGATGAAAGATATGAGAGGTTCACAGCCATCTTGTAAGAGGTGTAATTTAATGAAAAACCGAATGTATGGTGAATTGAGTCATGAAACTGGCTTCACATGACAGTTTATAACTGAGCTGGGTTTTCATCTCACTGTATCAGTGATTAAATCAGTACAAAATGTTTTTGTTGAAAAGAAAATGCTATATCATAATTTAAAATACATACTATAGAAAGCTATTACATGAAATAACAGGAAATTATATTTTATAATGATTTTCACTAAGGCAAAATGATATTTCAGAAACTTTACACATGGGTCTGTATGTGGTTTGTTAGACATTACAAAGACCTGATGAAAATAATGATGTTAGTACAAAATACATTTTACTTCCTTTTTTATGAATTTTAGAAATCCTCTGTGCAGACAATTGGTGAAGAGCAGATACAGAATCCTTACACGGAGCTCCTTGTGTTGAAAGGCCATCAAGATATCGTACGATTTCTAGTGCAAATCGATGATTGCAGGTATGAAATGCCATTTCAAGTTGTTTTACAATGTCCTTGGCAATATGTTTGTAAAAATGTAGCAACATTTTAATCCTGTCTTTTTACTTTCAGAGGTTGAGGGCTGGAAAAACTGGTGTTAAGGCAAGGAATGAATACTCACTTTACTTGCTATGTTACTGTATGTTTTGGTTTCTCTTTGAAGTCATACTTTAATGAGAAAAAAATGGTGATAATGTTACATTTCTCATTACAGATTCATTTGTGTGTAAGAACTGCCTCTAGCTAATTCAGCTGCTCTTTTTCAGTCTGTTCTTGGTCAGAGTGTTGCCTTCTGTGCATGCATAGATTCTCACAGGACAGTATGCAGTACTGTCTGCTGCTGTTCTGACAGGATGCATATGTTCTGTGTTTCTGAATTGAGGATAGCTGTTGTTTTACCTGGTTCTACGAAAGAGTGTAATGGACTCCTACAGATGTGCTGTAGCAATTGGACATGACATCTTCAATGAGTGTTGCTTTTCCTTTCTTTCTGATCTTTTGTTGCACTTTCTTTTGATGCTTTATTGCTAAATTCACTTGAGCTTTGGTTAATACAATTTTTTAGGTTTGCAAGTTTTAAAGTTTTTAGCTACTTTATTCAGAATGACTCCTTAGCAAAAGTCACTGTATGCCTAACCTCTGCATTACATGTCTCTTCCAGTTTGATCTGGTCCAACTTGCTATACTTCTTTGAAACCTGATAGCTCCTTTGCTTCACGTTTCATCTCTATGCACCTTTCTGTATATTTCCTAACAATCTGTATCTGTAACTTCTGAAGACTGAGTTATCTATCTTCTGAGGACAGAATTATCTAAAAACTGGAAAACTGGTTAAGAAGATGAAATAATTGTATTTACCTTTGTCATTTAGGAAGTGTGACTGAGAGAATGAATTATGATAGTTGTACATTACAACCTAGTTTCTATTCTAGTTTTCTCTAAATTAGCCTTGCATGTTCTTTAATTTATCATAATTCTCTGAGAGAAGAAATAATTTTCTGCCTTAAAAGTAAGGTTGTGAAGTCTTTATTCAGTCATAAAACGTAGTGACTCTTGGCTGATAGGGAGAATTAAGTAGAAAACGTTTAGTGACTAAGAATATAAGTAATAGGCAAGATTAGCTCTGTTAAGGAGCTGTAACAATTTATGTCTTTTACAGATTAGACACAGGAGGGAAATTCTAATATATTCATCAATGCACTGCATGAAGTTAACATGGGCAAGAGTTTGTTTTATATCCTTGTAGTGTACAGCGGGTGCTTTGTGAAGGAAGGT
>WBNO01012900.1:0-19505 GCA_013400575.1 Peucedramus taeniatus | reverse complement strand
TTTTATTTTATTTTATTTTATCACAGTACATACAGTGAAAATTTCCAGACAATTCTTTATACTGAAGTGGAGGAAAGGAGACATTACCTAGAATCTGGAAGTTCTATTTTTCAAATTTTCAAAATTGTCTCCTAAAGGGTCATTAAAATACTTCCTACTAGTTTGAGCATTATACAAAAAAGGATGCAAGATTCGTGGAGAAGACAGGAAAGAAAGGTGACCCAAAATAAGATTCCTCTTATTTTCAGACAGCAGAATCTTTTGCTTGACATAGCCATCAATATTCCCTTCATCTGAGAACAGACAAATGGATAGAAACACCAGTCTTAATCCCTGTGCATGCACTGTAACAGTATTTAGTATTGCACATGTATTTCAAATTGCCATACAAATGGAAATTAAGTAACTGAAGGGCCATCAGAAAAGGCCTGCTTGATTGTACATCCTCTTGGTTGGACTGTTAATTCCCACTGGTGAAGAGTTAGTTCTGTCACCCTACTGAGAAGCAACTGCTCCTGCAAAGGAGCTCAGGATTCATAGCTTTTTTCTCTCATAATTATCTTTTTGACAGTTTCATACTCTTTACTTCAATGTCACATTTGTGCATCAAAAGCTATTTTGTCACTTGTACCTATTTTCAGGCTGATTTGCACTAAGCAAGCAATTTGTATTGTTACTATGTTATGGTTGAAGGCATAACATCATATTCTGCATTTTAAAAGTGCTGGACTTAGCAGACGTTGTAACCACTCTGTAAAGGTCATCAGTTTAATCCCTTTTGATCTGATATTTTCTCAGCTTTCAGAATCCAGCTTTGCAAACTAGAACACAATCTCTTTGAAACAACACAGGTGTCAACTGCCTGCCCAGATTTCTGCTAGTCCAGGGTGGAGCCCTTTGTGGATATCAGAGCAGCGATCAGAATGCCAAATGCAAAAAAAAAACAAAAAAAAAAAAAAAAAAACAAAAAAAAAAAAAAAAAAAAAAAAAAAAAAAAAAAAAAAAAAAAAAAAAAAAAAACAAACCAAAAGAAATACTTTCCTTAAATTACAACAAGTTTAAGTAACTTATAATTTCCATAATGAAAATTCAGTCCATTGACCCCAGGGCTCAAATACTCATGAGAAATTTATTTCACTCTCTTTGCACATAGAATATAAACAGTGTTGTTAACATTGAAAATACTCTTTGCTGCAAAATCAACTGTCAGTTCTTTTAAAAAGCCACCAAGGGAAACAGATAAAAAACAAGGACTTGGAAACTTTTTCAGGTGTAGAAATCTTACTAAGATTATCACAGCATATCTGTTGTTCCAGGCAAGGCTAAACCCACGGAAGGCTATTTGCTTTAAGACCAGTCCTTTCCCAAAAGGAGTTTTCTCTATGGAACTTTCCCCAGACTTTCCTTTTCTTATGCTTAAGAAGCAATTGTTATATATAATATACTCTATAATTATTCTGTCTTCTCAAACTCTTAAATGCATAAAACTTTTAAGCTGAAGGAGCCTGTTAATATCTCCAAGGTCAGTCTGCTTCTCATTAGGTGCTGAATGACTGGATAGAAAGTACCCTTTTTTCCCTAATATAATGGCACAGAATCCAAACAAGAAATAGCTGGTTTGCTGCTGGAATATTTAAAAAATAAAAGTGAAGACACAATAAAAATGTTCTTATTGCTTCCATGAGAAACACACAAACACTATAAAATCTTTGATTTAAAATAACTAGTATGTCTCCAGTTACTCTTGGGCTAGCTTCTTTTGGAGTAGGAAAACAAAAAAATCTCAAGGAATGAAAATCTTGTCTTGCCATGGCACATGGACTGCAACGCTGACTTTAAGAGAACAAAGGTGTCTACAAACTGAGATTGCTTTTTAGTGTTTACAAACCACTACTTGCTTGTTTGTAAACACATTGAGGATACATTGCCAACATTATTTTTCTCATATCTGCATATTATCCCTCCAGGTCTGCAAAATAATGAAATACATTGTTTTATATTATCTAATTTTAAGGTTTAAAAAAATTTATATTTTGATAGTATAATATATGAAAAAAAATTGTGATACATACATTTACACCTCTTATGATATGAGATACAAAAGGGTTTAATTTCCAGTGATTACTATCATTGTCTGTGAGAACAGAGATGCAAAATATTTTACAGGAAAACTGAGGAAAAATAGACAAACTTCTGGTACTTCCTGGCTAGAAAATTTCCTTTATATGAAGTGATGCGGAACGAAAGGTGAATGATAGACAAAAATGTAGAATTTCATTGCAGACTTGGTAAATAAAATTTTGCTTTTTCCTCCAAAAGCCATTGCATTCCTTTTTGCTCTTGCATTTTGATCAGATGGTAAAAGACCATCTAGAAAAAAAAAAATTGGATTTGAACCTCCAATTCAAACTCACTTATATGCACATAAATCATTAAGGGATAAAACACAATACCTTATTTGACCCTCCTGACACACAGAGCCAGGGATATAGATTATTTAAATAGCAGCAATCAGCCTGAAGAAGACAACTCAGTCCCAAACCTGGTTCTTTTATCCTCTTTTTTTTACCAGAAGAATGCATTTTCTCCTTTTCGCTCAGCAGAAGAACAAAAACCTTCTCTTGCTGCATGTTCTGGGGCAACTACAGCTCAAATTCACTCACCAGCTCTCCACCCTATCACATATAATTTCTAGCCTGGAAACTATCACCTGTTTGTATGACTATGGGTTTGAGTTAATAGGCTCCTGCCAAGAGGGAGGACATAATGTTTAGGACAGCTGAGCACACAGGCTTACAGGTACAGTGAGCTCAATAGAAGCACTGCATTCTCCCCCTCTTCTGGGCCTCCATTTACATCTGGAATGTGAATCTACCAGGAGACTCCTTGCCTTATGGGACAGGTATATGGTTCCTCACACAGAAGTTTTTTCCCTGTACATAACACAGATTCCTGAAAAGATGATTAATGAACTGTGGGAGGGTATAAGGGAATGTGCAGTTGGAAGGACTCTCCAGAGACTCAAGGGAATCCCCATAAAAATTTTCTCTCTACCTCTTTTAGGAACAGCATGCTCTGGAGTTCTCAACTTATTCACAGTAATGGAGTGTGATTTTCTTGATTTGTGGGTTTAATCCTTTAGCATTTGTTAACATTTTGAGGTTAAGCCATTGGTTTACTTGGTTTCATGATGATTTATTAAGTTATGGCTCAGCTAATGCTTTAAAAATTGATTTTCAATTTCATGTAAGAAATGAAAGGTGGTCTCTGAGTGAGAATATTATGAACTATAACACACAAAATCAGAATTCAGTATCTGGCTTTGCTATCAATTTTCTGTAGGACCCAGGGCAACTCAGTAAGTCTCTCCAAGACTGATCAACTGCTTAGTGTAATAAATTGATGAGAGTGCATTACAATCAAATCCCTCTGTTTATAGGATGAGAGTACTCTAAATATGTTAGCTAAGGGCTTTCATTCTTCTGCTCCAAAATATCACCTAATGCTACAAGAGTTGTCATCTATATTAATTTTAGTTTGAGCTGGTTGATACCATGTAAGCCATTACAATACTTAGTAGCATCAAAGAGTTGTCATCGTGAAGCTCAATAAGTACCACGAAGGACCACACCATCTGCCTGTAAGAGCAGCTGACTCAGATGAACAAAAAAGTTAGCTATTGATAAGAATTTCAATTCTGTCACCCCATTGACTCCTCTTAACCCTACTGAAAGCAAACACAATACAATAAGGCAAAGCAGACTGTTCCTCTTCAATGCTGTGTTTAATGCTCATAGAGTTATTCACCACAGTGCCCACCGCACCTTTGGGACACAGAACAACTTCAGATATTTCAACTTCAATTGAAAATATACAACTATATGAACCCTCCTTCACCTGACCTTTATTTTCCTCTTTCCTTACAGTGTCCCATGCACACTGATGTCAAAGACGAGTGAGCAGTGTGGAGAAGATTGGAGAAGGCCACTAACTGCAAAACTGGCTTAACTCCATGCAGAATAGGAAATTAGAGACAGAAGATCACAGGATCTTTGTGTGCCCTAGCACACAAAGCTATAGCACTGTGACAGCAACAGGAGCAGATGATACAACACTAATTCCTTAAACTTAAAACTTTAGCAGGCTTTTCTTAAAAGTTTATCCAATTTTTTCTATGTAGTCCTTCTTAAGATCTGCACTTAGAGCTACATGGGGTTTTCCCATTAACCCTTTGATCTGGTACAAAGTCAACAAAATGTAAATGTGCGACAAACGAAGTCAGCTGTGTGCCTTTACAACAAAGTCATGACAACTGTAGGAGTAGAATAGTGTACATCATTTTATATCTGTCTTAGAAAACCAAAGAGAAACAAAACTGCTGTGCTAGACTTCAATATAAGTTGAAGTGTCTGCACACAGCTCTTCTGTTTTTTTAACATCGTGCTTCTTCAATGTGATATATAATGCTTAATATGATGAAAAATGCCCTTTTTTGCCCAAGGAGAAAGTGATATTTTCTTTCTAGGGGTTATTTGCATGCCAGTGCCACTACTTTGGAAAACCTCTGGTATTACTTGATTGACTGTCTGATGATTGGATTGATGGATTTTTTTAATATATCTTGTGATAGCTGTAATTAGATGACAAAAAAACTGGGATGAAGTGGAGATGCCAAAATTCTGGAAAAGGCATAAATGTCTTGTCATAAAAAACATTTAACTACAATTCAAAGTACCATGAAGCAAGTGGAAAATAACAGTTTATTTATGCCACCAATAAGAATAAAGATTATTGATGCAATATTCTATTTTTTAAACCAGAATGGATGAGTTCAACACTTTTCATTTGTACTTGCTTTATAAAACATGCATGTAGCCCACTGGCCACTGCATATAGTATGTAAGGTATATTTCTTCCAGTATCTGATGCATGAGGAACTTGGGAATATTTATATAAGAGGCTGTTGCTTTTCCAAGCTTGTGTTCTTGGCTTTGGCTCAATTGTAATAAGATATCTGCTATCAGACATGAATGTAATGCCATACTGAACCCCAGCAAGGCTGTATAGGATTTCCTTAAATCACAAGGTTTTCTGGGAAGAAAGAACTTGAATTACACTTGGCACATCATTTAATGCTTCATACAGTAACATACTATGGTAGATCCCACACTTTTTTCTAAAAGCACTGTTTTCCTATTCTGAGTGTTACAGCTGAATTTGCAGAAAGCAGGGACCAGCACTTAGGGAAATTAGTTGGGTCTAAAGTTCAGCTTTGATCATACCAAAGACAATAAGAGACATTTCTAATTTATCTCAAGACCTGTCTCTAACTCAAGCTGAGAAGAAGCTGCTGAGAAATGAGACAGGAGTAACAGCTGGGAAAAGTTTAGACAGAAATAGAGAGTAAAATGGGGAGACGTATCAGCATTTCTTAACCTATAATCTGAAGTGTGAAATCAAATACATGAACAATCCCTGGCTTATTCGAGTTATATTTTATTTGTTCCTTTTGGAATTTCTCCTCTATCTAAATAAAAGAAAAACGGTAAAAAATCAGATAACCTCTTTTTACAGGGCTCCTTCTGGTTTATCTGATAATGAAGGTGACTAATTTTTCTTGAATCTACCTATCTTCATATTTTTATCCTATGAATACATTTCTATCCATCACCACCTATTCCATTTCTCTCTGACACTTTTCTCTTTTTTCTTCTATTTGCAAGACTTTTGATAGAAACCATTTCAAAACTGCTCTTTGGCAAGATTTTGTTTATACAAATACAGCACATGGCACAGCACAGATAAAGTAAACTTTATAACCAGTTTTCTTCAAGGAAATCCTTGTTTCACTAATTGTGTTAACCCTGCAATTTTAGGGGAACACCAGCATTTTTGAGTAAGTGAAACATACGGAGGTAAACATATAATTACATAATCCATTACCTAATCTCAACAGGATTTTTGCAATAATTATATAAACCTTAAATCCTCTTTTTTTTTCATGAGAAAAGACTGGAAGAAAATGTCTGACTCTTGGCCTGCAGGTTTCTGAACAGGAATGGAAACAAAACACATGATCTAGGACAACCTGAAGAGAATTAGTTCAAGGAAACCTTGTGTACCAACAAGTAAGATGCCCACTCTTGGTATGTAATTTAGATTTTTCTCTGTAGAGTTAGGCACCCCATATAGTAACATATTCCAGCCTGGGAACTTCTTTTAGCATGACATTTAATTACTTCCTCTTGCCTCCTGCTTGCCACTGGCTAGGAGAAAGGCCTAAAAGAACAGCTTGTGGATTCCTGGCTAACACCAGATGAGATGAAACCTCTGGAAGGTAATTGCCTGTGGCTAGGCTAAGTTCTTGCAGTAAAAAAAGCCATATCTTGTCAATCTTATCTTAAGTTCACTTTAAAACTTTTAAACTTTTCACTTTAAGCCCCCACAAAGGTTATGTTCATAATTTTTAAATGTATTGTGTTTTACTTTAAAATTGGGGAAGACTCAGCTAATTCATAGTGGCTTGAGTCACTTGGTTTTGGACTGTGTGGTCATAAAAACTTCTTCTATGTCAAAAATATTTGTTTTGCCTGGAAGGTTGGCTTATTTCTTTGGTGAAATATATCTAATTTTCTGAACCATTTAGCAGAGTACCATATTTGAAGGAAATAAGTTATATGACTCTTATCAGGCATTAGCTGGTGTTTTATGTCTTGCAGCTGGAGTTCAGGGTACACAAGAAAAAAAGGACTACATTTTCTCCATAATTGAAATTAGGAAGACAGATGACTTCTGGAAGCTAGTTTCCAGACACAGGACACTATTGGAAAAAACAGTCTTGGGTAAGTTTATCTCTATATATAAAGTATATAAAAGTTCTCTTTTTCCAAAACTTTGTCTACTTTTTTGTCATTTCTGAGTTTCCTGATCTCTCAAAATCAAATTAAGCTCTCTGTAGTACAAGTGTTAATACTGTTAGTACATTCCTATTAGTTGTATCTAGACAATCTTTGAAATTGTCCAGATGAGAGTGAAAAAAACTATGATACATTTCCTAGAACTACATCCACTGGGATGAACTTGTTAACAAATAAATAATACAGCTTTTTTCTTCCAACTTTTTTTTTTTGTTTGGGTTTTTTTTTGTTCACAGCTTTCATTTTTTTGAAACAGAAATTTCTGTATACCTTGATGAATTAAAAGTGTAGCATTTGCCTGATACCTGCTGTCCAAAAGACATAGACTTTTCTTTTGGAGTTTAAAGCTGAAGGACTGTGAGACACTCATAGTAATCCATGACAACAAAGTGTCTAAAAAGGTCAAATAAAATGTCTAGATGTGTTGTCCAATCATCTAAATCATCCACCAGAGAATTTTCAAGAAGAAAATATTGCATTACAGGATAGCCATGGCCAATTGCTCACAGTTTTTATGAAAAATTAGGCTTTTAAACTGTTTAGTCAGTTGTCTTAAATTTTAAGAAAATGAAAAAACAACTGAATCTGAAATTAATAATGAAAATATTGTACATTTTTAGTGCTGGACATCTCTTAGAACTTACAAAATACTTGTCATCTTAAGAAGAACCAAGATATAACAAAAATTGTGATGGCATGCTACCTGTATTTTAAAACAGTCTAAGCATGTATGTAATAGGCATCTGTCATGTCTGCAAAGAAAGAGGGCAGGCAGAAAAAACAAAACCAAGCAAATTTGAAATGTACATTAAGATATGCCACAAAACTGTGGGTAGATTACAGTATGGCTGTATCTTATATAATTAAAAGGCCATAGCAGTATGACTAGAACAAAAAAATTAAATTTATAACAATTTATAAGTTTATAATATTTGGTTTCAAAAGTTCTAGACAGAGGTGAGATGTAGAATTTCTATGGAATCCTTTTGTTCTACCTAACCAGATATTGACTGCTGTCACCCTAGGACACATCAAACTATAGGCAATCATTGATCCAATATAGCTTTGGTCTTCCATTATAAAGGGTTCCCTTTCATTAGAGTTTTAAAGAATTTAGTGTGAGAAAGTAAAGACCCTGTATTCATGACCTGGAATAATCTACTCTTTATAAAAGGCTGACAGACCACAGAGAATCAAAGAATGTGCCTGCGGCTACAAAGGTTTTATCTGAATCTAATCTAGGGGACACTAGAAAATTCAATTCATAATTGAAGATTCATCAAAAAGAACTTCTCAGATTAAAAGATACGTTTACTGTGTGAATAAGAAATCCTGGAGTCTTGCTTTGCTTTTGTGCTGTTTGAAGTAATTTTTTTTTTAAATTTCAAGACTAAAAGGAAAGCTCAAAGAAAATGAATAATTGCATCAGGTGTTGGTTCGTCCTCCTAAAATGCAGCAGCTTTCTCTGTGGAAATGAACTTTCTATATATAACCAATGTCTCAAACCCTACACCTCACCTACCAAGCAGGCCACAGCCATCTATAATGTGCTCTAGGATTCAACACTTTTACATAGTTTTTCTTTTCAGATCCTGGGCACAAAACAAACAAGTGAAAAAACAATCCTGCTGCAATTCCCAATTAGAAACATGGATGTGTTTTCTAAACACCACTTTTGGAATAACTTTTTACATAACAGCATACAGTTTTGAGCTGTGTATGAGATGCTCATGATGGAGAGCTGCCTGTTCCTGGGTCAGCCACCTGCCACAGAGCATTGGCTCACAGTGCAGAGTGTGGGCACTTTTCATCCAGGAAGACACCTCCAGTTCAGAGCAGACATGGAACAGGAGAATGAAGTGCTGACTATTGACCTCTAAGAGCACTGAAGCACTTTTCACAATAAAATAAGAGGCAATTTGATTTCAAGAGAGAGAGAAAGTTTCAGGGGCATTTCCATAGACAAAATGCTTAAAAGTACCACACTGAATTTACAGATCACTTATGCATCAAAGCAACAACAAAAAGCACCATTGCCAACAAATGGACAATTCAATGCCCAATACAGAATGTGACCAGCCATGCTGTGGTTGATGACAGTAAAATGAGAGGGGAGACTGGTAAGGAAAAGGATGACAACTGCCCCTGTGGAGTGAACAGATCTCTAGTTTGAGGGAAGGAGAAAATAGTGGCTGAATGTGACTGAAATATAAATGACAGAAAAACAGAACAACAAGCTAAGTGGCATCTGCACTCTGTGGTTTCTCAAAACTTGAATAATTCTCTGTGAGGGTCCTAAGAAACTGCTCTATCTCAGCTGTTCAGCACTGCTGTATGTGAGACCTCTGCCCATGATGCTGGGGTCCCCATGTATGCTCAGGTCCAAACCTAAGCTATGCTGCAGATGAACCTATATTCAATTCCATCTCTGATCTTGTATCCTGGACCAACATTGAAGATAACTTGTCTCCAGTCCTGTCCATGGACTGGGCCTCCTTGGATGTGCCCTGGAGCTGGTTATCCTTTTGCTGTTGCAGAAGTCCTGTGTAGACCTGGTTCATCATCTCACCTTCTCTAGAACCACTGATGGGAGATGCTTCCTCTGGTCCTTTCCTGAGCTGTCTGTTGGCAGCTGTGCCACTTTGCTGTGCTGCTGCTTCCTTCTTGCCAGCCTGGATTCCTGCCTTGACCCAGGGTCTGCCTCATTGCTGCAGACTCAGCTGATGGTCACTAAACCAGGGTTGACCCAAGTTGCTTCCCTGAGCTGCTGGACTTGCCCTGTGCCCTGTCTGTGCCTGCTGCCACACTTGGCACCTGTTCCCTTGACCCACGAGAGAAACTTCATGGTCCCTGCTTGGAAAGGCAATCAGAGCCAATAACATCCCCCTTAATATCACTGGAAATGTGATTTATTTCTATTTACTCAGCAAATCTTCCTCTGCTTTTATAGAGCATTCTGAAGCCCTTAGAAATGATCCCAAATCTTCCTTGCCAGCTCAGCTAGCTCTGCTTTGGCAACGAACACAGGCACAGGTGATGTCTAACAACTCAGTCCTATTCTAGTAGGGGAATTCTCATCCACTTCAAAGGGAGAAGGAAAAACCTCAGGTCTCAGTCCTTGAGCTCACAAAGATGATGACAAAAGTAGTTCCCTGCAGAGCCTCATTTAAGGGGCCTTTATGGCAAGGTGATCTTATTAACTTGCATGGGGAATGTGCAGGGAAAATGTGCAGGATCTCTGCTAGTACAGAATAGCTATAAAATGGGTATGCTTATTAAGAAAATGTCATGTAATGATTCACTACTATGAAAGACTTTATAGCATAATATTATTGTTTAGAGGTAGCACCGTACACTCTTAATACAGTTAAATAAAGCTACATGATTATAGTCAATAACTATATTAATACTGCATTACTAGTCAATAACTGTATTAATACAATTAAAATTTAGTTAATACATCCATAAATGAAAATGCTATTGAATTATAGAATGCTAAAGAGAATTGTAAATATTTATGCAGTTTCCTATGCAGTTCCTAAGCTTATTTGCCCTACTTATCTTCCACACAGATGTGGGATGCTGGAGTCCCTTGAGAGTCTGGTAAAAACTATTTCTACAATCAGATTTTGATTAATAAAGTTCAGTGGAGTGTAATTTGACAAAATACTGACACTATTTACAAACAGAAAAAAGTCTCTTACCTCCATTATCTTTTAGGTGCAGTGCTATCTTGGTGTCATCTATAAACGAAATTCAAAGTTAGTTGAAGGAAAACGCATTTTTCTAGGTCATGAATAACTTTGGCAATAAATTTCTAATGATAAAAACATTCCACAACAAGAAAATTATTTGGCACTCAACTCAATGAGAACTAGACTATTTTTTCTTACACTGAGCAATACACTTTCTTACCACTGAAAAACACCCAACATTTATGAGTGTTAAAGCATTCAGGAGGATTCAAAACACTAGTAAATAAGAGTATGAGAGATTGTCTCATAATGTTTATAAATAATTAATATATATTACATGTACACACATAGCTTGAGCATTCTATCATATTAAGGACTATATGAAACAACATATGTCAATAAAGTAAGACTATTACTTAATTTCTTTTTGAAGAATCTTGGAAAGGTCTACTAATACTAAACCCTATTTACTTCCATATTCCCCTTTTTCTTGTGAATTTTAATGAACAGAATGCCAGGCAATATTCCTTTGAACACAGTCCAAATGCTGCACCGACAGTTTCTATACTTTTATTGCTTTAAACAAAACCAGCCTTTCTTATCAGTAGATTCCCACCTTGAAATGCCTTCAGCTCAGATTTTCCTGTCACAGGCTACTTGGAAAATCTGTACCTAGTACTTTTTCTTGTGTTAAAATACAATTTCAACAGATATACACACACACACTTTATAGATGTTCCTTGATAAATCTGAAGTAGCTTTCTTACTCAGATGAATTTCCTTCAAAAGCAGGAAGGCAGGATATCCTAAGCTCAAAAAGGTAAGACTTAAGCAGCCATTGGTACAAGGATGAGAACTGACCCACCCAGTTAATTCAGTTCAGAAGCCTAGAGAAACTATTTCACAACAGTGAGCACTACATGAAAAGAACAGTGTCCACTGACTGAAAAAAAGTAAACAGGCATATTTCAAAGAGGTTTTTATTTTGGATTTTCTATAATTTTCACCTGGCTAAATAGAATCCATAAATGAATTACAAATTCATTAAGTGTGTGATAGGAATTTCTTAATTTAGCAGGGATCTTTACTACTACTATTTCAACAGGTTTTGGGCTGCTGCCTGAATGTAAAGGAACATGAAAAAGTCATTGTAACCTCAAGTCTTCAAGAAGTCGTCCTAACTAGTCCTTTCTTCTCCATCAGCATCCTCTCCTCAAGCCTTCATCCCCTTTTCACCTTACTGGTGCAAGAGTGAGCAATTTAAAAGCAAGAGCCTTGAATGCAATTCCCAACTCCTTCTGCTGCTCCAAAGGGAAAAGGTTGTCATCAACACATACTTAAAGGAAATAAATTTCTTTCTGAGTTGTAAATTACTTTTTTTTAAGTGTAAAAATACACATCACCTTCTGTGGGCAGGCTGGTTGGAAGGTGGGAAGTGGTGGATCCCCTGGTGGTTGTTAAAACTCTGAACCTCGTGGTGGTTGGCAGAAGGGTGGTGGTGGAATACAGAGGTGTTTCAGTTGTGTCTATATTCTTCTCACAAATCTTATCCTTTGACTGTTGGGAAACAACAGAAACAAGGAAGAGAAAATTAATTCTCAGTGGAAACTGTCAAGAATGAAGAATGTAATAATGGACAAGTTGCTATGATAAAAAGTGAAAATAGACACTTTACATCAAGAAATTTCAAGAGATTTTTCTTTTAATTTTCCTTTTTTTTTTTCTTTTCCCCTTTCAAGTCTCTATGTAGCATTCAGCTACATATATTTTTTCATTTATCTGCAAAATTTACAACTTTTAATTGTTGATGACAAGGTTGCAAAGTCACCCCAGATTGTTAAACTTGTTATTTCCCTCGATCAGAGTTTGACATCTAAGTTTATAATTCAGATTTTCACTCTTCTGTTATGAAAGTTCACTGCCATCAATCCAGGTGACATAAAACATGTTAAAAAAGATAGATGAGAATTAAATAGTAGCTCTTCATAGTGAACAATGTGTAGTTAACTGGAGCATTTAATTAGGCTTTACATGAAATTATAACAAAAGAACACATATGCGTATGTGTATGTGCGTAAAATGCACATACATGTGATGCGTAAAATGCGTGCATCTATTCAGCCTATAGAATATTTATTTACGACAATAAATCAATCCATTCACTATATGCCTATTAATTCTACATAATATTAAAATGTAATGTATTATCTGACTCTAGCAGTCAGCTCAGACATAATTCTGGAAGATGCCAAGGAAGCTATTGCTTCTACTCCAGAGAGCCTAAAAGCTGGATAGTGAACTGTAACCAAGTTGCCCAAAACTATGCAAATTAAACTATTAATTTCTCAGGTACACTTAGGGTATTCATCATTTCCTCTCAGATCATACACTAAACCTTGGAGCACATGCTGGACTGAAACAATAAAAGAGAAGCAGAAGGAACTGTTAATGTCCTGCAGAGAGAAGTTTTTCCATATCTTAATTTGCAAGCACCATCAAATCTTAGCTAATTATAATCTGGATTAAATCAATACAAGGGTTGTGCACTATAATAACACATGCTCCCAGTAACTTTTATCTTATGTTCTTGAAAAGGTTGCCCTCCACAAACAATAAATATCTCAGAAATTTTGCTTTCAAATCAGCTGGTGACAAACTGCAAAGCTGAAGCTTCAAGGCCATGTAATAGGGCAGTATGTAGGCTGCAGTTATTTTGCAAGTACAGTTACAAAAAAAAAATCTTCCATTAATATGGATTTATAGCATTACTTATCTTTGCTTCTACTGAAAATAAAAGAGAATGTGCTTTTCTCACTAGACACCTGGGGCTATGTTTTGCCCTGGGTTTCACCTGACATTTCAGAAGGCCTATGTTGCTGAAACTCATGAAGATATTTAGCCTGTTTAGCAAAAATGGAAAAATAACTGCTTTTTTATGGCCACCAGAAGACTAAAAGTGCCATAAATTAATTTGTTCCTATTACCACAATCCCAACATGAAAAAAAAAAAAAAAAGGAAATTGAAAAAAACCTCCCAAACTTCAAACCAAAAATGCTTGTAAAAGGGGCTTTTAAACTGGAAAGTCATCATCATCATCAATCATCATGTTCATCATCATATTTATAAATGTTTATTGAAAATGAACTTCTCTGGTCTAGGAGTACTTCAGATAACTTTCAGAGGAGGCTTATGGTCCCTGTTTGACAGCCCACCACTACCACAGCCAGATATCTTTTTCATCCTCTCACTCCATCTCCATGAGAAGAAATCAAAATGCCAGGTAGGCTGGTTGTGTGAGGGCTTTTAAGTTTTTATTGCAGTTACCATTTTTATTTTATCTCTTTGATTTCATCTGTGTAATTTCTTCTTTACTAAATGATTTGGCCATATTTAATAATCAAAATGCAATTTTTGTTTTTCACTTGAGGCTACTCTTGCAAAGGGTTTTCTGAAATACGGAAAATCACAGTTAATTCCCTTTTTCTGGCAAAAGTCAGAGATTTAAAGGAAAATCAGCACAGGGACACTGTTTTGGAGGAGGCTTTCTGTTTTTTTGGGTTTTAATTAAAGTAGTTTCCTAAAGATAAAATTTTAATTTTTGTCCATTTTATCCCCTCAAATGGGGAGTAAAACTGCTCAGATTGTTCTTCTTTGTTATGTCTTATGGGATTTCCCCTGAATGATAAAAACAGTATGTCTTTGGCGTTGAAACCGTGCTTTATGATCTGAATAATTTAAACAAAAGCATCATAACTATATAAATTGCCTCTGATGGGCTGAGGATGTAAACTACTCACATACCTCTTCAGGGCAGCCACTGTCTACCCAATCTTGCCGGTGACGATCAAATCCACTGGAGCATCTTTAAATGATGAAACAGATAGAAGTTGTCCAGATGGAAATAGGAAGAAAAAAAGAATAAAGGAAGGGAGAGGAACAGAACAGAGTGACAGAAAGAATAAGTAAATGATGTGATTTAAAATCCATATGTTTTATATGGTATCACTTTTATTCAAGATGCTTTTGCTTCCAATATGAGTCTCTCCTTTAATCCACTTCAGTGAAAGGTGTTTCAATGAATGAGACTTTATTTTAGTTTTTAAAATTTATTTATCATTTTAAAATAGGAATATCTACAATCCACTGGATAATTATTCTTAAGATGTCACTGACCCATAGCATTTTTAAGTTTAATGTTAACCATATTGATGTAAATTAGTTTAATTATTATTGTCCAGACTTCTTAGCCAGGAAAATTTAATCCCACAAAGAATGCAGTGAACCAGTCACTGGGTTTATCAGGCAAAGTGCTCAGAGACATCAAGATACACATATAGCCATTTGATCAATGTTCACAGCTCCTCTGAACACTCTCCGTGACAAATAGAGAACACTGTACAGCTGCTTCTACCTCCTCTTTAGATGCAGAAAACTTAAATTGCATGCATATTTCTTATCAAATTAGGTGAATTTAATAACCTGTTTGCAATATCTCTTATCTTTTGCTGTATGTAACAAAGAAATTTTTAAGAAACTTGCAAGACTTTAATGTAATGATTCCCCTGGAAATCCCCATATCTCGGGAGTATTATCAGTGATTGTAGAGTAAGTCTGTGTTTCCTAGACAACAGGTAGCATCACAAACATAAAGCATTATTAAAATGGCAAGCAAATAACTAAATCACCATGTTTAGCTTTGAAGGAGATTATTGCCAGCTAGGATGCTTTTTATTTTGGAGGGTTTGTTTTTGCTTTCTGCATTCGCTTCCTGCAGCATTTTGTTATGAGACAGGGTGATGTCATTTGGCACCCATGGTCATAACTTACCTGAATGTATAAAAAACAACTTTTTGCTGTCTTTTAATAAGACTAGGCAATGAAATAAGGACACTGTTATGGTTAGCTGTATTTGAGGGTCTGTTTTTGTTTACAAAGAATTGAAAGATAACAAGACATGTCAAGTACTACCTACTTCAGACAAGGGAACAGTTCATTTGGAAGAATGGAACACCGTAATTATTTTTATAGTAGGAGAGATGTTACAAGAAGATGTAAACAATGCTAACAACACACTTGGGGTAAGAAAAATCTCCATATAATTATTCTGAGCAGAATCTACAATGTCTTTGAGAAAAGATTTTGAGAAAAACGTTCATTCTCTTGTTGTTTCTGCATTGCATACCACATTTTGTCATATGCAACATTACTAAAAGAAATACCCCAACACTAACAGGTGCCCATTTTCATACACTCTATAGCAACTGGCTTCTCCAAAACCCCATTGCTGTTAAGAGAGAAATGTTCAAACCAGAAATGTATTTCAAAGAAATACAGATATCTCCTTCCCAGTTCATGAGGCCTCTAACATAGGAAGGACACTGATGTGCTGGAGCAGTCCAGAGGAAAGCCACAAAGCTGATCACAGGGCTGGAGCATCTCTCTTATGAAGACAGGCTGAGAGAATTTAGGTTGTTCAGCCTGGAGAAGAGAAGGCTCCAGGAAAACCCTATACAGGCTTTCCACACTTGAAGGGAGCTTATAAGAAAGATGGAGAGAGACCTTTTATCAAAGCCTGTAGAGACAGAACATGGGTAAACAGTTTTAAATTGAAAGAGAATAGACTAATATTGGATATAAGGAAGAAGTTTTTCACAGTGATGCTGGTGAGTCACTAGAATAGACTGTCAAGAGGAATCATGAATGTCCCATCGCTGGAAGTGTTCAAGGTGTGGTTGGATGGGGCTTTGTGCAACCTTGCAACCACAGTAAGATGTTCCTGCTCATGTCAGTGAGGCTGCACAGAGTAATCTTTAAAGTCCCTTCCAACCCAAATCATTCTATGAATAAAGTGTTTTCTTGCTAAAGTGTGAGTAAATAAGTGCTATACTGGGAGCTCAGTGCTGCTTCTCCATCTCTGTGGTGTTCTGTCTCTGTGAATGTTTAAAAGAAGAAGAAAAAATTTACTAAGCAGAAAGAAATCATGACATGGTATTCCAGGTATGAATAAAACATTTTTTTTCTGTCTCCCCTACATTTCTTTAAAATTTGAAGAGCTTCATTAGCAACTTCTGTGCCCATCTCTAAGCAAGACTGAACTGATTTTTCAGATGCACTGAATACTCATAAATCCATTACATTTTATTCATACTGCTCTGGCTCAAATGGTTTTGAGAATATTCAGTACATCAGAAAACCAAGGCAAATATTTAGACATGAAATCAAGTCACTCCATAAATTCCTCCACTTGAGGTAGTTACTGCTGTTGCATATCTATGCTAATTCAACCCAGTGTACTTAGAGCTAGGAGGAATTAAACAAACCTAGATTTTATCTTATATCTAAATGGTGTCAAATTTAAGGCTCCAAAGATTAAATGAATCAAAATGTATCCCAGGTTCACTCACTTACAGTTCTTAAGTCTTTTCTTACAAACTAATGAATTACAGGGGTGAGTAATATTTCTGGGGTTAATTTTTTTCACCAGGAATTAACCAACCACCAAAAATTGAATGTAACACTTGGAATGGCTTTTTCAAACATGTGAGGCAGTCTTGAGAAGGCTCTGCCTTAAAAAAAGTGTATTAAACCCTGGGTGCTGCTTATTTAACATTTTCCAGTGATGCACAGTGAGTCCAAACAATATTATCAGAAAGCAGCTTTATCAAGAATGAGATAGTCTCCTGGCAAACCTGTTTGTGAACTTCCTTTGAGGCATATATCACTTCATGTCAGCCACAGAAGCTACTATTGTTGCTGCCTCGTTGAGCTAGAGTTCTGGAAACTGTCATTTCAGTGCAGCACCCGCTTTACTGACTGCATTTTTAAGACCTTAATTTAGTGGCATGGTGATAATTCCCTGTTGCCATTAAAACATTGGAGCAGATTTGATTTGCTGTACTGTTTATGCCATCTGTCAACACAGCTATTTTATAACAACTTCATTTTCAAGTGATGACCGAACTCAGCTCCTAGGAAAGCAATAATAAAGATGTTCTAGGAAATGAAAATAGGGACATTTATGAAATGCAAGGAATTTCAGGATTTGTGTGTAACTCTGGAGTACTGGTTCTGGAGGAAAGAGAAAGGAAAATGAATGTCTCTACACATACAGCAACTAATGCAGCTCAACTAATGGCACAACTAATGCAGCTCAGTCTGAGTAAGAAGAAAGCTGTCAGAATCCATTCAGCGAACTGGGTGTAGCCAGAAAGGAGTTGGAGATGCCATCCTATTTACAAACATCATTTACCTATATTTGTCAGAGAATATATGAATGACAAGAAATGTCCACTCAGTGCAGTACATGAAATGCTTTGCTCCTTTTCTTAAAGAGAGTTCAATGAGGATTAATGATGATGATGGTGATGATAATGATAATACTAATGATAATAATAAATGAGGTAACCTGAGTACAGAAAATTCATCAAGATTTAACCTGTAAAAGCTAGAAACAAAATGGAAAATTATTGGGAAGAAAAGGGGCAAAGCCTGTATGGAAAAACCTTTTCACCAGGTTGAGCTGGAACATGACAATCAAAAGCATTGAAATGCACAGCACATGCAATTTAAACCAATAATTTCCTAGTATTTTTGGCTCTGTAAGAGCATGTAAAGAGCAGATTTTTTGGAAATGAAAGGCATTCCAGAAATCTGAAATGATTTTGTAAATACCATGTAATGACTTAGCTCAGTTAAAAGGTTTATTAACTCAGCTAAATAAAAGGTTAATCTGGAAAATTAAATAGAAAATTGAAGAGGCAGAACTCATTTCTGAATTCAACCATTAAGGAAGGACCATCACATTATGAAAGGATTAAGACAGTTGCTAGGATGTTTGAATTACTAAAAGAAGAATAAGAACATTTAAAAGTGGATTTTCTTCCCAAGGTGAGATAAGAAGTAAAAAATAAATATAAACATAAATATAATATTTTAAAAAAATAGTGGAACTTTGTGTCTGTCCAACTGAAAAATAACTCTAATTATAGAGTGATTCTTGGAGGGAAAAAATGTTTATCTTTTTGCTTGGCCTGTTTTTGCCTCTCTTTACCACAGAGCAGGCCCCAATTGGGTTCCTTCACCCATCAAATATCACTTTCTTGCCACACTGTGCTGTCTGGGGAAAGACTGAATTTTCCTCCCTCTGTTATTTTCCACTTTCGAATGCAGAACTTAATCACATCTCGAAATGCTTATGAAGTTCATGTGAAGTGCCACTGTGAGTGACTATGGTATGTATTTGTAAGGTATTTTAATAGCATTGCTGCTTATCACTTAGCTCAGTACTCCTAATCATATATCTGAATTCTAGCATAAATATGTTCTCTGTATTTATCCTTTACTTAAATATTGCTTAATTAAACAGTGCTTCAGAATACAAGGACAATTTGATTAGTCAGGAGAGGATTTGCTCCCATCTTGCTCTTATAAAATAAAAATAGCTGACTAGCTGAATACAAGGATTTTAAACTCAAATCAGCCTGTACTATTCTAATGTTTATGAAAAATTGGAATCTTACAAAGGCATAATTAATAGTTGATGCAATACTGATTTCCACCAAAATTTAAACATTGTGCACTGCTCAAAATTTAAAGCATTCAGGTAAGGATAAGGATGATCAGAGTGGAAGAAAGTTCAGCAGTCAATCTTCAGCCTGACAATGGTTCCACAATTTTATGGGATGGAAAGCTTGGAAAACTATAACTACATGTTCTGTAAAATACTCCTGAAATATCAAGTAAACATAGAAGTAAAAGATGTTAAAACCCAAGCTATTATTTTACAGAAACTGACTGAACATGCATAAGCCTCGATATTTGTAACTCTGACACAACATTTGAATAGGCAGTAGAAAATATAGACTCCCACAGGGAATTCTTTCTGTTGAAAGA
>WBNO01012899.1:0-14667 GCA_013400575.1 Peucedramus taeniatus | reverse complement strand
TGATGCTGAATTGTATCCCCATTCACCTGTTAAGCCCAGAAATAAGTGTTGCACCTTTAAGACTGATTCCTAGAGTGAAAAAGGGGAAGAAGAGCACAGTTTTTTCTCCTGAACAACTGAGGGGAAGGGCTGCTGAATTTTGCCATTTAAGAGACATAGTTTTGGAAGCTCTTTCCAAATTTGTCCCAAACCAGAATACACTTTCAGGGAAATGAGAGTCTTCTTGCTTTGCCTGCAACTTCAGCCATATGTGCTTCACTTTATGGAGGGATCGCTGTCTTCAGGAGAAATACAAACCAACAGATTGCAGCTGGTGACTGGTCAGCATATATGGGTCTCCTGCTTGATCAAATTCCAAAAACTTTTTTGCCTTCTCCAAAACTATCACTGCTTTGCAATTTGTGCTCAAGAATCTGCTATCTGAAGTATCAAAGTGGCACTGCAAGACTGTGCAAGCAATTCATCCTTTATACTCTGTCCAAAGGCAAGATCTTCATATCTAAACTACAAATAGCCTGGCTGTCTGCTGAACCAGATCTTGTGATGCAGTAGCTGATCAGAATTTCATGCTCACAAAACACACAGTACAAGATATAAAAAGCACAAGGTATAAAAAATATGGATACATTGTTCTCTGGTGGCAGACTACCACCCTGTTGTTTTTCAACAGAACATTCGAGCCACTGACAGATCCACAGCTATAAACCAATTGAAACTGAAGGTGTCTGTGGCAGTTGTAACTATTTGAAGAGGCAGGAAGGGATTGGAGGTTCTCTGGGGTCCATAAAGGATTTTTAGTCTAGTTTCTATCTTTAAGAGACTCTTCATTCAAAAATACAGCTTAATGTCAGGATGCATGTCAAACAGTACTCAACATCATCCTCTATTATTTTGGAAAATGGGAAAGGCTACTATGAGTAAACAACATCTTGACTTCTAAATTATAAGATAGAAAATCTCCCAAATTGAAGTATTGTTGAATCAACTCCAGAAGCGTGTCAATAATTTTGATCATGGGAAGAAAATTAGTAATGGTGTATTACATGAAGTCTCATACCCAGGGGGGAAAAAAGTACCACACTTCTGATAGGATCTCAAGATTGTTTTTTGTGTCCACACAGATTTCTGTGGTTCTTATTCCAAAAAAATATTTTTCTTAATCTAATTCTTAAAGCACCAAGTTTAGCACTTCTTAATTTTCTGCATCTGAGTCATCATCAGATAGCTTTGCACCTTCAGAAGATACCTGGAACAAAATGGCAAGAGAAATGGAATCAGTGCTGAGATTTCAGCTGAACCTGCCTTCTGACAAAGGTATAATGAAAGATGAAAGAGATAACCTCATAAAAATGATTTCTGAAATCTCATTTTAGGAAATAGATGTATTAGATTCATTGTAAAATTTCATCACAATTTTAATTGTTGATAAAAGGTCTAGAATTGGATTAACTGAGATTTGTAGAACTCAAATTGTAAAAAAGGAAAGTCAGCCTACTATCAAGGATTTCCTGTCACATAGAAGGTCTTTGATTGAAGAAGTAAAAGATCTTCCAGCAGAAGACAAACAGGACCTGTGTATTCTGCATTGCGAAGAATTTGAGGTAGAATTTGCTGCTTGTTTTGTTCATAGAAAACATCCTTGTAGAGGCTACTTTGCATCTCAGAGTCCAATAATTAGAAAAAGCTTCTTTTCATCTGTTCCTTTTTATTGTCACCAATAGCATGAGTGGAACTCCAAATGTGTTCAACTGATGCCTATTTGAGAGTAATGGGCAGAAAGATTTTAGAAACTTCTACTTCCTTTAGGTACAGAGAGGTTTGTTGAGTTGCAGGCATTATAGTATAGGAGTATTATACACCCTCATAGCCCCAGCCAGCCCCTTAACAATTCCACTTGTCTGTAGTGAAGTCTTGTCTTTGGTTCAATTCAGTGAAATTGAAGTGAGTTTCTTTAAAAAGAGATTTCCTTGTGTCAAGAGGCGTAAAGCTTTTATTCTCTAAGATGGTATGATGATAAAATATAAGTTTATATTCTCTTTAAATTTCACAGTGTGCAATAAAATTTTTCACCCTTGATGAAAACCAGTTTGTAGCTTCATGCCTGTAATTTTTGTGGACGTTAGCAGGACTGCTTAAATGGTTTGTCTAAGAGTTAAATTATTAATTAGGACTTAAAATGACTTAACAGATGTGCAGTATAATATGTGTAGAATAGATATGTAATTTACTTACTATTCAGTTGTCACAAAACAGTTTTTTTTTAAATAGCAGTAGTTCACTTAAGATATTAAATCAAATCAGCTTCACTTAAATTTTTAGAACTACTCTGACATCAGCTTGTATCTCAAAAACATCATTCACAATGTAAATTGGACAGATTATTCAATGAAGGCCCACAGTCTCCTAATTTGTAAAATTACATTCAGGTAGTGTTATGCAGTGGCACCATTTTTATTCTCATTTGTATCTCAAACTTTCTATCAGCAGCATCAGTTTCTCTCTCCCTCTCTCTCCCTGTCCTCTGGCTTTTGCATGCGCTGTGTTTGGCTAAAAGCATAATGAAGGAAACCTATTGATCTGCTTGTTGGAAGGATAGTGGCAACAAAATGTTTATTGCAGTGCTACTCCCTGCTCTCCAAAAAATAAAGTTTTTCAAAGAGGAAGACACTCAGGTCCATAGTTTGTCATGTGTTTTATTAAGGCTCATTGAGTGGTTAGAACATGATGTCTTTTATTGTGAAAGATCTGCAAAATACTGTGTTAATTCTCTCTCCCACAAAGAATATTATTTCTGTAAAGATAGGTTTGGAAAATGTATTGGCTGCATACTGATTGATGGGATTTAATTGTACACTTAGCTTTGTCAATAACACAGCAGAGATCTGTATTATCTTATTGAGAGTCATCAGTACAGGGAATTAAGGAGCACTATTCAGAGAACAAGAGGAAGTACTATTTCCTGCAATAGGTAGTTGACCTCAGAAGACCAATGAGAGACTGCATGAAGATTTTTAAGTGCTGTAAGTTAAGTATTTTATATAGTGTACATTACAAAATGTTGTAAATAACTGAATCTTGTTCTTCAGAATTAAAGCCAGGTAAGAGACTGGTTCTCCTTCTTAGACTAGTTTGACTAGAAGGCAGTGCTGAATGACCAGGAACTGCAACTCTGGCTTTTAGATGTTTACCACCGGCACAGAACCTGAATTCAGTTTTAGGTACAGGATGTTAAGTTCCTTGTTGATATCTGTTGTAAATCTGCTCTACATAGCCCAAATTGAGTAAGTGTAAGCAGGTCCCCTGTTCTTTTCACTGATTTCAAGCAGAAGTCCAGCAGATAAAGAACTTGGTTCATTATATCTGACATAAAAAATATACTGAGCCATTGAATAGAAATTTCTGCATTAAATTCAGATTCCCTATCTTGTTGCCTTGTGAATGCCATATACTTTGCAGAGATGCTCTTTCAAATTTGAAAAAATGTTTTTTCCAAGAAATAAATGAATACAACAGAGCCAATAACGATCCAGTAATCATTTGGGGGTTGTCCAAATATGTTGGCACAATCTCCTCCTGGTTTTCTGTGGTTTTGATTTTTTTTTTTTTTTTTTGCAGTTGCAAATAGAACAATGAGTTTTTAAGTAAAATTAGAATTTATAGGTATTTATCTTTCGAACATGAGCAAGAACTCAGAGCTTTCTATTTGGCAATTGCCATTTAAAGGATTGCATTTTGGTTTGCTAGTAGTACCACCTTACTCTATGCTTAAGTAAAATTCATTAATTAACATTCTTACTTTTAGAGAAACATGGTTTCCTCAGTGCACAATAAAATGCAAAAATGTATGAAAAAACAGTAATCTTCCTTATTCATAGAAAATAGTTTTGCAAGTGCTATCTTCACTCATGATATTAGGATTCGTTTGGGATTAAGATTACAAACATCTTCTCTAGCATTCTCTTTGTCATATAAGAATAGAGTATGGCAAAATTTTGAAGTTACATCAGGAAGGACAGTGTGTGGTTGCAATAATCTGATCAAAGCATCCATTAATAACTTTGATTAATGACATCAGATAATTTTTTTTAATTCTTTAACAAATGTTGCTATATTTGTACTTTAAATACTATTTATTCAGCCATTGCTGAATCTCAAATTAGATCCATTATTAGTTCATACATTCAAAATAGAAGCAAAATGTTACTTAAGCCTACACCTTCTCTTTGCATGGTACTTAGCTTTTGACTTCTGCCAAATAAAGTTATCCCAGCATATTAGCATTTTGCACTTTCATTCTGTACTAATAAATTCAGTTCAAGCCCTAAGTTAATTTACAAAAAAAAACTATTTAACATTCGGAAGAGTGGCAAAAGATAGGGTTTTGAACAGCATCACATTTAATGCTACAGACTTAAACCTTAGCTATTCAACTTAACAAAATTGTAATGCTTTTTACTGATTTTTTTAATGGTGAAATGCTTTCCAGGTCTGCATTTATCAGAAAAAGAACAAATAAATAATTTCTATCCTTCCCTATCTGGAATTTAAAATTCCCTACTTTTTGTTTCATGACAAATCTTCATGTTTCAATTTTTAATTTTTAGTCCCCTTGCTTCTTGTACCACAAAACAGGAAGACATTTGACCTTGCCTTATGGTAGAGATGTGCAATCCTTTATGAAACAAATTAGGTCAAGCCAAAGAGCCAATGTCATTTTCATTTTGTTTTATTATAACATAGATTCCTTTGCATTTTCCGAAGTTGGTCTTGCCGTTTTTTCACTGTAAATACATCCATTTAAGCAAAGGGGTTTTTTTCCATTTTCTTGTGCTACGCCATACCTTTGACTGGATGACAATAAAATTGGTTTGATTAAATAGAACTGTGAGGGTTTTTTCCTAGACAACCACTGTTTTCTTTTTAAATCCAGTATTGTGCTGCTCACCAGCATAGAGTGTTTAGAATTTATTTGCTTACTACTTAAATCAACTTATTTGAGAAGCCAGACATTATTTTGCATTGTGTTACACTGGTAATAACAGTGCAACTGTTCTCTAGCTCCAGTTCCTAAAGCAATCTAACTCTGTCAGCTTTAGTAATAGAATTGACTAAAAAAATTAGTCTAAAATCTGAAATAGCAATGAGTTAAAGTAGAGGAAAGCGTCTACTGCTGTTAAAGCTTTTGGAGAAATACTGATGTAAAATGCCATGCATGTGATGGCATTTAATTTACATGTATCTCTAGTGGGCAGTCTGTTTAAATACATGGAAATCAAGTTAGATATTCACAGCAGTGTCAGTATCAGTAATGCACAGCTCAAATGTCAGTGGGTTCCTATGAGTGCTCCCTAAGTTATCTTCCTGTTTTTCCCATTTTTCAAATGCCGCTTTTAACATGGAAACAAGTTTTTTTGCTAAGCATTCTTGCCATATTTTTTTTTTTGTTTTTAAGAACTGGAGGGCAGAATGAATGCCCTTATTCACAGTATTTTCTATTTCCCTTTCTCATCTTTGAGTTCCAAAATTCAGTGCTGCTACAAGCCCGGCCAAATTAGTATTGTGTTCTCAGGTGCTTAACTGCTGTGGAGAGCCTGGTGATTGCTGTTGTGCTGGACCTTGCAATCCAGACTGCCAAAGTCAATACAGCACTGAAGGAATCTTACCCTGTTGACCCTTTGGGGCTCTAAACAAAATCGGAACTGCAAACCCCCTTTCTTCATCTGTATTTCTGGTTACTTTCAAAAATAATTTCTTGGGTTTAACAATAGTTTTTAGCGCAACATTTGTTCAGTTCCAACCTTTCCTTTCTATAGCTTATGAACACTCTGAAATCTTAATGTTACTTATCCACAATCGTTCTGATTTCACTTTAAGGATTCTCTTCAGAGGAATATGGTCTGTGTTTCTGTCTCAGCTCATAGGCAGAAATTTAGCTCTTCATACAGTAAGTTCACTGTCCGATATTTACTACTCAGATGGATTCATGAAATGAAGATTTATTTTTCTTACAGTTGTTGCTCCCTAGTTTGAATCTTTAAAGAGCTTTATTTATTTTTATTCTTTAAAATGTACAAGTCTGAGGTTTTGACTGAATATTGTATACATGAGAGACTATAATATATACCAGATATAAGATTATTGTTACCTGTGTTTACTAGTTCTGGCTCTTGTACTTGAAGCCCTTCAAATTTAATCTTCCTAGATCAAATAAAAATATTAACTAAAATCGACTTCTTTGAAGTTGTGCTAGTATAGAAGTTATGATCATACTACATGGGGAAACATGTTTTGTTCCTGATCATATACTTTAAAAAGTACTCCAACTATTCACTTTAGAATGATAATAACTATAAAAATCTCCAACCAAAATTTCTGGTAAACACTAAAAAGAAAAAGGTTAAATTTAACTTTAAAGATGTTTTAAAAATATAAGAAGTTGGATGGTGGCTTTTGCTGACTCTTTGGGCCTGGAGGTTCACTGCTCATTTGATTGTGGCTTTTGAATCCACAAAGTCATAGAGCAGAGTTTGTAAGTTTTGATTGCTTTGTTCCTGTTTATATGTGTTCATGTTCCTTTAAAATAGAAATACAAGGAATGCTACCTCTGTGGTCAGCTTCCAGGAAGATCAGGCTATAAGCATGAAATGGATATTGCAAGCTTTGTTAGCCTACAAGTTTGAGTCAGTCTCATTCAGACTTCAGTGGAGAGATGCTTTTTTGCTCCACAGACCTTGGATCAAAGGGGTGGAGGCCATAGGCCTAGAAGCAGATAGGAGCAGAAGCAGTAATGTTAAAAATTCCAAACATGCTTCTGCCAATTCCTCACCAACACTTATTCAGATATTGACAATAACTAGATATTAAGAAAACTGAATTGTGTTTCCCAGCAGTAGCAGGTGTGGTGAATGGCGACTCCATCTCTGCTGCTTCTGGAGCGGGAAGCACAGTTCTGTAGCAGGAAGGCCTGAATGGGTGCCAAGGAAGCCTCTGTCACACTTTCTGTCTCTACATAAGTGCTGACTTAATTTTTCTTGCTGGAAAAACTTCTTGCACCACTTTAGGAGTACTCATTTTTTTTGTGTCCTTCTTGAGACACATATTGTATGATTTTCACATCATGCCACAGGTGGCAGTGTGCACTCCCAGTCCAGAAAGCCAATTGTATCCTGGGCTGCATCCAAGGAAGTGTGGGCAGCAGGGCAAGGGAGGGGATTCTGCACCTCTGCTCTGATGAGATCCCATGTGCTCTGGGATCCCAACCCAGGAAGGACATGGACCTGTTGGAGTGAGTCCAGAGGAGGGCCATGAGATGATTCCGTGGCTGGAGCAATGTCCTGTGAAGACAGGCTAAATGAGTTGAGGCTGTTCAGCCTGGAGAGCAGAAGGCTCCAGAAAGACCTTTGCAGCCTTCCAATACCTGAAGGGGACTACAAAAGAGCTGAAAAGAGACTTTTTACAAGGGCATGTAGTGATACAATGAGGGCAAATGTCTTTAAGCTGAAAGAGAGCAGGTTCGCATGGGATGTTTAGGGTGGTGAGGCACTGGAACAGCTTGTCCAGAGAAGTTGTGGTTGCCCCATCCCTGGAAGTGTGCAAAGTAGGACAGGGCTCGGGGCAGCCTGGTCTACTGGGAGGTGTCCCTGCCCATGGCAGAGGGTTGGAACTGGATTACCTTTGAGGTCCTTTCCAATGCAAACCATTCTGTGATTCTATACTGGGCATTCCAAATGCAGTTGAAATAAATGGCAACTGAGGATTTAATCTCTGCAATTTGACTGTAGGCATGTTAAGTTATATTTACTCTAGATGTCTCTGGGTCTGTTTCCCTTTTCTAAAATCAACTCATCCCTCTGCTTCACAAAGATTTTGCAAAAATAAATTTCTTTGTGTCTATTACAAGGTTTCGTTTAGTAGAACCAAGCCAAATAGAGAAAGCTATAAAGAATTAAATAATTACCCATTTAACAGACAGTTTGAATAATGTTTAGTAAGTAAAACATGAAACTAATTTTTGAGCAGGGAGATTAAAATGAAGTAGCCTTATCTTGTCTTATGCAGAAACCCTGCTGAAAATAATTATGATGAAATTACGATGCCTTCGTGTCAAAGGAAAAATGAGTTGCCCGCATAACATTGATCTGCCCTAAATGTTGTTTCACTTAAACTTGCCAATTTTATTTGACTACATTTGAATAAAGAATTTATTTTAAAATTTTATTTTGAGGTTCATGCAATTCAATAAAATAGATTCAAATTTTTTGCAGTAATGTTGATATTTCACTGTTTAATGCTGAATTGAAATTGGCTGTTGGTGGGTAAAGAAATAAAATGTGAAAATATTTGAAAATTCATTGAAAAGCAAAATATTGTAATACAAATGAAGATTTTTATATGTCAAACATACTAGGCAAGAGTGAGAGAGTAGTTTATGGTGTGCTTGAAGACAAGAATTTCTATATGTCACTCATTTGTCTGATTGAAAAACTTTAAAAGTTGGTTAATCTGGGGCAAGGAGTTCAAGCTGGTCAGACAGGATATAACTCAGACATCTAATGCATACTCGTAAGGCTAAGTGGTTTGTCAGTCAAATTGGCAGGGTGTGAAATTATATGAAAATAGGCAAGTAAATGCCATTTCTGTGGCAAACAACAAGGATAACAGGAATTTTTTTGCCTTTGTACCTCTTAGAAAATTTGTCTTATTCTCTCTGCCTTTGTTTACACTATCTACTTCTCAAACTGGAGACTATTTCCAGAGCATTTGGAGAATGTTCAAGATTTTCATTAAAACAAATAAAAGATTTTGTTCAAAGTTAGTAACAGAAGTAGTATTTTCATTTCTTCAAGTGCAGTGGTTTTTGTGTCTTACAAATTCCACTTGAATTTTGATAGCACAGGTTAGAAATACCTGGTGGATTTTGTGCACAAATTTGGCAATAATGTTTGTGACTGTAATTAATATGGACTTTAGCTTAGACAAGATACCTGATCTCTTCCTATTTGGGTATTACAATTAATGCAGCTTCTCTGAACAAAAAGCAGTATGATCTTGAATAAACTCTGAACTACCCCTAAAATATCACTGAAACATGCCATCTTTCCAGTGTTACTCATACAGCATTATCTGTATGCTGTCCGCCCTCCTAAGAACACAAAATGCAGCTCTTTTTTTTTTTTTTTTCTTACTAAGGTAAACATTTCATTAAAACTACTCTGAAGAGAAGAAATCCCTCTTTGCTTCTTTTAATTCTCAACTATGCAGCCTATACTGCCAGTTTGTAGTAGCCAGTTGGCTTTCCTGTGAGCTTACTGTGGTTTGCTATTTTGTCTCCCTTTTTTGCTGTATATTTCACAGTTCTTCCTGTCTTCTCATCGTGAGGTGGTCAGCTTGCAATTTTAGTTAGTGTGTAAGATTTCTTTGAACCCTCTTCTAGGATAAATAAATGTGTTGATTTTACCTCTCTAGGACAATGTTGATTTCTGTTGAGAGGTGACTAATCTAAGAAAACTGCCCTTTGCCTTTTCATTCCATGTTGTTTGAAATATTGGGTAATACCTCTTTTTTTAATACTGCTCCTGTAAAAGGAACCACTTCAGCCCTTATGTTTCTACAGTGTATTCATCAATCCCCTTCCACTGTCCTGTTTGAGTAGTGGTTAGGATGAGCCCTAATCTGACCATAGAATTCCATATGTGTGTTGATAGTCTACTGGGAAACAATTTTCAAAATTCAAGCTCTCTGTATGTAAAGTGTAGGTGATTAGAAAAACACTCAGAAAAGAGAGCTCAGTAATGTATGGATGAAGACAGTGACATATTCAAGAATTAAATTTGACTTTTATTCAGTGTCCAGTCTACCAAGCATAGCACTTAATAAGTTGTAAAAATCTACTCCTAAAACTATTTTGGCTTCAAATAATTTTCTGTTTATTTCTTCACACTGACTCCAAATGAGTAATTTCTTGTGTGGAATACCACATTATTTAATATTCATATTTAAATTCTGGTGAGCTATATCCCACCATCAGTGCTTGTTTGAAAAATTGTGTTAATAAGTAATGTCTGCTGCTATGAAATTCCTTCTGCTCACCTTTCTTTCCATTTCAGAAGTGGTCTCAGTATAATGGGAAAAAGTTATTCTGTTGTTTTGAACTGACTTTAGTCCTAATTCAGATGGCCATAAAGCATTCTCTTAAGACCTTGTGTGTTCAGTTCAGTGTAAAAGTGTTGTTTGAATAAGAATTGAATCCTGAAATTGGATGATTGCATGTTGTAATAGGATTCTTTAATCCTCACATACTTTATTGAATGTTTTGTGAAGTACACAATTCCAGATGCACCTTTTTTTTTTTTTTCTGGATCTAGAAGATCTTTAAGGTCCATTCCAACCCAGGCCATTCTTGTGAATGTTTTTTTAATGAATTCATTTTTATATTCCATATTAATTCAATCAAAGCTATTTCCCTTGTTCTTCAGGATAAATTTAACATTGTTTATTTTTAGTGAAATCAACAATGCATTTCATTGCATTCTTTATTTGCCCTTAGTTTAACCTTATGGATATTGCTTAGAATAACATGCCAAAATCAGTTTTTATAAGTATTACCAGAGCAGCTTCAGACGTTGTTATTCATGGTTTAGTTTTCTTTTATCTGTTTATTTAGAGACAGTGAATAATGTATGTTGCACTCTTAGAGGATAGAAGGTATTTTAGGCAGAAGACACTCTGCAAACCCCTACAGTTATAAATCAGATCAGATGTGATTTGAAATCTGTTTAAAGCAGGCAGATATTTCAGAGACCATTCAAATGGCACGTGCACAGTATATATTGTACAGAACTCAGGTCATGAAATTACCAATAAACCACATGCAGAACAAAAGCAGCAGCAGCAGCAGCATAGTTTCCCACATCACAGCAGATACGTTGTCTTCATAAAGCTGCTGAAGTTTTAAGGAAAGGCTGCATGAGTTATGAAATTTCTCACCAGCAGTAAGTGCAGTATCTCCTGAATAGGCCTGCCTGGTGTTCAGGAGAGTGAGGATGCAGTTCTGAAATTGTTAACAGCTGCTGTGCTTTGCTTACCCTGCTTCCTTCATTACAGCTTGGCGAACTCATTCCCGCTGCTGTACCTCAGTCCTCTGTGTCTGCCTCTGTTTGGGTTTCTGCTGGTGGTTCCACATTCTGCATGCTTTCCTCAGAGTGGAGCAATGTGCTTTCCCATAAGTGCTAAAGGTTATGGGTCAGCCTCCTGCAGGCTCTGTGTTCCTGAGAAATGGGCTCTTTCTTTTGGTGGTAACTCATGTTTTGATGTCGTTGTTCTGAATTGTTCTTCATGTTGTAGTATTGAGTTAAAATGTACTCCCATAAGAGTTAGCTTTTCATATTGGGCTGGAAACTCTTCACCTTTGTCTAGCAATTTGTTTTTTTATAACCTATGGCTTTTAATTGTACCTCCCATAATGAAGAGCTGACTTAATACTCTGTGCTAATCTTGTTATGACTTTAAAAAGGTAAGTAATTTCTCTAACAATTCCTAACAGTCATGGTAGAGTGTTAAAGGGTTTCTCAGTTTTCTTTTTTCATTATTTTTCACATGAATTTTTCACTCGTAGCATGAACTTTTCTTTGTGTCTTTTTTTCTTGAAAAAAAGGTTTTTTAGACTGATTTTTATTTGCAGCAAAACATATTATGTAAATTTAAATGAATCCAGTTTAGTACAGCCACTGATTTTGTTTTTCAGACCAATCATGACTGATAGATAGAAGTTGTCAGCAGGACTCTTTATTTTTACCATTTCCTTTATTTATTTTTGAGTACTATATTTCACATTCTATTTACTACTTCAACTTATGGGAGAAAGCTAACTCTGCATTCCAGCATGATGAAGTTACATTTTCAAGAACATAAAATCCAGTTTGTTTAAAATACAGAGTAATGTGAACTGAATGCTTTGGGTTTGGTTACATTCTGTCGGAACTATGCAGGGGAATGGTACTGGCTGGTAGCCCAATGTATCTTCTGCCAAGATAGACTGTGAGCCAAGAGGCTGTAGAATGGACAAACAATGTCTATACTTTCCCTGGGAAAGAAAAGACAGCCATAGGTTGTTATTTCTGTAACTACCTGTGAATGAGAAGAATTACAGTAAATTCTCCTAACAATAATTCTCCCCAGTCAGTCATGGTACTATATGCAATGTAGCATGGATTCCTCAGTTAACAATAGCTGTGAAAAGAATATAGGTTTTTTGTAAATGTCACAAATAACAAAGTAGTAAAACATACAAATAATGAATATTTTAAAAGGCACTTAAAGCACATGACCCCATTTATAAAAAGTTCCATTGCTGCCAAAACTGTATGTGTTAGGGAACTGGTGGGTTTTATTCAAAATCATTTTACTGGAGTTTTGGTTAAAAATAACATTTAGGATAAGAATGTGCAATTCATATTAAACAGAAGTATTATGTAATAACTAATTTTGATGTCAGTTATGTTAAAACATGGTTTGTATTCTGCAGCTGTGAGCATAGGTTGGGAAACGATCAAGTCTAGCTGATCAAACCTTTTATTTTATTATCATGGATTCCTCTTCCACAGCTGCTTTTAAAATTTGTGGGAAGCAAATTATTTCTCATACTGCATATGTTGCCCATCAGGTGAGTGATAACATGGAAACTTTAGGCTGAGTGTAAGAAATCAAAAAGTAAATATGAAGTCCTCTGTGTGCACAGAATTAAAAAAATGACCTGTGAGAGGCTGTTTGTGAAGCCAGCTGTCTTTTGTTGCCATTGTCATTTGGACATTTTAAGAGCAAAACTTTGTCAGCACGTTTTTTATATTAGAAGATTTGATCTGCAAATCTCAGCTGCTCTGTTCATTATAAATCTCTTGTTTTTGTCCATACACTAGCTCCACTATAGGTTGGAAGGGCTTAAAGATGAACTGAGGAGGAATAGAGGCTACAACTCGAGAGTAACTATTACTGCTCAAAGGAGCTGTTTTCCATTCGCAAACATTGCTTTGCGCTATGGGTTTGGGCTCCTTCTGTTCCTCCACTTTGTTGAAAGACTCTCTCTTGACTTCCATTTTACTTCTTTAGCACTGTCTTTGTCTGCTAACATTTTTCTTCCTTCTCTAGTAGCTTTTATCTGTGTCCTTTGGATCACATATTTTACTTCGTTTGTTTTAGTAGATTGTTTCAAATGTTTGTGTTTTGTATTTTTGGTTTTCTGCCTTTTTCTTTAGGACTGTGTTATCTCACTGAATTTCATTCCACAGTTGCTGAATCGCTTGGTTATTTTGCAGCAGGTCCATTCCTCATTTTCTCTTTTCATGTTTTTCAGTGAGAAATAAGAGAGCCTCTTCCATTTTAAACAGTAGTCTTACACACATAGGCCCATGTCTCCTTTTGCATACACCATCTTCTGCCTTGCCACATCCATCCTGCTTCTCTTTCCCTCTCAAACTGTGCTTCTCTTTCTTTTGTGTTTTCTTTCCTTCCATTATCCCACCTTTTTGGTCCAGAATTGTCCTTTGGTAAATTATAGGTAAATATTTACTTCTTTCAAAGAGAGTTCATTTTATGCCTTTGAAATCTGGTAAAACAACTCTGGGCCAAATTTGGGCGTCATTAATATTTTGTTTGCAGTTTTCTTGTTTAGTATTTTTGGTGGGAAGTGGGGAGGGTGTGGGGTTTTTCTGTTTGTTTTTGTTAAACAAGAGTTTTTTTCAGGGAAGGACTCCATAACCCACTCTAAGTTGCAACATTACTTTCCATAAGTTATTCCATTACAATAAGTAGATTGTGTTGCGCTGTAGAATCCAGTTTTTTTATGTGACTATCTATTTGGGGCAAGCTGCTGTGGAACAGAAGAAAGAGGTTTAGAAGCTGGGACACAGTTTGTTTCAGCCTAAATGGTTGCTCCTTTCTGAAGACAGGTTTTGAGGGAGTGGGGATTTATCATTCTTCATCGGTTGGTAGATCATACATATTCACTTTCTAGGCAATTTTTCTGTGACTGCAAGTCCAGAGTGAGGTCTGAAAGATAATCTGGATTCACTCCTTTGCTTTTGCAGCAGAGACAGATGTTCTGCTGGGAAATTACACCCTCAGCATCACCTGTGCTATTCCACTTATTTCACTACATGTGCACACTTTTACTTTATTAGTATTCTCATTGAAATTTATAAGACCTTTGTCAATAAAGTAAAAAAAGAGAAGGATTCAGTTCTTACTATCTCAGAGGTTTGTCTTCCTGTGAAGTTTACTTTAGCTGGGGTTTTGTCCACACAAAATGCTTTGTATTCAAGTGCTGCCAGTTCAGTCATCTGGCCTGACAGTAGTCCATCTGAAAACTTGCAGCTTCAGGATAATTATACATGGTGCTATCTTTCCAAACCTGAGAAGAATTAAAAATTTAAACTGTGTTGTGTTTACAGGGCTGATCCTCTTGAAAAAAAAACCACCCAACAATTCTTTTTTAAATCTGCATAGTAAACAGAATTCTAAATATCCAGTGTTACTAGAATATTAGACCAATGTGAATTGTCCATTTTCCCTGTAGTCAGACTAATCTATCTGGAATAGCACAGTGGTAGCTAAGCATCAAAGAAGAGGGTTTGTTGAGAAACCATGTCATTCTCACACAGTTACTTTTTAAAG
>WBNO01012898.1:0-25548 GCA_013400575.1 Peucedramus taeniatus | reverse complement strand
TAAGAAAGGGAGTTTCTGTCTTGTCTTTTAGGGACAAGATGACTTGTAGAGACTTTAAGCTGCATCAGCAGAAGTTAATATTAATACCAGTAATTTTTATTAATTTTTGTTTCTAAAACTAGTAAACAACAGGGCTAGGATATATAGAGATTTTATAGAAGCTACTCCTTAAGATTTTTAAAAACATACTTTGGAAATATTTTCAGGAATAGTTGAAGAAGACTTGATTGTGCCTTGAGGCAGAATGATAAAATATACACTGAATTTTTTTTGTCTGTAGTTCTCTTTTGCTTGTTTGGGCAGTATTATTCATTGCAAGCAATATGGCTGTAGTTGTCTTTGGGGAAAACTTTATAAGTTTGGTATCAAACTTAAATATGCTAGTATATTTTTGCTTGAGTGGAACAGTCTTGAAGTCAGGATGATAATAATTGCTGATATATATTTCATGCTATTTGTCATTTTAGGATAATGTTTCTGTCCCATCAGAGTTTGGATGGTCACCTTAGATTATCCTAATAGCTTTCACTTCAAAATAATACAATACTTTTATCTAATCCTAGAATTATACGTAAGATAATATGGTTCTCTTTTAACCAGTCTTCTGTACATTAAAAATGACAAGTTAATTAAATATACTGCTATCCCAAAGTGCTACCTTCCCTTTTAAAAATCAGCAATTCAAGTTCGTCATGCCAACCTGCAGCCTAAAGTTTTATGCTTCCTTTGAATTAAATGCATGTGTTTCTTTTCTGAATCAATTTTTAAATTTTCATAACTTTTTAATATAGTCATAGAATACCAGGTTAAAGAATCATCTGGTCCAACATCTCTTGGCAAAATCACAGTCTAGACAAGATGGCCCTGTTCAGATGAATTTCAAGTGTCCAACATAGGGAAACTCACTGGTTCTCTTGAGAGATAACTGCAGTAGTTTTTGCTGTGAAATTTTTTCCTCTTGTGTCTAATCAGATTGTCTCCAGGAATAACTTGTACCCATTGCCTCATATTTTCCATGTGACTCATTGTAAGAAAGGGAATCTCCATCTTCCTTGTAGAAGGGAATCTCCATCTTTTTCTTCTCCACCTTTTAAATACTGTAACCTGATCAAGTCTCCCGTAAGCCTTTACCCATGGCCAAACAAATTACTTCCCAGTCCTTTGGTTATCTGTATGGCCCTTCCCTGGACCTCTTCAGCCCGGCTACACCTTTTGTGACCAAAACTAAACACAAAATATGTTTTCTATACCTGTTGTTTACATATATTATTTTAATTGTATTTTAACTTGCTGTATAGTACCATAAATCTCCCTGGAGAGGGAGATGAAATTAAAGAAAATTCCTTATTTGCACAACCCTTTTTTTTACTGTAGGGAATATAATGTGAGTTTATTCTACATTCCAGCTGACACAGTTGAGATTTCAAGTTTCTACATGAATTAAATAAAAAATCACATTCATCTAATTTTTTGCTCTGGATAATCATTCCTTTAAAAATGAAGCTGTTACAGAAGATCGGAAACATATTTGGCTCTCTGTGGGAATTTTTTATACCCATGCCTTCCAAAATTTACTTCTTTTGTCTCAGAAGAGTACACAGGATGGGAAGATTTAGTTATTAGGAAATACCAACTCCCTGAAACTCCAGCTTCCTGGATGTTTTAAGTTGTTTTCCCTACACTTCATATTGATTCCTAGGAGAAGGAGATTAAGCTGAAGATGACCCATGTGAGAAGTTCCCTTCTGGCTAAGGGAACTTAGGGAACATTAAATCCTGAAGAGGAGGTTGATTGGAAAACAAGGAGAAAGAAAGTTCTATGTAATGAAGAATATAATGGAAGTTATGAAACATTGGTACAACCTTGTTTCAGACTTCATTTCTTAGGAGGAAAAATTCCTTCTCATTCCTCTGCTTACAAAAACTGTTTTAAATTCTGTTAAATTATACTTTCTAAAAATCACAGCAGTTACGTTAACTTCATGGAAAATTTGGTCTCTGTTAGGCTTCTGTATATCAGTATGACTTTGCGAAGCAATGAAGCATGAGAACAGTGTAGGAATGAGAATTGTCTTAATAGCTAAATCAAACTTTATTATGTGTGGATCCTAACTATGAACATCATTAAAATATGGAAATAGAAAGCTGCCTATATGGATTTAGATTGACAGAGCTAGACTTTTCCATGATGGCTATTCCGTTTTATATTAATCGGAGGAAACAGATTTTGAGATTCAGAAGCGTATTGTTTTCTTGCAGTTTCAGCATCTTTGAGTAGCTGAGGTAGTATTAGCTTTACAATACTTTATGTCAAATTTTCACCCTCTAGGATATACCTGCATTCATGATACATAATGCATCTTTCTATTCACTAGGCAGTAGGTCCTGATAACAGTTATTGACAAGAGAAGAGTGATACAGAATGGTCTATGCTAATGGACAAAAATGGCCATAAATCAATCCCCCAAAACAATATTAAAAAATCAAATTATATTAAATAAGTCATCTGCATGGATCCTGAAAGTATAACTGAATTCATATTAAGTGCCTTGATTGAGAACAAATGCCTCATTAATCTTAAATGCTTCAGCTAGAAAAAGTTAGTGAAGTCAGGAAGAATAATGACTGGCATTACAGAGAATGCAACATACTGTACAATGAGCAAAGATGTGGTCACCTAGTAGCTATAATACATAAACATGGAATACCTTTGTTATTTAGACAACAAAGATTTTGGGACAGGAAAGAAATAGAAAGGAAGAGCAAGTCAGGAAACAGGTAAATACACTTCAGTGACTCAGTTCATGATCAGGTAGATCATGATCATAGGGCTACTAAAGAAGCTGCATGACTTTTCACAAGTGGTTCTTGCATTGTTCTCCACAACACTGCAGAAACTGATGTACACAGTCTGGTTAGCTGGCACTGATTTTGAGAAAAGCTCCTATGTTGAAATAGCTTAGCAGAATTTTTCTATAGATGAGCTTTTTCATGCTTTGTATATTACTTATTGATAGTCAGTCTTTGGGTTTATTTGCATTTAGGTTAGAGTAGCCCTTTATGCAATTTGAAGGATTTTTTTCCCAAATGCATCAGAAAAGTGGCATGTAAGAGCTTTTCCACATTCCTGCTCACAAACTGCCCTATTTCACTCTACTGAAAATAATGATTTTGAATATTCTTTTTGTAGTGGTGCCCTTCTTGCTGATACAGTGTCATCATTTCTATTATAAACTGCTGTTTTCAGAGCCTGTTATCTGCCAGAATTAACTCAATACATGTGAATTGGTGATACAGTGTCTTAATTTTCAGACTGATTTTTCTACCAAGCTTTAAATGCATTTGAATATTGTTAACAAAAGAAACTATTGGACAGGAAAATTTGGCTATAATAGAAAAATTAAAACCCTAAATATTTCTGTGTTTTTTTGTTTTCAGAGAAATAAGACCTGGTGATTTAAAAAAAAAAATTACTTAATTTCTATTTTATTTTTTAAAATCTGGATTTTTGCAAAACTCTGCAAAAAAGTTGACTTACTGGGAGAATTTTAGATACCGATGGTAACCATGTATGGATTCAGATGTGGAAAGCATTATATTTCTTTCTGATTTTGGTATTTTACTAGTAAGAGGATAATTATTGCTTGCAAAACTCAACCTTTGAAACAACATATTTTACCAGGTTTGTAAATATGAGGTTTCTCTGATGCTGTCACAGAAACCAAACTGAAGACCATTAAACTCAGAAAATATGTTTTTAATGTACGTGTCATAAAGCTCAAACCCAAAGCTCATTTTGACCTTTCATTCCCTTCACTGGAGTTTGCTAAATCAGCCTTTGCCTCTGATACCCATGTCAGAAGGCTTGACAGCTTTGGTTACCTCCAGCTATGTGGGTATTCTCGTATTATAAGGGATTCCCTGCAGGGTGAATTATGATTTCAGTCAGATGTGGTTTTGAACCTGGTCCTGCTTGGAGATGGAATTGGACCAGAAAACCTCCCTCAAACTCATCCAATCTTAATTTATCTGATCTGTAGAGGTAGTGCTGCAAAGTCAGCACTGAGAGGAAAAACATGCTGAATTTGAGAGGAAAAACATGCGGGAAATAGCCAGTAGCATGATCTCTTGACCTGTATTATGCTACTTTCTTAAAGTTTTTTTACAGTTTTTTTCTGAAGATACTCAGCTTAAAATCTAATATTTGCTGTCTACAATAATTGGAATAAGCCTACATATTTTTTTTCATATATAAATACATATTAGTTAAAACATCATTCCTGTTTTGTTTGCTAAGCATTTAGTCTCAGTGTTCATAGAAAGGTTGGAAGGGACCTTATAGATAATTTAGTCCAACACCCTACCATGAACATGGTCTTTCACTAGACCAGGTTGCTTGGGGCCACATCCAGTCTGACCTTGAACATTTCCAGGAATGTCTGGAATTTCCAGGAATATGTATTCTATATATCTGTTCTATTTCCAGGAATATCTATTTCTCTGGGCAACCTGTTCCAGTGTCCTACCACCCTCATGGTGAAGAATTTCTTTCTTATATAACCTAGACATACCCTCTTTCAGTTTGAAGCCTTGTCTTACCATCTTTCTTGTAGCCCCCTTTAGGTAATGGAAGGTGCTGTATGTCTCCCTAAAGCTTTCTCTTCTCCATGCTGAACAACCCCAGCTCTCTTAGCCTGTCTCCACAGGAGAGATCCTCCGGCCTCCTGATCTTTTTCTTTGCCTTATGTGGACCCATTTCAGCTTGTTGGGGTCCCAGAGGTGGATGCAGAACTCCAGGTGGCATCTCTTAGAGGGCCAGAATCACCTCCATTGACCTGCTGACCACACTATTTGTGATGCAAGCCAGGATGTGGTTGGATTTCTATGTTGTGAGCCAGCTTACACTGAGCTTCCTGTCAACCAACAGCCCAGCTCTTTCTCATCGGGGCTGGTCTTGATCGATTCTCCTCCACCCAGCCTGTATTTGTGCTTGGAATTACCCCAGGTGTTTTCTGTGTGTAAAAGGGATTTTTACAGTCTCTCTATATTTTGCAGGAAGAATGATCAGTTTTGTATTTTCAATGGCTTATTTATTAATGTTTTGGGAAAGATAATCTCATTCCTTTTGACTCCTCTTCAAAGGAGAAAGTGTAATCTTTCTTGTTCAATCATGTGGAAACAATTGCTCTTTCTACTATAAGGATTTTCTAGATTTGAGTGACTAAGAGCCACTATGACAGAAAATACTTCAAATTCAGGGATCTAATAGTCTCCATTTTATACTTTATGGCTGTGTTTTACTTCATATATGCACACACATATATGCACACATACTTCAATATATGCACATTCTAGGGAGAAAGGACACATAGTACCCACCTTTGTCAAGTTGTGAGAGTTGTTTTTACCCCAGTTACCCGAGTGAGTATTTTGATTCTCATTTCAGTCTCAGCCTGTTCTCATTCCTTCTTTGGCTGTGGAATGGTCTCCATATTCCCATTTTCTATCTCAACCACCCTTTCCTGTCATTTTGAAGTCTTCTTATCCTAGCCAGCTGTTTCCTGCTCTTTGCGGTCTTGGAGATCACTGTTAATAATGCTATGAACAGTGTAGTGAAACACTACTTTGCTTTTTATGCTGCTGCTTTACATTGGTATGATACAGGAGCTGCAACTGCAAGGATGTTTTTGGCTGTCCCTAAATCAAGGGCAGGGCAGACTGACTGTTTGCAGGATTAGGTTACTAAAATGTGGAAATTAGGTAGCTGATGATTTGTAAACATTAAATTCCCAAAGGTGGATGTCTTGAACAGACTTGGATGCATCTGAAAGAGGAAAAATGTTCATCCATAAAAAGAGACGTGGCCACCTTCTATTTTCAAGAATATACTTTAAGCTTGCAGCCAAAGATCTTTCTACATGTTAAATAAATATTAGCCTGTGGTGGGTATCGCTTTCATGGAATTACTCAGTCTCCATAATCAGTGTTAACTTTAATCACTTAAAATACCAAGTTGTGACTTATCCTGGTAGCATCTAGCAACTCTATTAAAGAATGATGCTCCTTGTCAGGAAACTGAATCTGAATCTTTTACTAGATAGACATCCATTTTTCTGCAGTTTATTATTTTTTTGCAAATATTTTGTCACTAAAAAAAAGAAGTTTGCCTCTGAAGGTAATAGCTCGAAGTGGATACAGTAGTGGACTTTGAATTGAAATTCAGTAATTTCAAAAGCTGTTTTCCAAGTAAAAGTTATTCCTTTGGTGTCGAAAGATTAACATATTCATTGATGGACCACTGCTGAAAACAACATTTTCAAGAGAAACACCAACCCATTTCTCTTTACACAAGGATAAATATAGACACAAGTATGAATAAGCTGGGAAAATGAGATAGCTAAAATGTAGCAATGCCATATCCAAATGCACATCTGTGTTAACACTACCAGGGGTGTGACCTTGGGCATTACAATGCAATGGAGAGAAAAGATGGAAGACTAAGGATATCTATTTTCAGTTCAAAGGTTTCTATCTATAAAGCTAACTAGAATGGCTTGAAGAAAACAAAATGCATTTAACAACCATAGCCCTACAATTTTTATCTATTTCACTTAGCTGTAGCAGAGTTGAACATTGGATGCCTGTTTTGATCAGTTGTTTTTAAAGGAGACTAGTAAATTTGCCTTATTGTGACACATCTTTGGAGCAATTGACTCTTGAAACTGTTTTGACCTCTTATTAGAAATATTTCAGGGAAAAAAAAAAAAACAAACCTTTCCTAACCACTTTTCTTAGGTTTTTAAATACTAGTTGAAGTCAGTTGACTTGGGCTGATGAATAAAGGTTGGAAATACATTATTTACTGAATAGGTAGTGTCATGCTTGGTGCTTAAGACATTGTCAAGGGGTAGTGACTATAAATTGTTGGACGGTTTAGATTAGATTTAAGGAAAAAATTCTTTACCTTGAGGCTTACCGGAAAAGTGGTGGATGCCCCATCCCTGGAAGCGTGCAAAGACAGATTGGATGCGGCTCTGAGCAACCTGGCCTGGGAAGGTATTCCTGCCCATTGCAGGGGAGTTGGACTAGACGATCTTAAATGTTCCTTCCAATGCAATGCTTTAAATCACTAGCCAAAATGTATTGAAATTACTTGAAAATATTACTTCAGGTAAAATCATTGCTAAATAAAGCTGTGACAATGAAATTACCACAAGAGCTTATTAAGTGAATGATAATAATATATTAGTAAAGTTGCTTGTTTTGTTGATTTTTGGGATCACAGATTGGGAAAATTAAATATCTGTTATATGTAATATATATTTCAGTGTGTGCTTAGTGCCAAGCATTTGGATTATCCTTAATACCTAGGTAGTGTTTCTGCATATGAAGGTTTAAAACTGCAGGTTACATAGAACATTAAAATGTGCCATAAATATTAAACTGAAGTCTGGTCTAGTCTGCTTTTACCTCTTTCTCTTTAACAAGAAGTTAATACCTGATGAAGAATATGTGTCTTGAGCAGGCATTCCTAATGCTTTCTCAATCTCCTACAATGTAGAAATAAGAAGCTGTCTTAGCCAAAAGCAATATCTTTTTCTATTTCCTTAGTAAAAAGTAACCTTTGTTGGAATTCTTTTTAATGAACTTACATAGATTCTTAGCTAGTGTAAAATTTTAGCACCCACATCTGGCAAACAGACATATACTGCGTGAAAAATCTTTCTGGATTTTTGTTTGTTTCTTTGTTTTGAGTCTGGTGCTAGTTTCCTTCTATAGCAACTACCTTCATATTGAAGTATCTAGTCAAGCCCTTTTCCAAGTCTCATTTTTCCAATCGCATCTGTCAGACATTACACAATCTTTTTACTGGCTTGACCAGCCACAGCCTGCATGGTTACCCCTTTTGCAGAAGCTGTTGCAGGAGATGTTAGCTGAAGACAAGCTTTTGGCTTATTTTTAGTGAGGCCGGTGAAGTAAGGGCAATCAGAAATGAACAAGATATTAATAAATTACTGAGATAACTTGGAAAACAAGAGATAATTAGAGAAAATTGCTAGATACTAAAGCCAGAATACAGACAAATGATTGTGGAGCAGTGATGTCAACTGCTGCTGTAGAAAAGATCCTGAAGATTATTGTCCATGTGCTGCACAAGTCATGGCTGTGTAAGCATATGTCCCCAGATGTGGGATAAAAACGAAGCATATTTCGCCTGACATCACATCAACATCAATGATCTGTTCTCATTGCATTTCAGAAGGGAGAACATGGCCACAGATGAAGTCAGTTAGGTGGAAAAATTGTGGTTGTTTAACTGACTAAGGGTCTATAAATGGAAAACATCAAAAAAAGAAAGGGACAGTCTGGGGCTTTTTATGATTATCATGCATAAAGTAAAAAGGAAAAGACTTAAGCAGGGAATCTACTTGCGAGTTTAAATGAAAAGCTCCCTAATGGCATAGATGCCAAAGAGCTGGAAGAGATTATTAGGTTGCTTATGGAAACTACATTTTAAGGAGAAATTTTTGAAAGTGTGTCAGGCACAATTAATTAAGAGTAACATATATTTTATTTTACCCTGTCTTCCACTGACATAAGCTTGAATTTCTTTTTCATTTAACTGGATAAATGTAATTCTTTGGAGATGCTACTGTAATTTACAGGGTCTTAGCAAAGAAGAAATAACAGTTTAACAAGAAAGGGGATTATGTGGTGTATGGCCATACTTTTCAATAAAAATAACTGTTAGATGACTTAATATATATCCCTCTGGTATGGCTTAGCAGAGTTCTACTGCTTTGCTGTCTGACAGCTTCCTGTCTCCTATGGAGACAGCTATTGCTGATGAAGTAGGTATGGGAATGTGGAAGTGTGAAAACTACTTCTAGTCAGAGTTACTGTGAATATGACTGAATTTTGGCAGACACTAAAAAAATACTCAAAGATAAGCAAATGCATTAATTTTAAAATATAAATGAATGTGAGCAGGCTTGGGTTTTGTGTATTATTTATCCATGCAACAAAAATTAATATGCAGCTGTGCCTGAGTAGCGACATACCCTTCCAAAATGGTGATCCATCTTTTGGATGTATGTACCAAAGGAAGCATGGTTAATTCACACTGACTTGAGGTTTTCCCACCAATTTTTTGAAGTGATTGAAGCAGAGAAGGGAGAGTAGGGTTGCTGGTTGCAAAAATATTTCCTTGAAAGCAAGGGGAAACATTTAGTCTAGAAACAGTGAATATGATATGTATTGTTATGAAAAAATAGCATCATTTCCACAAAAAAGCTGAAAGATTAAATGAATGTTACTGTATAAAACTTGTGAATTATATGGAGATATCTTACTTTATACAAATACTGGAAGAGAGAAAGTCTTCTTGTAATTCTAGAATGTTACGGAGATTTTTTAAGGAGATGAGCAATTTAAAATGGTCTAAGATTTAATTTAGATATGTATAAAATAATATGCTTATGAAATTGTTATTTAATGCAAATAGGAATGACAAAATTACTTGTTTAAAGGATTTGCAAAGTAATAATGAATATGAGATTGGATACCTTCTAAGGTGATGCTTTATAATGAAATACATTCTTTTCCTGATTTTTACATAATAGGCTGACAGCAGGTACACAGGGATGCACAGACACGCTCTCTCTTTGAGAGCACAGAACCACAGAATCATAGAAGAGTTTGTGTTGGAAGGGACCTTTAAAGCTTATCTAGTCCAAATTCCCTGTCGTGAGCAGGGACATTCTCAATTAGATCAGTTTTCTCAGAGCCCTGTATGAGCTGACCTTGCATGTTTTCAGGGATGGGGCATCCACTGCCCCTTTGGGCAATCTGGTCCAGTGTTTCACTGTCCTTATTGTCAAAAACTTTTTCCTTATGTCTCATCTATATTTAAAACCATTTCTCCTTCTAAATGTTTTCCCCCATATTTTTTATAAGCCCCCTTTAAGTGTTGAAAGGCCACAATAAGGTCTCCCCAAAGCCTTCTCTACTTTTATCCAGGCTGAACATCTCTCTCAGCCTATCTTCACAGGAGAGGAGCTTTTGGAGCGCTGGACTACCTCAGCAGGTCTATGTCCTTCATGGATAATAACATGGGTAATAATTACTAGTTCACATGTTATTTCACTGCCACCCATGGCATGTATACATTTATTAGGAATATTAGTCTTTGTAAATGTCAGGTCCTCTGAGTTTTCATTAATTTTAGTATATTGAAACAAGTTAAGCTAATAGCCGTGTCTCCTGGATATAGGAAAATATATTGCAATGCAGGCATAATTAACAGAATAGTTTTAATAGGCTTTAAACCTGTGTTCCTACCCACACACTTCTGTTATGAACACTGGTGAAATTGACTAGTTCTTAGGGATCTAATTGCTTATAGCCTGTGTCCAGCAGACAGTGAACAAATACCCAACACTTTCTGCTCACCAAAGATACATATAGGTGTTTCTGTAGAGGACATAATACTTGGTTCCTATAGGTCCTGCATAAGGGTAATCGTTTTATAGCTTGTAATTAGGTTATTTAGAGCCACCTTCTCTTTTGCTTGAGCTGCTCTCCTCCATTTAATTTCCCCTTTTTATATTTTGGGGTTTTTTTTCTGTTTTTAACCTAATGTCAAAGCTCTGTAGTTAGTAGGTAAAGATATGACTTCTGTATTTTCCTGTGCTGTTTTAGCTTAATTTATTTGTAAATTTTATTTGTAAAATTTCTTTAGAGCCTTGGATTCTCAGTCTAGTTACATTAGTAAGTAACACAGCAGATGATCTAATGAAATTTTTCTGTAAAAGTGAAAAATACCCATTAGAAGCAGAAAAATTTCATCATTTTTCAAGTAACAAATTTTGAAGTAAAGTGACCTAAGAATGTCAAAGCTCTTAAAACAGGAGTAAATGCACTCTTTATTTTGCAAGCAGAGTTAAATTATTTTTGTGGCCAATGTTAAGAAGGTGCTCAGATTAAAAAAGGATTTATGAGGAATCCCCTGAACTTTCCCATTTGAAAGTGGAGAATGAAGGTTTTTCCCTGCAAAGATTTCTGATGAGTTAGACTTATGTTCTTTTCCCCAGTCTGCAGGTGTTACTCTATGTCTAAATTGTAAAAGTTCATGCTCTGCAGAACTGTTATCTTGGTTTAAGACAGTTTAAAGAGCTGGACACTCTAAAATGAGTTACCTCCTCTTAGTTTCAACCAATCCCTTTCCACCCATAAGGAACATATGCAAGTAAATGTAAGTGAAAAAATAACAGTTTACTAACAAGCAATACAGCAACAAGCAAAAAAACAAAACAAACAAAAAAAACCAGAAAAAAACAAAGCCCAGTTAATAATTACTAGGTACAAAATTGCTAAATCTCATGAAGCCCTGGGAAACAAAAAGAGATCCAAAGTGGTGGAAGTAGCATTTACAAGATGCTGCCCTCCAGGGTGCCTGCATGGCTTGAAAGACACAGGGAGAATGGCATGAGCTCTCTACCCCACAATGGTGCGTTCAGTCGACCATCTAAATGACAAAGGGAGAGAAAGATGGTGGACAGAAAGAATTTTCCTGGGAAAGCAGGAGCTTTTGGAGCTGCTCTAATGGCAGATAAGTGCCCGTGCACATGGCGTCAGCGCCACCACCCGCTGCCTCCTCCTGGGGCCTGCAGGGCTCTGCTGGTTTTGGGGCTGTGCTATGTCCACCACACTGCACAAGTGTTCAGGGAGGGAGAAGAACTGGTCTGTTGGATGTGGGGTGACCTGGTCCCTGGAAGGGGTAGAGGGATCACTCCAAAACAGTTTTTTATTGCAATATGCTGTTTTTCTGAGTGGCTACCATTGCAAGCCCAGAAAAAAAAAACAACTTTACGGAAAGTAGTATAATTTGAGCCTTTGAGTTCCCTGATATAATAGTCAATGTTTACTTTTAGAACGGGAAGTGTGATCTGGAACATATTAGGTCCTGTCCTAATGTTGGTGTAGATAGAATAATGAACCTCAATTCTCTTCTTTAAAACTCTACAGTAATATTAAGTAGTTAAAAGGGTGCTCCATAAGAGGACATTTTGTTCTATATGGTTTTGGTTGGTAAAGCAAAATTTTTGTGCTTGAATAGCAAAGAAGATCCAATTGACACAAGAAAAAAAAAATTATGGTTAGGAAAGATGTTTTTCATAGGAAATGTAATATAGCATTCAATTAAATTTCTTGCAGACATTTGTAGTCTTCACCATTAAAATTTTTAATATAAGATCAGACTGGAGTATAACAAAGTTCATTGGGGTTTCGCTTTGTTTGTATTTTTATTTGGCTTGCTTGTTTGTCCTGCAAAGGCAACTTAAATGTAGGGGTTCAAAAGACATGGTCTCATATAGGTATACTGTCACAGAATATCTTGATTCTATTTTGTACATTTGTTCTTTTAGAAAAATGGGCAGGAAGAGGAATAGCTATGTTCAAAACACTTTTTCATCAGCTCCTCTCAAGGGATAAGAGATAAAAAAGAGAAATAAAGGGAAAGAATAGATTCAGAAATGAAGGAGACTGAAGAGAAGGAGTGAGGGGTTGGTAAGACGAAAAGAGAGTATCTGTTCAAAAGCTCAGTTTTAAATAAAGGGAGGAAAAGCCATGTTTTTCAGCATGTTGTCTGGGAACCACTGAACGCCTTGCCAAGTGCCCTGAAAGAGAAGGAGTTGTACTGAAGATCAAAGCAGGGAAGGTATACTGCAGGAAAAACAAAAAGAAAAAAAAATTAAGCTCGATCAATAGCTTAGGGGTCAGTTTCTCAGTGACTTCTGTTAAACTAATTATGTGCCATAATACTTTGTTTTACCTTTGTAAAATGTATGGCAGTTTCTGGCCTTTCTATGGCAGTATTGATTAAAAGTGTTGGGGATCTTTTTGTTTGGCTTTTTGGTGTTGATTTTGTTTGGGTTTTTTTTTTATTACATTTCAAAGTGATTCTTTCACTTTATCTGTAAGTAATACCCACATACCTTTTTTCTTGCTGTATGAGTTGTTTCTCTTTTTGTTAATGCATCCTTTTCTTCCCATGTAAGGAAATGCTATACTTATAAGTGACAGTTTGTAACCCAGCAATTAATTGCATTAGCAGTTTGCTTATCCTCAAGATCAGATGAATAGAACTGATTTGTAAACCATCATTAAAGCTCACTTTTTCTACTCTGTTTTTATTTTTAGGAATGTTGTCTCTGCAATTTGAGAGGTGGTGCATTAAAGCAGACTACTGACAAAAAGTAAGTAATACATTCTTCAGGATTGTATGTGCTTATTTTAAACTTTATTTCCAGTTCATTCCCATGTGCAAAGCATTTTCAATCCTATTTACTTGACAGTGTCCCTTTAAGCTGAATCATTGCAGAATTAAACTTACTTCTGTTGAAATGTGGCACTGGCATTTTGTTAAATAGATAAAAAAATGTACATTTGTTTTAGTATTTGCAAATGCTTGCTTGTTCCAAATTTTAAACTGCTGGCCTTTTTGCAAAGAAAGTAAATGAGAGCTCATTTAACATTGTTTGCATGTCTTATCAAACAGCAAAGTGTATTTTCTTCTTTGCTCCTGAAAATTACAACACAATACTTTTGAACTTCTAAACCCAGTATTTTCAATGAATTAATTTTAATAATGTTGAAATAATTGTCAGTTCTGACTTTCTTCTTTTTTTTCTTCTCCATGCACTTCTGTCACAAATGGTCAAAAATAGTTTTGTTGCTGACATCATGCTATTACTGTATCTGGCTGATAGAGCACTATAGCAAGTAGTCCTAACAGCTAAATTGGAAAATGTTGCAGCTTAATGTTTTTTCAAACCCAGTAGTAAAATAGTCTTTATATGTTTTGAATAATTTAATAATTAGCTTATCTTAGTAGCTTAGCAATATCGTGTAGACCTCTTTTTTTTCATGCGTTGGAATGCAGTGGTAAGACATGGTCTAGGTACGACATTCTTTTTCACTTACGAGGGAAGGATATGGGAAGAGTTTATTTATCAGTGGTTTGCAATTGATTTCATGACTCTTGTCCAGTTAGGAGAAGGTTTTTTGTTTACCCCAGCCATATCTTGCCTTCAGAAAACATTATTAATTTAGCCATTTAAATGGAGATTTTTGCCAGTACATTAAAATTCTCAGCTGATTTTTAGTTCTGCTTTAAATTCCCTTAAATTTGCTACTTGGTTTACTTGCTAAATATAAAGAGAATGACAAAAATATTATCTCAGTAGAATTTATCATGCCCTTTTGATATTTGCTGTTGGTAGCTTCCATGTTGCATCTTTAAAAATATGTATATTTTTTTTCTATATCAGTTTAAATTTTTTGAAATGTCTCATAAGATATATTACGAGGAAAATCCACAGAGGTTTGCATAGGACCACTTTTCTTGTACAATTGTATATAAGTTTTTTGGGTTTACATTCTATCACTCTGTAGGTTAGTTTTACAGATTTATGAAATGGGATTTCTGTAAAAGCAGTTGAAGTCTGTTTTTCATGTTTCTGTAACACCTTATAGTTGTTACACATTGTGGAGTTTTTAATCTGTCTTTCAGCATTAGCTATCATTTCGAAATTTTGAGTTTTCAGAAAAATATGTTACAATTACATCTTTTTTCTCCAACAGCTGTAAAATGGAACACGTGCATTCCCTTTGCTCCTTCTTTACTCTATACATACTAATCAGACATACAGGAAGAGCATGCCATACTTTTAAAAGCTGATGGATCAGACTGGTGTGTGTGCATGCAGTAAGCAGTTTGCCATATAGGAAGGCTGAGATTGCTTCTTTTCAGCAGAACACAGGAATTATTTTGAGTCTGTTAGGTTCAGAGATGTCAGAGGATAAATGTTTAGTTGAAGATTGATTGAAGAGGCATTTTATTTATAGCATTTCTGTCTCATAAAGCTTAGATGGTAAGACAATGTGGTTTAGCAGGTGGACAGGTCACAATTAAAAGAAAACGGCTGTTTTGAAAAATGTTTTAAAAAGTCTCAAAACAAGACTCTTTTCTGTAAGTTAAAACGTGAAGAAACTGTCACCTTAATAAAAGGATGGATCTGCAAGTTTTATCTGTTTTTATTTGGGCTGAACTGTATAACTTGCTAATTGATATGTCATCTGTATGTACAGGTGTTATTTCACACTTCGACCAATACAGCTTTAAAATCACATGACAGGGGTTTGTTTGGTCCCTGTGTGTCATATTATAATTTTGCAGATGTTTTTGTCAAAGATTACTTACTGAAATATGGCTGCTCTAGTGCAGGAAAGAGAAATTATTTCTATTTTCTGCATCACCCTCCATCTCCTTCAGCTTCAGCCCACGTTCCTGTTAATCTGCTAAAATGCTTGTGTAATGTGTTTCTTCAAAATGCACAAGAAGTGGAGTGAGGCAAGCATTCAGAGATTACAGAAACAGAGTAAATGGGGTATTGGAAACAGACATACAGTAAATGGCAGGGAATAAGGCAAATATGAGCCAAAAAATTGAAATGTTTTCCTTTATTCATATTTACTTCTTGTCAACCCCAAAAAGATTTTAGAAGTAGCCTCAGAAGGCTGCTCTTTGTTAGTGAAAGTGTTGTTAGCTTCTCTTTTGCTTAATGAAATACACAGTTACAACATTAATTTCAGGCTTTAAAAAGTTTCTTTTAGCTTTTCTTATTTTGAGATTCATGTATTATGAGGATTTGGAGTGCTTTCTGATGCATATAGGAAGCAAGTACTATCATCTGACAAAACTTCTGTTGTTCCATTGAGGTCTTAAATGTAACATTAGGCACTTGGAGGTGCTTTTGCTACCAGAGGAGATCCATTTCATGTTGGGCATTGCACTGGTGGCTTGATCACTTCGCTGCTTGAATGCCATTGTGTCTATAGACAGAAGGCCTTGATAACATTTGCATTTCATTTTGCATTTTGATAGATACATGATTGATTGTAATCACGTTTGTTGTGTAAGAATATTTCCTCAGGTCTGAGTAACGTTAATAATGACTAGTAAATGCTGTAGATGATAAATAACACATGAACCAAGTAGCGTGGTGTTTAGGTATATACCTGAATAGCACACCTACAAAAACTTCTTACTTAAATAAAAAGTAAAATATGCTTAAAACTTGTTGCAATGAAATCTAAGTCTGAAAGTTTATTGACACAAAGTGGTAGTGTTGCAAGGTTTCTTAAAATGTGTTAATGAAGTTTAAGAAAGCCTGATAAGGAAGTAACTACAGATGGGTACGTTTAAGAAAACCAAACCAAAAGCAAAAGCTAAAGCCAAATACACAGCAAGCAGCAACTTCAGCACTTGTATTTCTTTGAGTTTTTTTGGTGGTATTTTTGACTTGCCACTTTTCACAGGTGGGCACATGTAATATGTGCAATTGCCATCCCAGAAGTCAGATTTGGTAATGTCACAGAGCGTACTCCGATAGACACTAGCAGAATACCCTTGCAAAGATTAAAATTGGTGAGTAGTATATTAATATATGCTCCGTATATGCATTGCTATTAAGGTGTTTCAGTATTTGAATGTATTAAAAATTTGAATTGTGATGGTTATTGCCAGGTAAAGAGCAGTAAGTTATGTTTAAGGTAAGAAATAAATAACAAGGGTTTTACCTAGATGGCCTTTTGAAACATAGTGACAATTCAGTCACAGTGGCAACAGTCTTTGGTTTTCTATTAAATGTAATTCAAAATTTTTCTTTCCCAAGAGAAGAGTAACAGACTTGACCAGTATCAACTGTGAAAGTTTCATTTTTTGGAGCTGCATTGGTGATAAAACCCAAAAAGGGAATAAAACACAGTACATATTTGTGAGGTCTTTGTATTATTGATTTTTACCTCGATTATTTATGAAGGTGAAAGGGTGCATGATCTATTTGTTACATAGTATCTCTGTCATCAGGGTATTGAAAAATATGCATACACTAAATGGCACATTAAACAGTGTCATTCAGGAACACTGATGTACTCAAGAAGAGGATATGCACAAGTGCAAAATGTGGTTTTTTGCTATGTTAGACGATAATTACTTAATATGTCAGTGTGTGCATGACTGTGATGTTGTCAGATAGAAAGAAAGTGATTAGTGGCCCATTCAAAGTCTTGGAGGAAGTGTTCTGGATCACTCCACACTGTTTCCAATGTGCTTCTTGGTCTGCCTTTCCTTGCACTCACTTATTTTGAGTTATTAATATTTTCACTCTATTTATACTTTAATTTAATTTTATTCCATTCAATATCTTTGGTTTTTTTGTGGCTGTATGTTTAAATGTAATGGAATGTAAATGGAAATGCAGCTTGGAGTGCTTTAAAATTGATAGCCTGTCCTTAAGGTAGTAATCTGTTTTGAATTGTTGCTCAGAATTTGAAAAAAAATTAGTGTTCACATGTCCTTTTAAAAATAATTTAAAAGACCTATGTAAAGAGTGTATTTATATAACATAAAAACATAAGGCGCCTTGAAAATTGTTAATTCAAGGGTGGAAAACACAGAAGTCATGGAAATGTTGTTGGAAATGGCCTCCAAGATCATCAAGTCCAACCTTTGACTGAATAACACAAAGCCCGCTGGGCACACCTTGTCTCAGTCTGCCATATCTGCTCATTTTCTGAACATTTCCAGGGAGGGTGACATCATCCTGGGTGATAGCTTCCCTGGAGTGGCTGTTCCAAAGCTTAACCAACTTTGGAACAGCCATTCCAAAGAAAATGAAATTTCTTCACTGAAAGAAGAAAATTCTTCTTTCAGTGAAAAAATTTCTCCTGCTATTGAACCTAACCTGCTCTGGGACAGTTTGAGGACCTTATGTCCTACTGCTTTTTACTTGGCAGAAGAGGCTACCGCACCTTCATTTCAGGCAGTTGTAGAGAGTGATAAGGTTCCTCCTGAGCCTCCTTTCCCCAGCTCCCTCAGCCACTCCTCACAGGACTTGTACTTCAGGCCTCTCTCTAGATTTGCTGCACTTCTATGGATGTGCTTGAGCACCTCAATATCCTTCTTGGATCACAGGTTTCAAAGTGCAGCCTCACCAGTGCCAAGTACAGGGGGACAATCCCTGCCCTGGTCCTGCTGGCCACGCAATTGCTGGTACAGGCCAGGATGCCATTGGCCTTCTTGGCCACCTGGTCAGGTCATGGGCAGGACCCAGCGCTGGGCCTTGTTGAACCTCACACCACTGGCCTTGGCCCATTGATCCAGCCTGTCCAGATCCCTCTGCAGAGCCTTCCTGCCCTCCAGCAGATCAGCACTCCCAGCTTGGTGTCATCTGCTAACTGACTGAGGGTGCACTTGATCCCCTTCGTCAGGTCATAAAGATACTAAAGAGAAGTAGCCCTGATTCTTGGGGAACAACACTTGTGACTGGCCACCAACTGGATTTCAATTAATTAGTTAATTAATTAATTCACTCATTCATTCATTCATTCATTCATTCATTCATTCATTCATTCATTCATCAAGATGTTGAAATGTATTCTGTGGACTGTCTATGACTTAGACACTGTGAGACTAACAGGAGCGTTTGGAAAAGGCTTGAATTAATTAGGAGCCAGTGTTTCTGAAATTATGTGACTTACAAACCTACTTTTTTCTGCTTAATATGAAGAAATTATGTTAATCAGTTATGAACAGTTGAGGAATTTTTAGATTTTCTTCTTTTTTTCCTTCAGTGGTTTTAGTCCTTAGTGTTTTTTCAATTCTTGATGCCTTCTTCAATATAAAATTACTTCGAACCACTTGTACAGTATACAGCTGTACATAAGCCTATAGTGTCCTGCAAATATATCAAAGTTTAGAAATAGAGTACTTGCCTTCCTTAACACTGTTTTTTAAAGAAAAAGAGTTTGTATATTTGTGTGGAATGAGTTGTGAAGAAGGAACTCAGCTGAATACATTAGAAATGAGGGGCAAGGTACTTTATAACAGTCATAAATGCAGTAGTGCTGCATGTAGAAGACAGCCTTTCTGTGAGGGAAAGAAGCTCCAGAATCCTGGTTGGTTCTAAACCTTATTGTTCCAAGATTTAATTTCTGACATTAAATTTATAATAAAGTAGTGAGATTAGTATTAATTTAAGGGAAGTAGGCAATTTGACCATTTCAAAAGACTTTGTAATGATGTAATGCCAATAGACCAATAAAATCTTGCTTCTTGGGTAAAGGAGCAGAAAAAAAAATCTGCCTTAAAATCCACCAGCAGGCTTTCTGCTGTTAAATTTTGATTTTTTCGCAAGTAAATTACTGCATCTGATGATTTTACTCTGCTCTGTTTCAGAGTGAATACCCTAGCTAAACTATGTTTCCTGAATGACATGTGATATGATGTTATTTTGTATTTTAAAAATAAAACCAAATATGTATGTGTATATGCATATACAAATACATATATATAGTATAATTGCATGGATACTTTTTTTTTCTCTAAAACATTGTATATCAGATACCTCTTGTAACATATTTCTCCTGTTTACTGAAACATGAGGTTCCTGCTTCTCTAAGGAGTTTGCTGCCAATAAATAGCCTTCTCTGTATAGTCTAGCCTTGTGTACGTTTGCCACGTTATTCTCCAGTCAAACATGATCTTTAAGTTAGTCTTCACTTCCTGACTGTTGATGCTATAGAATAACAAGCTCTCATACCCACTGGCACTGAATATTTTTCCTCAGGGGAATCCCAGGGATTATATGCAAATTTTTTCTTTCTCTAGGAATTCCTGCCTCTTCTTTCCTCTATTCAATCCCACTTCATCCTTACCTTTCATTCCTTTCCATTACCATTTGCTCTATGCCTGAGAGTAGACAGTTGATACCATCTGCCTTGCTGTTAATTTCTGTAAAAGCATAGTGAGTTTTTCACACCTGGGAGTATATGAGCAGTTGATGCAGGTCATTTCTGCCCTTTGAAATTTTAGGGACTGTCAGTGCTGCTCTTCAGCAGCCAATTCCAGTTTCACAGCTATCCTATTTGATAGATTAAGGACACCTTTTTTCATCTCTTTCCATCATTCAAGCTAGAGAGTTACCAGAGCAAAGGCAAGCTTTGTATGTAATTCCTTGATATTGAACCTTCATAAGCAGTAATTTAATAATTAAAAATAATTGTAAAAATTGTTTTTGAGCCTATTTTTATAATTCATTTTGTGATAAAGCATGAGGTATGGTGGGCTTCTCTACTGTGCCACCTCTCCTTTACAAAATTCAGGATGTATGTTGTTGATTTTTTTTTTTAATGAGCAAGACATAATAGAAAAAAATTATAAAGGAATAGATTAAGTACTAGCATGCAGCCATTCCAAGATTCCATGTTACACTGCAGGAGCAAATGGTTCTAGTTTCTTGAAACATTTTCTATCCCTGTCCTTTCCATTCCTCCTCCCTGAAGTAGTAAGAAGCCCAAATAAGCAGAATATCTACTATTTTCAGTGATCTGTAGAGGAGAACCTGACATTTTCTTTAATGTAGCATCTACAAAGGAAGAGCAAAGGAAGTAAAAAGACAATGTTTAAATTTTTGACAAATTAAAAAACATCTGTGTAAACATGAACATATTGGTAGGCTTTTTTTAATTGCTTGGCTAGTAGATGTAGTGATTGCAGTTAAATAGTTTCAACTCACTAGAAATTTTGGGTTGAAATCAGTGTGTTTCTTGTCAGTCTTGCCAGTATTAAATATTCAAGATATATTAATTTCTTCCACAGTAAAACGCAGTATTTTTATCATACTAATAGTAGTTTATAGCTTTAAAATTATTTTATTCAATTGTTTCATGTTTGCAAATTACTGGTTTGTTATAGCATGCCGATGTTTTCATATTTTTCTAGCTTTTTCAGTAGGTTATGTGTCATGTACCATCACTGCTGAAAACTTGCATGACTGTGAAATTTTCTTTAAACATTAAATCTTTTGAAATTTTTTCGTGAATGCAAGTAGACAAAATAAATAGAATATTTGACTGCTTTTGCTTTTCATAGGTGAAGAAAAGAATGTGATACACTTGGGTGAAATAACTTCTATTTTAGGGGTATAAACCCATGATATTGTCGGACTTTAGCTGACTTTTCATGTGAAAGCAGAAGATCTCCTAGGCAACCTCAGTGTTGCATGCCGCAAAGATGCTATAACCTATAAACCTATAAACCGTATAAACCTATAGTTTCTCCACGTTATGTCTGTAATTATACGTTTTCTCTCTCTTTTTTTTTTTTTTTCTCAAATATATTTGAATGGAGAAAGTAGGTTATCCTGGTCTCCTTTTGTCAGAAAGTCAGACTTTCTTTCTTCATTTTTTGATGTTCACATCCATCAGACACTTTGAATTCAAATAGCCATGTGGAATGACAATTTGTAATTACCAGTCTAGGAAAGAAATAAGTTGAATATGGACATTTAAGTATGGGTTCTAAAATAAAATGGATGAAGGGATATACCTTACATATCACACATTATAAACCAATATTTTGCATAAACCACGGTATACTAGCTGTTTTGTGGACACATAGTTCATCTGGTTTCTCTTCCAGTGATCTTCAAACAGCAGACATGAGGTAGTGTGAAAACAGGAAATACAAATGCTAACTTAAGTACTTTCAATCACAGGGAAAATATTAGCAGGTAAAAGAGAGGCAAAGTTGCTGAGAAGTGATGGGATGCAGGGTCACCACTTGAAATTTGTGTAAGTGTAAAGGCAGAGTTTTAGCTAATGACAAGTTGGAGGAAGTATATAATTTGTAGAATTTATGCTGTGAGTGAGTAGTATGGTGTCAGCTTCCATCCCAATGCTGCTTTGGGTAAACTTGAGAGTTTTCCCAAAGCAGAAAAAGCTTAGGCTTCCAACTGAGTTTAATTTTATTTCATTTATTTTTGCCATGTTCCATTTGTCTTTAAGTCTCCAAGAGAAGCTTGGTGTATGGTTATGCTTTTAAAATTCCATTTTTCCTTGACTATTTATATGTATGGGGCTTTGGGTCATAGGAAACAAACTGGATTTTTTTATGTGTCAAAGTCAATGATAAAACTCAATTTTACTTTGGGAGAGGAAAAGCTTTTCCCCAAGTACCTAGATAGTCTCTGTTTTCAAAAGAGCGTTAATTACTCAGCTCTAATTATAAATATGAATTATGGCTGCATAAAAAAATCTCTGGAGATGAAAAATTCGGACTGACCTCTCAAATATCAAATCAGCCTTTGAAAGAAAGTGCTCTCTTGTCTGTTTTTCTATTTTAATAAAACATGGGACTTAAAACTAGAATTAATAAAAGCCCTTGTGCTAGTATATGGCCAAGGAATCCAAGCCAACAGGAATATTGAGCCTAGTGTCATTCAGCCTTGCCAGGCATGTGACTTATAATGAATGTAGACCTTGTAAATGACAGTGTTTAAACGTTTCATCAATTACAGCAGAAATACTTAAATAGAATCATTAGCATCTGTTCCTAGACCTATGTATTTTGAGATGTAGCTCTAAAATAATGATTCCAATAGAATATATATCACCTTCATAGTGAAATACCTTATCTCCTTTTGGTATTTTTTATGGTCTAAAATGCTTGGGTATTGGATTGACTTTTTTATAGGCAGTCACTACAGTGCTGTACTGAAACATGCACATGCAATGCCTTTGTTTCTTTATCTTTAGAGTTTTCTATTATTTTATACTTGAAATACTATTTCTCCAACAAAATAGAGGTAGAAAATGAGTTTTGGAATAGTTGAAGTTGCCCTGAAGCTTTTGATGACCTCAGATTTGTATTTGACAAGTGAACTGAGTATAACCACAAGTGTACTCTGACTGAGGAACATTATTTTGAAAAGAAATCTAGTGTGATGATGACTGATCTACAAGCCTTTCAGAATCTGGCTGAAGCCATAAGGGTTTTTTAGAAGGCTGTACACTTTAAAATTTGCACCTGAAGGCAAACAATAGTGAGCTTGAAAGCTGAAGATTATAGTATTGAAAGGTACATCAATTCTAAAAATATAGAGGTTTCTCAGTGGCATGGCACTGAAAAATGGAATCAAAGCAAAAATTTGTATGAGCTTTTAAAGGAATGGGTACGTATTCTCCTGCGTGTCATTCCGTTTTAATGATTAAAAAGGATTAAAGACATTTGAGGACAGTGCTCATCTAATCTGTTCTAATTTGTAATGAAATTCATTTGTTAAACTACAGTGAGCTGGTAGAGCTATTGCAGCTGTGTTTGTGGAAAAGTAGCGAAGCACTTGCAGTGATGTATACCAGTGTTGCTATGCGTTTCTGGTAATACAAAGAAGTATTGATTACTTTTCAGTGTTTCCAAAAATATTGCTGGAAGGGCCATTGAGTAGAGTCGTTATGCCATAGAAGTAATCACGTATTAACTAGATCATTGCACCCATTCACAGGCAGTGGGACCAAAATAGACAGAAATCTTGAGCCAGATTTTAAGATATTTCCAAATTGTTTTATAATGCTTTATGAAATAGCTTTTAGTAATAACTTGATTTTAAAAAGTTTTAAATAAAAATAATGCAATAGTTGCTTACTGCAATATATAATTTATTAAAAATGTAGTGACTCATTGCTATCATGTACAAAATAGAATTTACTATATATGATTTAGTCACAGTGTTCATAAGATTTTTAATAAGGATATTAAAAGAATATAGTTTGCTGGCTGTATAGTACTTACTGTCAGAATAATGTGCAGATCCTATTGCAAACTGTCAGGTTTGTATCTTGCAGTGGTACAGTACTATCAAGTCTTATGAAGGATACAGCAAATGTTAGAAATGCATTGCTGTAAAAATATCTGAAGACATGAACAGTAAGAGACATAAACATGTCTGCTGTTATAAGTGTAGTAACTGTCAAGGATTAAATATGTCCAGTGTATGCAGAAATTTGAAATCTGGAGAAAGAAAACTGGCACCAGGTTTTTATCTGTAAGAAAAGAATTTACAGACACCAGAATCCAGGAAGATTTATCTCTGATTATTACATGCACAAGTTATGTGCATGGTTTTTGTTTGTATAGTGATTGAATGCATATCATGGTTTTGAATGTAAATTAAAACAGAAAAATTCATCTGTAATTTTGTATTACATGTCTGTTCAGGCTAGGGACAATCCCAAATATCTGTATAGGCTGATGGATGAATAGCTTGACAGCAGCCCTGCAGAGAATGACTTGGGAGTACAGGGGATAAAGCTGGACACAAGCTGTCAACGTGCACTTACAACCCAAAAAGCCAACAAGCCAAGTGCATCCTAGGCTGAATGAAATGCAGCATGGCCAGCAGGTCAAGAGAGGGGCCTTTGTCCCTCTACTCTGCTTTTGTGAGAGTACTCCCAGCTGGAATAGTTCATCCAGGTCTGGGGTTTCCCAGCACAAGAAAAAATAATGTGCATGTTAAAAATGGGTCCCAGACAAAAATGATCAAAGGGCTGGAGCACCTCTGCTATGAAGACAGGCTGAGAAGGCTGGAGTTTTTCAGCCTGGAGAAGAGAAAGCTCTGGTGAAAACTTACCAAGGCCTTTTAATACTTAAAAGGAACTTCTAAGAAAGGGAATTTTTTTTTACCAGGACCTGTAGTGACAGGACTACCAGCAAATGTTTTATACTGAAAGAAGGTAGATTTAGATGGGATACAAGGAAGACCTTTTTTATTACACCAAAAGTTATAATACTTTATATAATAGTATAATGCTGAAGCAGGCTGCCCACAGAACTTGTGGGTGCCTCATCATTGAAGTGTTCAAGATCAGGTTGTAGGGGGCTTTGAGCAGCCTGGTCAGGTGGCAGTGGAGCTGCAACTAGATGATCTTTAAAGATTCCCTCCAACCCAAACTGTTCAAAGATTCGGGAGGACATGAAACAGTGGGGACTTCCAAGGAATAAAACAGTAATAAGGTGATCACCCACTGATGTGTGAGGAACTGTTGGGCTTTTTAAAATGTGTATATAGTCAGTAGCACAGCAAAATTTATCCAAAACTGCTTTAGACTTACATATAATAAAAAAGTAAATTTCTAGAAGATTGAATAATACAACTTTATGGTATCATAAACCCAACTGGCAATAATTGCAGTGATGCTCCACTTAGCATCACCTTACCCTGGATACAAAGGTAATGCAAGATTATGGAAAAATATTTTCTGTTATACATTTAAAAAGTGGTGTAATATTCCCTTTCCTCTAGTCAGTGGGCACTTTCCCTGATTACCTTGACTTTCAGATATGATGAAGAGTGGCTTGGCAGCTACATCAGCCAATTTCATTAGGACACTGGGATGCATCTCACCGGCTCCTATGGACTCGTGTATGTTCAGGTCCCCCTGGTGGTCTTGAACCTGATCTGCTGGTTCACTGGGAATGACTTCAGTTCCCCAGTTCCTATCTTAAGGTTCAGGGATTTCAGAGATGTGGGAAGAGTGATTACTAATGAACACTGAGGCAAACAAAATTATCAACTACCTCACATTTTCTTTAATGTTCCATTTCTGACCAACATGCTTATAGAAGCCATTTTACTATTCTTTGTAT
>WBNO01012896.1:89818-109346 GCA_013400575.1 Peucedramus taeniatus | reverse complement strand
ATATACCCTGCCCAGACCGAAGTTGGTTCTGAATGACATAACCAAATTACTAGAGGTCTGTAACTAAACAGGTTTTTTTATTCTGTACCCAATCACTTTCTCAGCATTGCTGACAACAAATAACTCCAAAAGTAACAAAGTCTTTCAGTGAAATAAGCTTTTTTGGGTCTTTTTCAGAGACTTTCCAGCCAATATACACAGTGTTCAGTACAACCTACTGACCAACACTGAATAACCCAAATAAATTGGCATATGGATTACTAAAAACAGATGGTCAAAAAACCAGAATTTTAAAAAGTTCTCTTCTCGTTCCATGGTAGTAAACTACTAAAATATAATGTAAAACAAAAACTGGTTAGAAAACTGCTTTTTATTTTGAAAAAGCTACATACTGTACTACCTGCACTGCCACTCAACACCCAACTAAAAGTATAGTGTAACAGTTACTATTCTGAAAGTCTGGAAACCTTACAGAAGGGTGTTGGAGCCAGAAGAAAGGATACATCAAACACAAACGACAATTACTAACAAGGTAAGAAAAGTCAAAGGGTGTGAAATTAGCTTTTTTTCTATTAAGTACTCCCCATTATTAATTGTATCTAATTTTATTTGTCACTCATCTAGCCTTGCAAGGAGTCAGCGGGCACTTTTGATTCATTAGTCAATTAGTCAGATATAAAATTACTGTCTCTGTGTTTTACTCAAAGACAACGCAGGAGGCAGTGCAGCCAATCCTTAAAAAACCAAAAAGGCAAACTCCTCACTTCCATGCAAAGTGACATCAGAATCAACTCTTTTGTGAACAGAAGAGATTAACAGAATACAAAAATAGAAGAAAAGAAATAAAAATGGCTGTAGATACCAGAATATCAGGAATATCCCCCAAGCAAAGGGGGTAAAAAAGGCAGAGCTTTTCATCTGTGGAGTACAGGGTGAAAACTGTTTCTAACAAAACACAAACTCCCTGGTTTAAGCCTGGCTTTGAGGAGTACATCTGAAAAGGACTTGTTCCCAAGTGCCATCCTGAAGGAGATGGATGCCATGAAGGATGCTGGTTTGTTAGTGATCTGAATGCCTGTACATAGAAATGAGACATTACTCCTTCAGGCAATATTCTTTATTTCAAAATGTAGTATTTACTCATGTCAAATGCTTCATCTACATCCTGCATTTCAACCTTCCTCAGCTTTCACAGGACTAAAACAGGAAGAAAATAATCCGTATTTTTACTGCAATTCAATATGGTTTAGAGTTTCTTTATCCTCTATTTTCCTCACATTTCATCACTGCTGGTCCAGACTGCTTCTCTTTCAACATTTCTCCTTTGGATTTAATCACTTCATACAGAACAGGTCACCTAACTCTGTACATTTCCTCATCTTCTTAAGCTCCCTTTACAGCTAACACAGAAAATGGCAAGTTCTGGCATACAAATGATCTTACTGAATTTGACCATGTGAACCTTGTTGAAAGAGGCAAATCCTGCCCTGGAAGGATGATAAGGCTACTGGCAGACATCAATAATTCTGTAGAACCAATTCAATTATTTCACACACTACTGCTAGAAACTCTCTTCAAACCAAGGGGAAAATGGGACTGTTTCAAAGAGAACTCTGAGGTGAAAATACTCAGATTTTAAACAAAAAGGTGTTAAGGTAATATTACTGTTACAAGAGCGTGGATATGTGAAGTAATTCATGGAATACACCCTTCTTCACAGATATCCTGCCTGGGTATGATTATACACACAGCTGTATCTCCCACAGGATCTCTCTTCTGTGTACCAGGTAGGAACTTGGACTTTACATTTAGCCTCAATTAGTAAAAAAATTCTTGCCTTAAGTAAGTTGTCCACCGTGTCCAATTACACAGCATGCTTTATATAGAAAATATAAGTCACAACTTATTCAACAGAACAATGAAAAAGTTCTTAAAAACACCAATCAACCAAACAGCAATTAAAGAAAACCCCAAACCCCTGCCATCCAACCTTCATTAAAAAAACCCAATTACCCAAAAATCAACCCAGAAACACTTTTTAATAGGACAATATGGCATTAATTCCCCACACTTGAAATGCATGCTGACTCAGCAGTTGTGGGAAGAAGAAAAGAAAAAAAATAGCTTAATTACCATTGATGGTAATAAGGAGTTTAATCAGTACAAGCATTGTAATTTCATTGATTTCTATGCCACAGATTTTTTAAAAACAATAGTAAGAAATTATACTGAGTGGTTTTTAGCCTTAAAAGATTATTCCTTACCAAAGACCACACAGTAAATGAGGTAAGAAATCCCAAAAGCCCATTCCTTAAAGGTGGAGAGTTCTGAGGAAATTTAACTTCTAAAGACAATTTTTCAAACTGTAGTATTTCAATACTGTATTTAAATAGTGTAGTATTTTAAACACTTCTAAATAATGCTGCAAGTTTAGAATTTAAGCATTTTCCACCCACTGAAACAATTAGGCCATATGTTAAAGCATACTTTCAGAGCTAACAATGACATCAAAATTAGTTTTCAAATAAATATCCTCAGGGACATTCAAGCAACATCAACAGCCAACACCAAATCTGCAATTTCTATTATGTGACACAGAGGCAGATGATTGAAGTAGAGACCAATCACTTAATTTTTAACAAGTAGTGAAGAAATACTGTTTTCCTGTTATTCTATTTTAATAGGAAAAAATTAGTTTTTTTACAAGGAAATAAAGAAAAAATAAATAAAAAGCCCTTATCAACATCAGGAAAAGAAACTTGAAAAGTTTAATCTTAAGTATTTGCGATGAAAAATTACTTAGAGAAGAAATTTGGAAGTAAAGTATCACTGTTACAATCTTGAATATAAAAATTAATAAGTACACATAGAATCATAGAATTGTTTGGGTTGGAAGAGACCTTACATCATCATTCTTGTAACATTTATTGAAAAAAAAAAGAAATTTATATATTTATTTCATTACACCAACATCATGTGTACCAGAACATTAAACTTAAAATGCAGTCAGCACAGGAAAAGTAGCTCCCATTTTATATACAGCAATTCTAATCCTGGCCTTTCCCAGACTTTCCAGGCTCACAAAAACACAGGCACATCAAAATCATACTTCTGATCTCAAGAAGGCTGGATGCTAACAATACATGTTCCTTAAAACTACTACTGTGTAAGTTAACAATTATATTGCTTCTCAATAATTGAAAATCCAAGCAACTCAAGCTAAAATAATCACTATGTTTGTACAGTTTTAGAAATACACATTAAAGTACGAAAGCTGCATTTACATTTTCATTTTTTTATAGAATACTTTCATTTTTCAGATATCTTCTACAACAAATACTTTAACAACCATGAATTTCTGCTCTAATCCTCAAAGGTAACATGGCAGCCTCTTTGTCCTGAACCTAGTTTAGGTAAAAGCTTTAATTTAAAAGGATATGTTTTAAAATATTTGGATCCCTTTCAAAAATTAATATTAATATTTAAATAAGCCTTTCAGGAAGGCTTTTTTTGTTTTTATTGTCTATAAGTCAGCATGTAGCACTTGATTTGCTTCTTGAAATTGGAAAATAAATCATTCAAAACACTAATAAAGTCCACACAGTATAACAAACAAACAAAAAAAACCCTAAAAAAACAACTTCATTTCAAGGTTTAAGATGAGTCCTAACTGAAAAGGTAGGAATGTGTTTAAATGGCAGGAGAGATTAATTCAATCAGCATTAGACACAGCATTAAGATACAGGAATGGGATTTTGTTTTGTTTCAAAGGTAAAAGTGTCAGATATTCAAGAAGAAACAAATGGCAAGAGAATTCAGATGCAGATCTCAACAAGCAGAGTGGTCCTGCTCAGCTTTAATATACAAATTGAAGATATTTGCCTTTTTAAGTTGAGGGACTATTACCATGGCAACAAAATCACAATTTAACAATTTTCAACAAACAAAAAAGCAACAAATGACTTACACATCCATCATGCACATTCAAGGTTGCTTCAAGTTTTAATCTTTGGATAAATTCTCTTCTCCCTGTGAAGAAAAATACCAATTACATAATTTTTAAAAAGTGAAGTAGTTAAGAGCCTGCTAATGACCATTCACAGGTAAAAACCTAAACAGTAAAGCACCAGAATATAAATTTAAATCTTGAAACAATTCATATAGTTCTTATTTTACAAATCCTAAGATAAGCATGACATTTGCTGGTTCTTCCACCACCTTTAATAAGAGGGCAGAAATGGCAAAATGAACATTTCACAGGTTCACAGGCTGGTGCTCCCTCTAAAACTAATAGCAAGAAAACAGAAATTAATCCTGTGGTTATTTGGTTCACTTAGCTGACAGGCAGAAAATATAACATAGCTCAAGCAGTACAACCCTTGCATTTGGAAAACTAACATTTAAGACCAGTAACATTCCATTTCATAAAAATTATGTGAAGAGATGAAGGAAAAAGGTGAAATCTATAAATGCATATGAAGACAAAGCCCCAGGAATTTTCATGTCGTTATACCCTTTATACAAACTGATTTTACCACTGCATTTAAAAACACTACTGTACTAAACACATGAAGAGGGAAAAAAAAAGTATATTGACAAAAATGTGGTCTTTTCCTGAACTAATGTTTAAACACATGACTCCAACTGTCTGGTTATACTGAACCTAATATTCCCCAGAAAGCACTCTCAAAAAAGAAAAATACTGATAAACCTAGTATTTTTTACTTCAATCCCAAACTCTTAAACTCAAGGACCATCACCCCTTTTTTTATTCTGTGTTAGTACATCTCTCAGAACAAAATTCCAGGTAAGAGCATCAGACTGTAGGCCTATGCCAGGCTGCACTGTTTCCAAACATATAACTGTGAAATTCACTCCAAATTAACCATAAAAGCCTAGAATCAGGAAAAGAACAGCAACAGAGTTCACATCTGAAAAATCCTACATTTGTGAACCTGCTTTGGTTCAGCTCAAGGCAGAACCATGTCAGAGCTCAGTGCTGCCTCTGGCAGCGTAGCACCTGTCTGGAAAAGTAGTTTCTCCTCTCTCCATTTGCTTCCTCTGAATGCTTTTTATTTCTCCTATATACTCTCCAGCCCTGCAAAAGAACATTGATATCCACACCTGGTCCCTCACAACCACCTGTCTGGAAGCAGGCACTGGGAATCCCTCCTCAAAGCCCAGAACCCTTCCAGCAACACAAACTCCTGCACCCCATCCAGTGTTCATACAGCTTTCCCTCCATCCAAAAGGTCTGGGCTAGATACCTCAATTTTGCTGGAACTAGAAGCCACCTCCAAAATTCAGAAACACAGCTTAAGTACCACATTAGATGAAGATCATACTTCAGCAAAATATTTTTTCTGTTTCAAGTACTTAGTGGGTGAAATAGTTATAAAGTGCTTGCACTTAAAGCACGCCTGAGCCAGCTTTAAAAAGATAAAAGCCAGACTTCCCTCATGCCCCATTTTATGAACACTGAAGTTGTGACATCTCAGGTGCTACAATTTCTGTTAACCAGGAATAACCATAATTAGAGAAAAATTCAAATAATGACATCTAAGCACCATGCTCTACTAGCAAGAATGTATGCACTCTTTGATTAGGAATATACATCTACCTAGTTCACTATGCTTGCTTTACCACTTCTCACCCATTTTTCCCCTCTCCAGGAACACACTTTGACTGCAGATTCTTAATGGTTGGTTTATTGTACCTTTCAGTGAAATCCTACTATTTTTTCAAATCAAATGATTTCTGTGTTTTTATTGAAGATTCCTACTTTCAGGCTAATTTGATTTCTTCAATTGCTTGTAAGTAAATGTGAATGTTGAGGTGGGAAATATCACCTGCTGCATGCTTGGGTATCACTTTGCATAACAGAAACTTTAAAATTTGCTTCTGGGGTACTCCTGTAATGCAAAATACAGAGCAGTAATGCACTACCTGCAACAGAATAACTTGATTAAGAATTGTATACTCCATAGACCAACACAAAAATACAGTGTTTGCCAGACCCATCACACCTTCATTGAAGAACAGAAAAAAAATCTGATAGCAGTGGATGATTGTTGGGCATTGCATCATGTGCATAAAACACATCTGGAATGAGGTGATGTCTGCAGAGCAACAGGCAGGTGCTTGCTGAGAATCCTCTGTACACACAAACACCAAAGATGATTCAAACTAATTTTTTTTAAAAAGAGCAATAGATTTTTCTCCTTCCTGTGGTTGTGTGTTCTCCTATGCTGTGGTTTTAACCTAAATCCCCTAAACCAGCAAGTAAGAAACAAAAACTGTGGTCTAACCACATTTTCAGCTTCAATTTTTATTTTCTCAGAGAAATCTGTGGACAAAATAAGATATGAACAACTTGTTGTTGTTACATTAGAATTTTTTGGTCTTAAAAAGAACACAGTATCCATATAAGTTTCAGTGAACCTGAGATGCAGACATAAGGTGTCTCATATACTCAACACTTGGCCACTTAAAATGTTAAAAAAATTGTTAGGATTGCATTTATGATTTGTTATATATGTGTTTAGTTACTTATCCTTTGATCATTTTTAATCTAAATATTTGAGAAAGGAATTAAATACAAACAAAATTACAAATAAAATAGATTCTATATTCCCTAAAGGAAAAAGGGGGCAAGGGAGAAGGCAGTTTAAATGCGGAGCCTCCAAACCCCCTCTTATTTGATTAAGTAATCAAATGCAGTAAGACAACTGAATAGATTGTTTGTAGTTTATCTGAACCTTCAAAACTAGAACCACCAGATCCTAAGAGTTGCTTTTTACTCAAAAATAAAAACGTGAACTACATTAATAAACTGATCTGAAGAAAATATTGCCTCTGCTTTTGCTGTTGTTAAAAGCTGAGCAAAGTCAGTGAATCTGTGTTCCTTGTACTTCAGCAATGACTCCCACAGGTTCACTTGGCTTGATAAAAATGCTCAGCAGTGAGTATTAGAATTTGTCACTTGAATATTTTTGTCACTGATCCACTTCTATGACATTTTTTAAAATTAAGAAACAATACCTCTTGGTTTGGTTTGTATTTACTCTTCAGCATCTCAGCTCTTATTGCTGGACTTCCTAACAGTCAGATTCTCCACATCAAGGGCTCTGCTCTCACAAGTGACAAAAATCTTCAAATACTTAATTCCCATTCACCTAACCCAAAGGCTGCCTGTTCCCTCCACCTTCCTACAAATTCAGCCCTCCTGGCTCCCCTTTCAGCTATGATAGATGAAACTCAACCTTTTAACAAAACCCCAAAAGTACTTTTCTCTCACAATATCAGCATCAAGACATCTGTCATGTTTAGATTTTTCCCTCCCCAATACTGAGAAAAGGCTCTCAAGCCAGAAACTATTTCTTCTTCCCCTTAACTATGTAGCAGCCCTAGAAAGGCAATAATTTAATTCTGTGAAGGTGCTTCAATATATTGTTTCCTATGTTCAAATAAGGCCTAGGACATGGATCAAGTTATCAAGCTGTCATCATCAAGATTATCTTGCTGGACAGTGGAACTCACATGGGGTTTGTCTCAAAATTGCTAAGGTGAATTTACCAACAAGAACACAATAAAGGAAAACAAACAAAAAAGCCCTGTTAAATTTCAAATGGCTGTGATGACCTCCCTGTGCTTACTTAGCTGAAATTTGGAAAGCTGTCAAGCTAATGCTCCACCCACCCATTTTCACTAGTTATGCATCAAGTGAAGCCTCAAGGTTCAGTGCTATTCTCAGTACAATGATCAATAATATTTTCAGGGTTTAGCCATCCACCCATTCTCACCAAACATTATGCACTACTGAAGCCTCAAGGTACAGTGAAACTCTCAGTGCAGTGATCAATAATTTTTTTAGTTTACATTAAGCTGGAGACTATGGGACCAGTCTGTGTATGAAAGAAGCTCCACCTTGAGTCATTCATGTTGCAAATTTAAATATGGGAAAGCAGGTGAAAGAGAAGCTGCAGCTTTCTTTGTAACTTTATTTCTTCAAAACATCCACTGTGCACAAGGTCAAACCAAATGCTGCCTTGCAACTCCCACCTGGAGAATTACCCAACCTGGGTGTTTGGGCAGAGCTCTAATCTCACTCCAGGGAGCAATACCAAAATACAACAGCATCCCTTGTACTCCCCACTCACAGTCCTTATGACACCATTTAGGTCACAATCCTCAGTTCAAGAATTGCTGGTCAGGTGCTTTCTAGGTGCCTGTTTTGGCAGAGACACATACCTTTCTTTTGTAAGCAACTTAGTCAAAGCTGCTTCAGAACTGATGACAGCAGACAAGTTAAATGCTTCGAGCATGCAAAACCTTCATATATTTAAAACTGAGCTCCAAAATTTCCCCTTGAAGAAGTACAGATCATTTCATGATGAAGGTTTAGCTTTAAAGCACACTTGTGCTCCACAGAAATCTAACTAAACTTTGATCCAAAGCAGCACCAGCACAGTATAAGATGTTAAAAGACAACTCTTATTCAGTAATAGACCCCATTTATCAAATGAACACTCATTTATATCAAGCTGGCTCTTTGCAAGGCCAAGTCCCTCAGCGCTGGCTCACAGTGACATTTGGAATGCCCTAGTTTAAAGCTGAAATGGAGCCAGCATCTGTTCCCAATGCAGAGCACATGTTATCCTGCACTCTGAGTGCATTTCAAAACTTCTCTTGGTTTTCCAAGGTACTGTTTAGGCATTTCTGAAGTAACTCCATTTGTATGTAGCTTATTTTGCTAGATTAAGTACATCAAACTCTTCTGATCCACATCTAAACACATTTTTTCCAGCAACCAGAATTCTCCATATACCATACAGTAAACAGGACTACACATAATAAGCACTGAATTAACTTCCATTAAGATAAGTTAAAATTCTTGAAGATTAATTACTTGATTAAAAATCACTTGTTAGCTACGTAGGCCAACGCTGGCCACATTTTATAATCATTGTGACATAGGCTCAAGCAATTTATCAAAGGAAAGGGTGAACCAGCAGTACTGCCAGAAACCAAATCCATGGGTGTGACCTCTAATCCTTTGAAAAAGGCTCTGTGTTATATTTCTTCACTCTTCTGCACTACTGTAAAAATGCCAAAAAATTATAACTCTTGATTCTGTCAATGTTTAAAAGACTACCTTTCAAGAGACTATGATCAACTATTTCATAATGTTTTAAGTTCAAAGCAGATAACTCAAATTATTCTTTGTTCTTAATGGTACATCACAAACCCTGAAAGCATGAACACTACAAAGAAAGAACAAAATATTTTTATTGTCTACAAAGAGACTTCTTTGCCATTTTAATACGCCAGAGCTTTGCTACTAACCAGCCAGCATCAAACAACTTGGTGCTAATCAAGCCTGTACTCAAATCCTAAGATAGGCATAAGTAATGAGCTTTAGGTATTAAGAAACACAAAACTTTCAGATATTATAACACCAAGACAGAAACTACAGAAGACAGGACACTATGCCCTAAATTATACATCAGCAAGCCTATAATATCTCATGGTGAGTATATTAATACAAAATCTGATCTCAAAAAAACCACAAACTACAACAAAAACAAAGAAAAATAACAAACAAACAAAAAAAGATCTGCTGAAGTCTCAAAAAATAAAAATTAGCTAAATTAATAAAAAAAATTAGTTCAGCAATGTTATACATTTAAGGGTAATAAATTAGCATTTTGGACAATACTTTTGTTTAGGTTTGCTGCTACAGAATCTGCAAAAAGAGGTTACTGTAGGAAAGAGCCCAGATAAGGTGTGTTTGGTTAGTACCAATGGCTGTAATTAACTTTGAAACATCTTTTGGATACTGAAAGCATCCACTCCCAAATATAATCCTCCACTGGGCTCCATGACTGGTAAGGTTACAAGCATTTGGACTTTAAACCAATGTCTTTAATTCTGTTTGATATTTACCATTGTTTATGCCTGAAAGATTACATAAAATTCAGCTGCTTTAGTATAAAGTGTTTAAGGTGTTCTCAGTGACAGAAAATGTGGGATAAAGTACAAGTACCTTTCTCAGAGAAAGCACTTTATCTGTGCTGTACTGACTGGTGCTAAGTGGATTTCATTCACAAGTACACCACATTCTGACAGATATCCTTACACCTCCCCTTACACTGCCCATACTTAATTCTTTTGTATTGTTCTTGCCACAGGACTGCAAGTGAGGTTTTGTGATAGGAGGAAAAATATGCCAGTTTTCAGCAATTTTTATATTTATTCAATCCTTTAAAGTAGTGCGATGATCAAATACAAACTACTCACTGAGACAAAAGGCACTTGAAATTTTTACGTTATGCCACAAATATTTCTAATTTCTACAGAGCAAAGGACAAAATTCATGTGACAAACCTAAGAGAAGCTCTATCTGTGTAAAAGATAACACATACCACCTTACTCCTCTCAACAGAAAACTATCTGGCATAGCTTAAGTGATTAACTGGATGTAGGATTAACATCATCGAAAGCTTTTGCCGTTTTCTCCACCAGCACTAAAATAGGACTCCTAAAGAAACACCTTGTAATTCTAAAACTGATACTAACACAAAAACAATAGTCATCAGATCAAGAAAAATACACTTGTGCCCTGCTTTCGTCTCCAAAGAAAAGTCAAAGGAGGCTTCTATTAACTGAAGGCAAAAATAAATATGATACAGATTGTTGCAAGTTGGAGTAAACAGCATTACTGTAGGTTTCAATATGTCTTTGGAAATGCTTTCCTTTGACTTTGAAAAGCTTCATCTGAAACTGCTATGTGGGCAGCAATGTTGAATATTTTCTTGTAAAAATGACATCAACGTAATAACTCAGCCAATCCTTAACAACACTTGGGGACATACACACCAGGAAATCTGCTTTATGTTCTCAGGTAGTACTGATCCCTGTGACACCCAAGGTTCACTAGGAGCTCCACTTCCCAGCAAGAAAAGATGGTATCTAGGAATCTGAAATGCAGTCTTGCTCCACCCCAGTGCAGAAGTTAAAACTGCTGGTAGCAGAACCAGGGTCTCTCACCTCCAAGCACTCAGGCAGAATGAACACTGGAGCATGCAGAATCGCTAAGAGAAGGAAAGAAAAAGTGGAATCTGCCTTTAAGAGAGCATTCCTAGCAGGAATGTCCTCTTTGCTGCTGAGGAGGTGTGTGCCCCCACTGCTGCCAGTCCTGCCATCACCTTCCAGTGCCTGCCAGGGGCTGCTGCTTCTCCCACTCTGCCAGCAGGACTAACCCCAGGAATTCCAGACAAAGGCTCCGGGCGAAATCAAAGCCTACTATTTAAAGTTGTTTAAGCTAACTCAATACTCATCTTTAAACAGATTAAGAAGTGATTATACAGAAGCTTACCAGCATATCTACAGACATGTCTTCTAGCAAAAAACACCCCCAGGGCCTGCCTTTCCCACAAGTGAAATTGAGAACTTGGACAGCGTGGAACTGAATTAAGGCATTTAACATTCTGCACACCTGCCTAATTTAACATACCATTTAATCCTGGGTAGTATAGGAATTGTACACTGCTGAATTTGTTTAGGGGAACTCAGGAAATAGATATATAGATACCATAACAGATATGGGTCATGACCCCATAAGATTCCAAATGTAAACACCAGGAAACTGTCCAGGATTAAAGATCGATTGCATCAAAAGTTGAGCTCAAGTAGAAAGCTGAGGCTTGATGGTAGATGACTGTTAAGTCAACAGTGTACTGACATAGGTTAAATTGTCACTGGGTATTTAAATACAAATGGGAAGAAAAACCCCTAACTTAAAAAAACTACATTGCCTGTTGCATTAAACTATATGTATTCATCCTAGGTAACAAAAACCAACCTGCTTAACTCCAAAGACTCTTTTTTACTGAAAAGATTTCTCAGGACATAACAGTGTTTTTAAAATTAAACAAAATTTAAAAGGAACCAGATTTTTTCCTCATTTCTTAGAAAGGTAAATAACAGGAACACACTGTATTATTTTTACAATAACTGCAAAAAGCTNAGAAAGGTAAATAACAGGAACACACTAAAATGACTGCAAAAAGCAATGCAACCTAAATAAAGAGGTGGGCTTGGTTTAACAGTTTAATTTTAACATTTTTTTTATTCTGGTGAAGTTTCAGTAGTTCAAAAAGGGTTGAAAAAACACTGATGGTTCAGAACACATGAAGTTCACAGGGAAGAGAAGGGAGAAATTCTCATCTTCCCCATGATATCTGTTAGAGAGCAGTCAGCATTAATGACACATTCAATCTTCCTGGAGGAAAGCCTGCAAATCCTTGAAGAACAAGATGAGGAAAATAAGGGGTTATTAAAATTCACTGATGTGACTCAGATTCCATCTCACGATATTCGCATTCAATATTTAATGATTCAACACACACTAGAGCACTTGGGACACATCTGAATCAGCAGCTCACTAAGCTCCAAAGATACAAAAAAGCTGAGACTTGCACTCAAACAGTAAAAAATCCATCTTTGTTTGAAGGCTGGCATAGTTTGTGTCTGAACTGATCCTCTTCCTTAGTGCCAGGACAGGACTGGTCTCAAGTGTCAACAGGTTCTTGATACATGATCAGTTATATCCCACTAGACTATTCTGGGGACACTCAAGGATAGAAGATCAGGAATCACATGCAAAGTCACAAGAACTCACAGAGCTGCAGTGCAACATCTTGGAAGTGACTGAACACAGACAGGTTTAATGGTCTGCCCTAATGCAGTTAATGGAAGCAATCCAACTGGAAGAAAGCTACGAGGGGAAAAAAAATTTAAATAAATAAATAAAGAAAAGAGATCTAAAGGATCTCTCACATCACTGCCTCATCCTGAAATACAAATCCAGTACATGCTGTACATGACTTGTTTTTGCAGCAAGAGACAGCTTTCATGTATCCAAAGCTCATTATTAGAAGATCAAGGTACAACTTAACTACGAAGCTGTCTGAAACACTCAGTATCAAGGCACAGGCAGTTATTTACAAAGCAAATACATTTCCTGTACAAAGCCAGTCTTTAAAAACACACAATGTAAATGCAATGAAATATTGCAATCAAAAAATTAAAATATATTAGAAGTGCACACAAATGTCTGCAGTCTCCAGCTGTCTGCAGAAGAACACTGAGGCTCCAAAGGATAAAAGCAAATAAATTTGCATCCTAAGACTGAGTATACTTCAAATATTATAATACCTGCAAAGCCTTGGGACTGCAACCCACTTACACACACTCCTACTTCCTGGCAGCCATCAACACACATGATTAATGTTCTGCTAATCACAGATATTACATATAAGGTTAATCCCTTAAAATCAAAAAGTACATCTGCACAGTACTGTACCCATTTGAAGAAATTATGACAAATCTGCAGACAACTGAAAAGGCCTCCTGAATTTCTGAAGGACAAAAAATCAACAGTCTGAAACAGTTATACCAATTTTTCATCATTTTTTGCTGGCCAAATATAATGCCAGAAAGTCACCTTCCATTTTAACTCATACGTCAAAATACAACAGCAGCAAAACAGTTGGTGGTTTAGAAAATTAAAACATCAAAACTCAGTTAGAAGGTTATTGATAAGTTCTGATCTAGGCAGTAGTATAAAAATTTAAGAAAAGAAAAAAGAAAAAGACAAAAACCAAAAAAACAGGTTTCTGCAAGATAATCCCACCAAAGAACATAACGTGATCCATAAGGGTCTACAGTTTTACACAAATTAGTGTTTGTACATAAAAAAACAGAAGCTGTGCTACTCTGAATCCCCACTATCCTAAAAACAGCCATCGAAATCATTCTCTTATTTCCAGAGTGACTCAAGGCACCAAGTAATCCCAGACCCTACATGTAATTTTTCTTTTTTAAGAAAATACACAAGAATTATCATCAGCATGTTATCAATGAATGGAAGAAAAATGGGACAACACTGTGGAGAAAGAAGCACTAACAAACCATAATGATTAAACCACAAAAGACAGTGGAAGATGTAACTGAAAAAAGGTCAGTGATATTAACTACAAGCAAAGATTTCTAAGGTAACAGCAAAACAAGCTATCAAATTTAGCTAGATTAATGCTACATGGCTGTACCACTTGCAGGTCCAAGTGGCTCCTGTCCTCCACTCCCATAGCTCAGTTTGTCTATGCTTAAAATAAGCCCAAAGATAACAGAAGGCTGATTAGACTGAAATTAAAACTAAGCATTCAGAACTCAGGCCACAGAAATACTCATCTAACCTTAATCCTTCCTCCCAGCTCACATCTCTCTCTGGTTTTCTGATATGTACCCAATTATTACCAGCCAGCATTTTTTTATTTGTTGCTTTGTCCAGATGATTCTGTTACACTGTGCTTTTATTATCCTTTACTGACATTAAAGGCTTTAAAATGAGTGTCTTTATTATCTGAGCTGATTTACTTTGAAGTAGGAAAAAAAATCATTAATCCTGTATGCTAGGATCACCCCTCATATCTTTTCCTACAAGCTGTTTTAGACATACATATAGTGCCTTTCTGCTCCTTGGTATCAATTTAAATGAGATAGTATCAGAGAATTCATTTCAGACACAGTCTCTTCATTAAACTCCTCCAAATTCAATTTGTTATCAACAGGTTTCAATGCCACATTGTTCTTTTAATAGCCCATCTGTAATTTTTTTAAGGACTGTAGTCACTAAGCCTTGGGGGAAAAAAACTCCAGAGATATTCAGTTTAAGGCAATACTTGATCACTGTCCTCTCTTGTGGTTTTTTCAATTAAAAAGTTTCATCCCTTTTCTGCAATGCTCTTATGAATCTTAAGCTTTTCTACACAACCAGTGAAGATCCAATGACTACACCAAATTTCCTGCTTCCTAATGCTTCCTGCCTCCTTCCAATATTAGGCTGAGCATGTAAAAAATGTTCCACAGATGTTTTCCTCCAACTCATTCATTATAGAGGCAATTCTGCCTCTGCTTATTTCTAATATTCGGAAAACATTTCTAATAAAAAATTTGGGGAGTTCACTTACACCTTTCTAAACACTTCAGTTAGTCGAGTTTCCCAAAATATTTGATGTGTGATAGAATATATCACTACAGAACTGTGCTCTCATAATCAGACCATCAGGTACAATTATAATGCTTCTTTTTCAAGCAGCAGTTAATCTGTTAGACTTGAAGAAAAAATAACATAAAACACCTCTACCAGATCTGGAGTTTAGCTGTGACAGATGAGTGTTTTTAACTCATGGTGGAAAAGAAAATTAATTCCAGAGGTTTAGGACATGAAATATAACAGTGTACCAGAAAAAAAGAAAAAAAAACTAAACAAGAAAAGTATAATGCAAAGAATTTAAGAAGAAAGGCTGATTAAATACTCCGCCCATCTCCAAGTTTGCAAGAGCACCACCTACAAACTGATCATGTTAAAGCTGTCTGACCCCTCTTACTCCACATTATTTTCAAAGACCAAGATACCACATGTTAAAATGAAGCTGGAGCAAAAAACTGGGGAAAATGTCTTTCTTTCTCATTGTTCTCCCTAGCATTCAAGTTTCCATTCTGCTGGGTTTGGTTGGTTTGTTTATCCAAGGAAAGCAAAAGAGAGAATGAAAGTTTACAGTATTTTAAGGAAGTATTTTAATTTCACTCTCACACTCTGGGCAATGTATTTTTGGAAATACCAAATGTTCAACAGCAACACCCAATTCTATCTTCATTCAACCAGCCACTACTAGTTTTATAAACTGGTATGAATGGAAGGCAGTCAATGCTCAAACTAATCAGTTTTAATAGCTATTCTTGCCTGGTTTTCGACCCTACTTATGGGCAGGGCCATCCACTAACTTCAAGACTGTAATTAGCTCTGGGGTTACTGAAGTTCATCCCTATAAAGAGGGGGAACTATTGGAACCTAACCAGTTCAGTAAGTTCTCCCTACACACAAATATCCACAGATCTCTTTTTAGTAAGAACTGCTGAAGCTTTACAAAATTTGAGCACAATGAACCCAACTACTGGTTTCCTTACAGTGACTTTTTTACAGACTTCAAATGTTTTCCCAAATCTTAAAAACCAGGATGATAAAAACTTAGTAGGATATGAAACAATCTTTAAAGAAGGGGGAGTGAAAGCTCACGGGAAACCACCACAATGCTATCTCTAAGATATATGCTAAGCTTAAAAGGAAAAGAAGGAACAAAGATTTCAGAAAATAGTATCTGCAGGAAGATATCAGAGATTGGGGAGAGCTGATTATTTTGATATTTGCTTCCATTGTATCAAGCACCACAGATTCCAACAACCACTCTGAGCTATAATACAGCATCAGCTCCTTTCCTTTTAAACTGAGAGGCTTTCTCTGGATAACTTGCTATGTCAGACAGCAAAAATAAATAATCAAACAAAAACCCCAAAAGAAACAAATAAAAATAAAAATGAAAATTCTTCATTCTTCCTGCTGTCTAAACAGAGCCATTCTCGGGCAGCAGGACTCTTCACAGAAAAGCAAATAAACCCATCACATTAAATACTTCAGAGGAATTATGGATCCCTCTTTCTTGCAAGAAAGCCATGCTGCCATTTCTCTAGCCAAATCGTTATATGCTATATTTAATCCACACAGAGGCCTTTATTGTGCTGGCACAGAACACTGTACCTGCCGCCAGAACAGGTTTGTTCACTCCTGGCTGAAACATTGCCACAATGATACAAAATTGCAAGATTTGGAGATTCTTGCGAAAGTATCCTGAGTAATTACACTTGCCAGCTTCAGGGCAGAATTTAACTTGGACACTACAGTTTGCACCGATGTTTTTCAGGGTGAAAGCACTGCGATGTGCTACTGAAAGCAGTCTGAAACTCAGTTTCCATCTGCGATCCAGCAGCAGGGCTCCTCCCACCAGCACCAGGCTAAGAGGATGCCTAAGCTGAATTAAAGAAAAGAGAGTTACTGACAGCCTCCCCCAGGCCTGCCTTCCTCTGGAGACCTCAACTACAAGAGCTGTCTGAAATTGAGACTAATTAGCCTACAAATGCTGAAGGAAACGTAGCTAACAGATACATTGCTGAGACCCACATCTTCCCTCTCTCATCACAGCAGGAGCTCTCACCAAAGGATAACATCTGAAGGACACATCCCAGGGATGCACCTACGGCCCCATCTTCATGAGCTGCTTCTCCGGAGCTCTCTCCAGAACTGACTGGGCTTCAGAGCAATTATTTAGAGATCTTGCAAAATCAGACACAGTTTTTGCAGAGCCATAAATTCCAGGGGTGAGCAATCTGCATGGAAAGGTACATTACACAGATCCTTCCTGGAGCAGCTGTTTTCAGAAGCTGAGAGAGGCTATTTATAGAGTGCCACTTGATTGCCAGTTCACATGAAACTAAAACACTGAGTAAATGGGAAACAGCAATTAGTTCTCAGATGTTTTCCTTCAAAACATGGTCATGTCGATATTTCTGATATTTTACACTGTAGCACAACACAACCATCCCAGTGAAGGGCTCATTAAGCAAGTACCATCCACACAGACACATCTTCCTCCCAACTGCATTGCTAGCCATGGACTTGTTATAATGCTTTTCCTTTGATTTGGTGGCTGAAAAACTGCAGCAATCAAAGAAGAGATAGATAAACTACTTCATTTTGTACCTGTATCCCTAACTGTTTAGACAAATTTGCAAAATAATTGTTCCCAAACAAAAACCAAAAAAAGCACGTGGACAATGCCTTGAGTCTCCCAATACTACTCCTAAGTTACACTGAAATTCCTGTCCTCCATTTGTTCTGTCTGCCAGACTGTTGAAACACTACTAAAAAAAAGAATTTATAAATAGGAAGAAGCCTTACTTCCCACGCAGATCAGACCAGCAGTGATCAACAACCAGTGGCACTCACCTGACCACTGCAGTCTTGACCAGAGGGCCAGAGAACAAAGCTCCTACACAGAGCTGCTGAAGTCTGAAAGAGAAAAGACCCACACCTACCCTGCCCTGCACACAAACAGGCACAGCAACAGGCCTCTTCTCTGGGAAATCTGCACTTGAACAACCACACCTGACCAGCAGTCAAATTAGTGGGTTTATTAAGGCCATAAACACATTTGGGGTAAAAGTGCAGCAGTTCCACAAGACAAGGACACCCAGTATCAACCCCCTGGTGAAAAGCAGGAGTCAGTAAGGACTGAGCATGTCCTGCCAGCACCAATGCAGAGCTCAACATCAGTTCAGTGGGAATGCTCTCCCAGGTCCTATTTGTTTAAGGCTCTAAAGCAACTGAACTTGTTTAGGTGAAAGAAAGAACAGTAAATATGAGACCTTAACCAAGGCACCAGAGTTCTGTTTTTAACTAAAGTTATGTGCATTTTGTTGGAGCAGCATCCAGAAAAGACATCTTGGTAAGTCTGGGAAGATGATTTCTACTGTTCAAATCTTAGTACTTCAACTCTCAGAGACACAACCATGCAAAAAGCAGAAGAAAAAACAAAAAAAAATCTTCTTCAAAAATAAAAAAGGTGCTTCTTCGGAATCTGCACACTACAGTCCTAATTTTAACACTGAGCTTTTCTGCTTCAACTGGAGCAGACAAAAAGAAAAAAAAATCCAGTCAGAAAGATTGATCACGAAAAGTTAGAACAATCCTCAGCTAAGGCTTGGCCAAGCACAGCTTGAGACATAACGAAAATCAAAAGCAGCTAGATCGTTAGCTCTCAACCGTTTTTTTTATTTTAGGACTCAACATTTCTTTCCGAGGGACTTGTGCACTGCACACACACACACACCCCCCTCTCTGTAATCGGTAGAAAGCTACCAGCGATAACCTTGATTTCCTCGATTAACCCTCTGTGCATTACTGAGCGCTCAGGGACTACAGACAGAAAACTCCTGAGTTAGGCTCTGTAATGTGATATCCCACCTTAAATTCCGCCAGGAAAAAAACCAAACGACAGACCATTGCCACCGAGCACAGCCGGGAAAGCCGGGGAGGCACAGATCGACGCTCGTTTTACAACGCTGTAAATCAAGCTCCATCTCGAGTACTCGAGGTTTCCACTCCAAGGCAGGAATTGTTTTGCCACACGAGCACAAAAGAACGCGTTCCCGACCCACGGAGTCACCTACCCGAGAGAGACATCCCCCCAAACCCACAGTGCCACTACGACGGCCCGCCACACCTCCGAAAACACCTGAATAAATACCGGTGGCTCAAAAATATTTTTTGCTAACGTTTTTTACAGAACCTGCGCCATGACAAAGAATATCGATAGCTCCTTCACGCCACAGCAACCTCCCCGCGGCCTCGGGAACGAAAAGTGGCGCTGGCTTTAACTTGGGAAGTGAAAATACCTGGCGAGGGCATGGAGGCGAGGGCAGCCCGGGGCCGGGGCGCCAGCGGGGACCCCGCGGTGGCCGCGGAGCACTTGGGGACACAAAGGGCGGGCGGCTCGGGCCGCACCGAGCGCGTCCCGGCGGCTCGGCTTCCCTCAGAGCCCCGGGAGCACCTCGGGGGCGCCGGGACAGC
>WBNO01012896.1:43393-88580 GCA_013400575.1 Peucedramus taeniatus | reverse complement strand
GCTCAGTCCCCGCTCGCCCCTCGCTCCCCGCTCCGAGCCCGCTCGCCCCGTCCCTCGCCATGGCCGCTGCCGCCGCGGGGCTCCGCGCCTCCTACCACCGCATGCTCGACCGCATCGAGCTCATGCTGCCGCCGCGGTTCCGGCCCTTCTACAACCACCCAGCCGGTAATGGGCGGGGGTCACCTTGGCTCCCGGGGGGAGCGGCGGGGAGGCGGAGCGGGGGATGCGTTCGCACGGGCGGCGGGCGGGATCGGGCCGCGGATAGCGGGGTTGTGGCGCGGGAAGGCGGCGCTGGAGCGGGGTCCTGCTCCGTCCCGGGGAATTGTGCGTGTGTGAAGGGAGAACGGGATAACCGGGCAGGGATGCGCCGCTCTCACTGTCGCGGTACCGCGGGTGCATCCAGGGGTATCCTGGGTTCCAGAGCCTGGCCCGGGGGATGTCATGGGTCTAAAAGGGGCCTGGAGGCCTCGGCAGCCGCTTCTTTCGAGAGGATGTGATGGGAAAAATCATAATAGTGGAATGGTTTGTGTTGGAAGGTTAAAGATCATCCATTTCCACCCGCTGCCATGGGAACCTTCCATGGCCCAGCCTGGCCATGGACACTTGCAGGGACGGGGGAGAGCGCTGCCAGGCTCTCTGATCTTGAAATGTGCCCTGGCCAAGTCAGGCAGATTTGGTTTTATTGCCATTCTGCTGAAGCCCACGCTTCTACCGAAGGCATCCCGTGCCCTTGGTGAATTCGCTGCAGGACTCCTGCGGGTAAAGAATGAGCTCCCCTCACCTGGCCCGCAGTTTACCTTTCCGTGGGCAAAGCTGGGGGTTTGTGTTATTAGGGAGAAGCCTCCTGTAACATGATCCCGTCTAGTGCCATCTACGCGGTGTTTGCCATGTAAACAAATTGCGCGGGTTGTTAAAACGAGCGCCTGATAAAATCCTGACATTCCATAGGCTCTGTCCCCGCTGGTTTGTGTCAGTGCCACGGGCATCCTTGACTCTTCACCTACCAGGAGTATGCACTGTGAAAATGGACTTTGCTTCGCAGTCAGTTGCTCGATCCTCTCACAATGGCCCTTTTTGGGAAGGAAAATCGTTGCTCTAAAGAAATCACAAAGAGGGAAAAGTGCAGTTCTCAAAATGTTTGATCGGTACTGAATTCACTAGACCAATATATTTAACATTAACATACTGGTTTTATATATAAAGAGACAATATGTCCAACACATTCCACTGGTGGGAGATGTGGCAGCTTCCAGATGCTCTCAGTGGATGCAAGGCACAGCAAGTACTGGGAACATCCATGTTCCTTCTTCAACAGAGCTGTAGTGGGAACTGGAGCAGGTTTTAGAGGTTCTCTTGCTTTTCAGTTCACAAAACTGCCTGTGGGCTGCTTTTGGTCATCACCATAATGTTGTGATTAATAAATCCATTTTTAGGGATGCTGTGTATATATGTTATATATACACACACATAATATGACACCTGTCATAATCCATACTGATGGTATAAGTGAGAAAAGTCACAAGTATAGAAACTGAACCCCTGCAACTTCTATTTTAGCCTTGAGAGTGTCTGTGAAAGTTATGCAATAGATGTCAATCTGACTGCAGAAAAAAAAAAAAGTGGGTTAAAAATGAAAGGCTTTCTTTTATCTCCAGTGACATCTAAATCTCTAGTCTAATTCAGGAATATAAGCGTCATTGTCATGAAATTATAAATCACTTGTGAGGCATGAAGCACTTTCTGGCATAAAGAAAGCTTCCAGCAAAATAATTGATGCCTGTTAGAAACTGTTTCTTTGGCTGGCATTGCTGGAGGACAGTGCAGGGCCTGGCACACCAACTCCCCAGGCTGCCATGGGAAAGCACAGGCTGAGCTTGTGCTCCCTCCCCTTTGGCCTCTCTGGTTCACTTTGCCTGACTAAACTCAAGTTTTCAGCACAAAGACTTCTTATATTTAACAGAAGTCATAAATTCTATTAACTGGTCACACACATGATATCCAAGTTAGCCTCTGGTGTCCCCCTGCTCTCATGTGCTGCTGTCACATTCATCCTTGAAAAATTCTGGATGTCAGGAGCTGGGAAAAACTCACTCAGGCTGGGTATTGCTGGAGTGCCTCCAAGGAGAGGTGTTTGACAGTCTCACCTAATTACAAACTTGGCTTGGTACCTTCCCTGTCTCCAAGTGTTTCTTAGTTCTGCAGTCAGATTGAAAATGGTTGAGTTTTCTATTATTAATAAAAATTAATGTCAGTCTTTTTGAAACCTTTCTTAGCTGTTCAGGAAATGTCAGTTTAATAATTTATACTCACCCCACATCCTCTAGTACTCCAAATCCAAATTTGTGTTTTAGAATAAGATAAATGTTAGTAATTAAAGCTACTCTGTAAGACTGATTTATTTATAACAGGCTGTGTTTGCAGCCTGATACTGACACACCAAGTAAGGTGCCTAAGAGAACAGCAGCTGAAGTTTGTGTCTTAAAAGGATGAACATTAAGCTGCTATTATGTAATATTCAACAATATCAGACAAAAGGCAATGTGCTTGTAGTTATTAAATGCAGTTTGAAATTTAATCACAATCAGGATGGGTTAAAAAGGGCTTTATGCAAGGCTGCCAAGCCAGTTTTTGTTTCCCAAGTCATGGTTTTAAACTTGAGGGTGGTTAAAACTGGAAGTACAAGTAGTTAGTGCAAGGCCTTTTTAAGGCTGAATTATTAGTGATGAAATAGCTCTCATAAAAAGCAGACAATCAAAGTCCTGGTGGCTACTCCTATGTAATATATTACAGTGAAAACTTGGCTTCATCTTGCATGTTATCAGAGTGCTGAGCAGTGACCTAAACATTCACTTTTTGTGATAAAATTAGAACAGTGTCCTGACTGTTTCACAGGGGGGTTTGTACTTTGGATTGTGGTCTCTCATTTAAGACTTGGACCAGAAGTCCCAGATTAATGATTTCTGGCATAGTTGTAGGTGTGGCTTTACAGGGCTTTTTTTAACCAACCTGTTGCTATTTTAGTACCACTGAAAATTACATGTATTTGTAAGAGAGTTGTTTTTTCCCCAGGTCCCATGCCATTGGATTTTTCTCCCTTCCTTCTTGAGATTTCCTCCTCTTCCCCCATAATTCTCCTTTGCCTACTGGTAGATTTTTGGGGTGTTTTCCCTATTCCTAGGCCTAACTCTTTCAATTATAAATGTATTTTGCCTGCTCTGGTGTCCTCAATTGCTTAAACATGGACATAAAAAATCCTATCCAGCTGTTGCAGAAATGTGTGGGGTGATTACACAACTGAAAGTTGATGCACTGAGTTGATGAATTATGAGTGTTAGGTGCTAGAGCTTGTACAGCAGTAGAAACTGCTAATATAAACAATCCATTATTTAAAAAAAAACCCAACTAAATAAAACAGCTTAAACTTACTGTGGGTTTTAAAACAGCCACGCCTTACTAAATAATTTAACTTATTTTCTCCCATCCTCCCTCAGGTCCCAAAACAGTGTTTTTCTGGGCACCTATTATGAAATGGGTAAGTACAAGATGCCAGCTGCTGTCTGGGTGTCAAGCCCAGGGCAATCTGCAGCAGCACCCTGAGCAAGCAAGAGTTTCCCAGCAGATACTTGAGCCTGCAGAAAGATTAGAGGCTCTAATTCTTATTGTATGGGGAGGAATAAAATTAGCCTTAATAACAGATAGCTTGAAATGAAGGGGACACAGCGTGGACCATTATTTTTGTGGAAGAATTGTGCTTTTCACTGAGTTTCACAAAGGCTTTCTCTTGTGAAACACCAGCTGTTGCTCAAGGTAGGCAGAAGCTGGCATGATGCAAAACTCATAAAGCATGTGTCTCTTCTGAGATTGAGGAATTTGAAAAGTATCTTATAAGGAAGCCAATTCCTAAGCCTCATAGCTTGAAGGTAGGCTGAAGCATGTCGGAGTGCAAGGTAGTTTTGACATAAAGGACAAAAGCAGCTGCCATGGTGGCTGGCAGTGGTGCTCTGCCTCCTGTGAGGTTCTGCTTCCCACTTCCCTGGGCTGTGTTTGTCCCAGGTGATGCAAATGCCACCTCCTAATTCACTGTGCTTCTCCAAGGTGTTGCATTGATACAGATGAAACAAGAGATCTCTAAACCCACGAGGGTTTGATCTTCTTGTCTGATAACAAGCAAGGCTGTAACCTGCTCTCACCACTGCCAGCTGCTTTGTAACTTTGCCATTCTGAACCCCAGCTTTTTAAAAGCCACAGGCAACACTGTGCTCTGAGCTACAGCTTGGTTTCTTTATCAGTTGTCTGGACTGGAGCTGCAGGAACCATGGCTAACCTTCCCTTTCCTCAGAGACTCTTCCCTGGAAACACCATCCTGAGCCTGAGCACACAGGCAGCTCTTCAGTGCCCAAGCAGTCCTGGGTGAAAGCACTAGGACTGCCTTACTTAGGGGTTTTGTTTGGGTTTTTTTATGAACTGGTGTAATGGGAACATGAAATTGTATTTCCAGTAGAGGGCAATAACACAACAAACAAACCAAGCAGAGTGTTTGCTGCTAATGTCAAGTAGATCAGCCAAGCTATTCCTCAATTTGCCTGCATGTTTTCTACTATTACTGAAATTATATTTTAAAAAAAGCACTTTTACCCCCTCAGATAAAGCTGAGGGAAGACTATATGGGGTGAAATTTACCAGCAGTATCTTAGCCTGACCTGGGGAAGAAGGCCCTTATTTAGATGAGCCTCTACTTGTGGCATGAAAACCAGGGTGGATTTTTTTTTTCAGCTGCTTTCTTAAGCAGCTGTGTTTAAATTAACCTTGTTCTTGAATTAATACAAAACTGCCAATGCCTGGGATTTTATTGCCACCCAGTTGTAGCTGCCATAACTGTGTTCTTTTTCCTACCACAAGGGACTGGAAATGGATAGTATCTCCCAGAGTCTAATTGCTCACAGAATGCATCCCATCTCCTGCATAATGCAGTAGGATAAGCACTGAGCTGTGAAGCAGCTTCCCCTTGTAAAGCTCTTGGTCTGTTAACAGGAGTTCCAGACTGGTGCTCACTGAATTTCTCTTTGCAGGGCTTGGTGGGTGCTGGACTGGCTGACATGGCCAGACCAGCAGAAAAGCTCAGCACAGCACAGTCTGCAGTCCTCATGGCCACAGGTAAAGCCACACTTCCTTCCTCTGTTTTCACACAGCACCATCTCAGAATCTTCCATCAGCACTCCACAGAAAGCCTTAATTTTAACATGCTAGCTGTCACTATTGCTGTTGGATGGTAAATCTAGGCCAGACCTCTACTTGTTAATAAATCAGTAAGCATTCTGTAATTATGTATCAGTTTTCTACACCTGTCTTCATATGGAATTCTTCGGTGCAAGTTGCTACAAGTTAGGACATGAGTGTCACCCCTTAAGTTACCATGATACCATTCATTGCAGTAAGTGACCTCTTTTGCTTCAGATCAAGTAATTTTGAAATCAGTCCAGGATACAGTGACTTTTTTAGAACAGGCTTTGAGGGATTTAAGAAAGGAAGGGTGATTACGCTAACATAACTGGAAAGAATTTCCACGTATTACAAGAAATTGGAAGCAGTGGCACTTGGACTACTGCACTGTTGCCTGCCAAGAATTCTCACAGTGGCAGAAACAACATTCTGTAATCCTAGAATAATTTAGGTTGGAAAAGACTTTTAAGATCCCAGAGTCCAACCATTAAGCCAGCACTTCCAAGTCCACCACTAAAATGCGTCTCTAAGTGACCAATTACACTTCTTATGAACACCTCCAGGGATGATGCTGCACCACTTCCCTGGGCAGCTTTTTCCAATGCTTCTCCTGACTGAAAAGGTTCTCCAGACTTTATTTTGATATCTGATGCAGTCCTGTGCATTTTGCATAAGTTTTTCATAGTCCCCAATGTAGTGCAGCAAGCTGGATATACAGCAAAATACCACAACCCTGCAACTGTGTTGGAGAATTAAGATCTAGGCTGCTGTAGACTACAGAGGATGTTTGATATTTAGATTATGATTGACCTTACTGTAGCTATTTTAGAAAAATGCAGTACATACCTGTAGGTGTCCCACTGGCTCTTTTCACTAAGAAAAAGGTAGTTATAAGCAAAACAGTTGTCTAACATGAAGCTGTGAAATTTGTTTACTTCAACTGGCCCATGAATCTGCCTCCAAACTTAGGGAAGTATCTGGATATTTAATTTTAAATATCTTTAAACTTTCTGGTTTTTTCAACAGGCCTTATTTGGTCAAGATACTCTCTGGTGATTATCCCTAAAAACTGGAGTCTGTTTGCTGTGAACTTCTTTGTTGGCTGTGCTGGTGCTTCCCAGCTTTTCCGAATATGGAGGTATGCATTAATAAGGGTACAATTACAGCTAAGCATTAACCAGGAATTTATAAATGCTGCCAGCCTCTCTGTCAGTGCAACAGGCAAGAGGAACTGAGCCATTCATGAAACATTACAGAATGTTTTTGCTACATTGTTAGTTTTACAGTTAAGTGAGAGTGAAGCTGTAAATATTTTCAGTCTAGCTAGAGCAGCATTGAATCGTGTCAGTTCTAGCTGGATCAAAGGGCTTTTAAGCACAGCAGCATTTTTTAAAAAATTATTTCTTGGAAGAAACTTTGGGAGTTTTCTGGCTTCAGTACTGGCCAGGAATGTGGCAAACTTAGCTACTCTGGAGCTTCCTACAAGAATTAAGATACCCTCTCCCAAGTTTCCACCCTCAAGTCCATTGTAATTTTAAACCTCCTCTGGTGAACAGATTGCTAGGAAAACAGTGTTATTGTAACTGGTGTTCTGTTCTATTCTTAGCCTGTGCTCTTTCTTTTTTATTCCTATAGGTATAATCAGGAGCTAAAAGCACAAAAGCAGGTGCAATAAAGAGATGCTTAACCCAACAGGTCAAATCTAGCAACGCACAAACCCATCCCCATGGGACCCAGCTTCACTAATTTTAATGTTTTTTTTTTTCTCTGAGAAAATAAAAGAGGAAAATAAAAGAGATCAAATGTTTTCTAAGTGCAAATAACCAAGTATCTCCACACATTTAAATAAAGGGCAACCTTTTAAAATGAAGGTGGAATTGTTTGTCTTGTATTGTCTCTTTAAAGAAACTGGCTGGATTTTGCCTAAAAAGAGTTGCTGAGCCTCACTTTATCTGACTCTACTGAACAGTGCTGGGAGTGACACAGTACTGGTGACAGCCAGAGCCTCAGACTGAAGTGATCTTTCCTGTCACAGTCAGAAAACCACCTGGGTGGGGGTGTGCCATATTTCAGTAACCAACAGTAGCATTTGCATTTCATTTCCTGATGCTCCTCCTTCCCCAGTAGCATGAGGATATTTGTTCCAGCTTCAGCTGTGTGTGTCTTCATCTGTTCCCCAGCCACCACTGTCCTGGAAAAAAAAGGACAGCAAACAAATGTGCCACTGGTGTTTTAGCTTCCTTCACAACTCCAGGCAGAAGATGAGAGTGTTGAAGCACCAGAATTACATTCAGGAATTCACATGCAGGGGAGAAGATAACAGAGGCAAGGTAGGTTCTGATGAATCTGTCAGCTCCCCTTTTTCAAAGGCTGTCCCACCATGAAGTCAGTTCTCTGTTCTGCCATAGTTCCACTTGCATGTCTTGGTCCTTGTGGCTTGGTCCTTGGTTCCAGGGTCTCAAGTGGTGAGTTCTCCAGCTGTGCTGGTCACCAAGTGGACAAAGTGACTGAAGAATACTGCTAGGGAGAGAGGTGGTGAATTCCAGTCCCCCTCCCTTCCCAGTCCCCAACCAGGTAAGACTCATCCAGCAAACCAGTAATGGGAAAAAAAAAAAGTGTATTAAAATATTCACAAGATTACAATAGAAAACATTAAAGTCCATTCAAGAAAAAATATCCAAGATAACTGTTTCCAGATGAGTCTGTAAAAGCAAAAGCACTAACAGTTGGTACACTGGCTCTTCATGTAATCAGGCCATGCAATGCATATCTAGCTCCCTCACATAGATTATACACCTGTCTTACAGGTGTTTGTTGTCTTGCACACCTCTAGGACAGAGGTCTATAAAAGAAAAGTACCCAGTCTATGTTTTCAATTACATTTACCACATAAGAACAGTTGGCATTGCAGGGAGACAGAAAACATTGCACAGCACACTGATCTCCAAAGGCATTGAACTTACATTTTAGAGTGCAAAAATACCTGTAAATGAAAGGGCTTATTAGCTTTAGGGCAGTGAAGAGAAGGGAAAGAGAAACCTAAAGAAGAGAATAATTGTTGAGCCTTGTTAATATGATTTTGTAGTCTCCCATATAAAAATGTTACACTGCAGAGGAGTGGCCATAGCCCAGAAGTCCCACCCACCTTCTCTCTTGGTGGCTTTATTGAGGAAACATTTCCATCACCTATGATACAATAAGAACATTTTGTATTTGAGGTCCTTGGCAGATACACTAATAATGCAGAATTCCAAGACAAGATTCCAATTCAGAGTGAAGGTGTTCTGGTCACAAATCAAAACTCCATACCTGACCTCAGTGAATCCACTCTAAGGTGATGCAGCTTTTATGCTGCATGCACACCTTTACTGCAGTTACAAGACAGATGGTTACCTAGACAGTTCTCACAGGTTTAAAAAGTTTTAATTACAGCTCTTCTAGTCACAAACCAAAATCCCACTAAAGCTTTAAGAGAAAACAAAACCCTACAGGTCTCCAGTTATAAATGACACATGAGGCAATGAGTTACAGGGACATATCTGCCCCCTGTAAAGGCTCTTAATGCTAATGTTTTGTGAACATGGTGAGCATCTTCCTCACAGAACAACTGCTGAAGTCAAAAGGGGCCATGGAAACCTGATGGACTGAGTACAGCTACCAATTTACTTAGCTTTATTTGTAATCCTCTTGAAATTCATTTATAGTAATCAAAAATAAGATTTCAGACTGATCCCAGTTTTGTTTGCATGATGAATAAGAGAGCATTTATTGCAAGTCTTTCATCACACAGGCCCTCCCAGGTCCACTACCCAGGAGCAATGACCCTCCTAATTGTTTTAGTCACTGGCTACTGCCTCAAGAGAGGTGCCTGCTCCTCCTCTGGGCTGCTGCAAGCCTGGCATGCAGCACTTGTTTTGAAAATAGATGATCCTAAAAAAAGCTGGCAGTAGTGCTACAACAGGACAAGGACAACACTCTTTGTGCTCCTCAAAGTCCAAGCTGTTCTTTTCCTCCTGCAAGGAACAGCATCAGAGAATTAAGAGAACAGCAGCAGCAGAGCAAACAAAGTTAAACTTCTGGTCACCAGAACATCAGGATATGATGACCTTGTCTGACTTAAATCTCTGCTTGCTCTACCTGTCAAAGAAGAGAAGTCCTCTGTCTCCTGAGACTTTACTAGGTAAGCCAACTCAGCATCAGTCCCTTTCATCAGCACAGGTTATCATATCATTAAATCATCTCAGATAACCTGAGGAACAGAAAGTTCACAAGTGTTGTCTCACAATGCCTGAAGTTCTTTTGACTTCAGCATGACTATATTACTTAATAATTATATTGCTCACTTTTCCAGGACCAGAAAAAAAAAATTAAAAAAAAAAAAAAAATCAACAGCCTTGGCACTGGAGTGGGATTCAGACAGATTTCTGCCATTCCTGGGGGAAGACTTCTGTTTCTTTCTAAAAAGATGTTCAGTGTTTTTTAAAAATACTTCCAAGCTCATTCTGCCTTCATAAAGAGGACCCAAGAAGCCTTGCAGGGAGCCTTCTTGGTCTAGGCAATATGAACATACCTGTAGCTAGACAAAAGCCATGCAAGGAGATGTCTCCTTAAGTCAGGTAAAGTCAGCCACATCAGTGTGTCTCTAAAGTTAGCACCAGATCAGTCCTAAAGTTAGCACCGGATTCATGTGCTTCTTAAAGTTAGCACCACATCAGAATTGTGCTCAGATTCTCCAGTACATTCCAGCAGGAAAAGAAGCAAACATTAGTAGTAGACTTCAGAGGCAAGGCCAGCCCCATCTTCTCATAGCAGCAAGTTTCTGATTGCCACATTCATCACAATTCTCCCTCTTACTCAAAAATGTTGGGGGAGAAAGATGGTGATGTGCAGGGATGAACACAGGCAGATCAAAATCAAGTTTCTCCACTGACCACCTCCAAGGCATTAGTGCTTTATTAAGTGTAAAATAAATGTTGGGAAGTAACAGCCTGANCATTTTCCTGATCTCCCACCTAAACCTCCCCTGACTCATCTTCATGCCATTCTCTTGGGTCCTGTCACTGGTCACAGAGAGAAGAGGGCAGTCCCTGTCCCTCTGCTTCCCCTCATGAGGGTGTTGAAGACCACACTGAGGTCTCCCCTCAGTCTCCTCTTCTCCAGGCTGAACAGGCCAAGTGATCTCAGCCATTTGTCAGAAGGCTTCTCCTCCAGGCCCTTCACCATCCTCGTGGCCTCCTTTGGACACTCTCCAATGGCTTCATGTCTTTTTGATATTGTGGCACCCAAAGCTGCCCCCAGGACTGGAGGTGAGGCTGCCCCAGCCCAGAGCAGAGCAGGACAATCCCTCCCCTGCCTGGCTGGGCCTGGTGCCCTCAGGACAGGGATGTCCCTCCTGGCTGCCAGGTGCAGAATTCAGCACTTGAGAAGATCCTACAGAACCACAGAATCACAGACTGGATTGGATTGGGAGGGACCTTAAAGATCATCCAGTTCCAACCCCCCTCCTTCCACTAGACCAGGTTGCTCAGAGCCCCATCCAACCTGGCCTGAACACTTCCAGGGATGGGGCACCCACAACTTCTCTGGGCAACCTGTGCCAGGGCCTCACCATCTTCTGAGTCAAGAATTTCCTAACTGCAGTCACCAACATGAGCATTGCAGCAACCAAGGCAGTGGGTCTTATCAACAGATGGAAGCTTGAGTGGACAAACTACCCCTGAGTGTTTCTGGGGTGAATAGATCCCACTCCATCAGCTTCCAGCACTGGGTACAAGCACCATAGCCCTTCATGTGGAGTCTTGCTAAAAACCCCTGCTTAATCCATGAAGTAGAAGATATTTAAAGGTCTCCTGTGAAGAAGAAATTTGTCCATTTTTCACCTTCTGTGTGTTATTGCCAAAAAATAAAATGCTAAAATATTTACAGAGTTGTTAGTTAGCCACAGCTCAGTGTATCAGTTCCCTACAAGACTTGCCAAATACCTGAAAACTGCCTTAAAAACCTCCTTTAAAACTGAAACATGCCCTTTTTAAATACCAGCCAAGTCTTGGAAGAAGAACTACACAAATTCAGATATTGCAGGATTAGCAACTGACATATGGCAGAATAAATTAATCCATGGTTTCCTTCTGAGCCTCAGTTTTAAGAAGCTGGTTCTGGCTTTGAGGACAATGTCCTAAGATCTACCCAGTGCATGTATACAAAAATGAAGCTGTTGATTTCTAATACAGGCAGCTGTTGTCAGGAAACAAGTGAAGTCTGATCCTGATGAAAGAATATAGTGTTGGCTTACCTAATTTTCTTGGGGAAAAACCCTCATTATACACAAAATAGTTATTAAAATTGCACTGTCATAATTAAAGGATTATCTATTGTGGTTGTGAAAGGGTCTGCCATGGGCCTGTAACTATTTTTCATGTGCTTGGTGTTAGAGTGAAATGTGGGCTTGAGTTTGTTTGGAACAGGTTGCCCAGAGATGCTGTAGAGGTCCCACCTGTGGAGATGCTCAAAACTGGGCAAAGTGCTGGGCAGTCTCCTCTGGCTGACCCTGCTGGAGGAAGACTGGATGATCTCCAGAAGTCCCTCCAACCTCAACCATTCTGGGACTGATTCTGAAACAGACTGAACTAGGAAATGGGTAGGAATCAGAAAAAAGGGGTTACCATAGACCAAACTGAAAATTATTTGCTGCCAAAAAAAAACAACCCAAAACTAAACCACCACATCGAGATGTACAAAACAGAAATCCTTCTTCTATATGCCGCTTTGACAAGATCTCTGCTGGAAGGCCACTTCTAGTTTTGAGCACCAGATTTCAGGATACAATGGGTCAGCAAAAGAAATCCTCATCAGCAGAGATTCTTAACAATCTAGGAGGAGTTTAACCTAGAACAAGAGGCTGGAGAACTGTATTCAAGCAGTAGACTTGCAGAGATGAAGGAAATAAACTGCTCATCCACATCTTCTGTGCAAATATTGGTTAGACAAAAAAACCCCCACATATCAAAAAACCCAAAGAGCCCTAGATTTCCTCCAGAAGTTGTTCAGCCTCCACTACAGGCTTTTGAGAACAGATAAAGCACCTCCAAGGAGGTGCCAGTAGCATAATGGAGCCATGGGAGAGAGGTATGGGAGTACTACAGCTTCCAGATCCCTTGGAGCCCTTTTTAATGCTTGCATGAAATGACAGAGCTTTGAGGAAGAAATATTTCACTGAAAGGTTCAACAGAGTCTGAGGTAACCACCTACAGCTACAGCTTCCTATGCCTTTAACTCACTATCTCCTTCGTTTTCAAAGGCAAACTACCATTTCACAAAATTCAGTAGATCAACACTATCCCTGCTCCTTAAAGGACTAAGCTTGAATAGCTGGGCTCATCGAGAAGTAAACAGTTTTGTGACCCACATTACACAGGTCAGGTAGGCCTAAAGGTTTCCTTCACTCACACTGCTAAGACATACATTTCTGATAGCTAGGAGTCACAATTTGGCTTACAAGACCAAGTGAGAGGGTCTAGTTTACATGAGAAGGCAGCCTGTACTGAGAATCTGACCAAGGAAAGATAAATACCCTGTATACATAAAGAATTCTGAATATAAAGAAAATGTCTTCTTTATAGTCACCTCAACAAAAGAAATTAGGCCCTAAAAGCAAAGAAAAAAGAATCTCCAGGTCAATCTAGAATCTTCAGGCATCTTCCAGTTTCTCCATTAATAATCAAGATAAAAATATTTTTAAATTGTGGTGCGAGTTTTCACTTTCTCTCTCGTCACACAAGATACAAAAAAAAAAAAAAAAAAAAAGAATATTGGCAATTTATAAGCAAAATTCTTACCGCATTTCAACATGCAACATTGGTCTCACTTCTGTACGATTAAATAGACTATTTACACACAATACATATATATCTCTCCCTCTGTATGCACATGCATTGGTCCTAGCCTAGGCATCAAAGGCCACATGTGAGTTCTCTGGGTCAAATCTTGCTCAAGCAATTCCAGTCTGAATGTGTGTTGTCCTTTGGATAGCTGAGGATCTCAGTTCTTCCGAATGTCGGCGTAGACCACAGACTCTGACTTGTTGATCTTGTCGCTGTGCTGTCCCCCGGAGTGATCTAACTGCGCGTAAATGACTGGGCCCTGGGGACACAAGGAACAGGCACAGTCAGGGCTTTCTCAGAACTGGCCACGCTGCCCCTCACTTCCGTGGGGGCTGCAGCAAGATGAAAGCTAAAGCAAAACCACAGAGCTTTAATGACTGCGAACGGCACTTGGAAGCAGGTGGAATGAACCCTCAGCTGCACGTGAGCTCTAGTCTGCCACCTTTCTCCTCTCAGGAGCATGCCAAACAGCACCCTTACCTCCCTCCAAAACTGCCTGCTGCCACACAAAGCAAAAGCTAGGGTCCCTTGCTCTGAAAAGCAGCAATTCTTGTGTGCTGTGTAGCAAAGACACGTGGCTTAGTCAGATGCATGCCAGATTAAATATTGTTCAAGAGGAACCCTACTAGAGGTTTACCAGTCAACAGCAGAGTGTACTTCCAAACTGCTACTCAGGTCCTGTAAATCCCAGTGTGGCTGTGCCACTTGGATAATGAAGCTGCAGCCACCCTGTGACTCAAGTCACTGCCCAAGCCAGTGATGGGGCCAAGACTTACACAGCAGTGAGCCAGGAAGGGCTAAAATGGTGCAGCAATACAGAACTCTTACCTGTCCTCCCAGCCAGCCCAGGCAGCAGCAGCTCACAGACACCTTGGGCAGGCATGGCCTCACCTTTGTGACATTTGCTGGGTTGCAGGGGAAGACATTACAGCCCTGTCTTTCAGCTGAGCGTGTGAACTCTTCCTAAAACACCACATCCTCTAAATAATAGCCCAGGGAAAGCCAATTGCAGCTCCTGGAGACAGGATGAGGACAGGACCAGAGCCTCCACGGAGCAGAGGTCCAGCAAGACAGGTGGGACCTTGATGGCAAGAGAGCTGCAGCTCCCACGCTGAACCCCCCAACTGAGACAAGCACAGGGCTGCCACCACCTCCCAGTGGGCTGCCACCACACACCCCATGCAGGAGGCAAAGGAACTGTGTTATGTGGGGATGACTGGGGCGGGAATAAAAAATAGAGAGCTTTTCGCTTGGTTGTGGTTTTTTCAGCAGTTTTTTCCTTCAAAACCTTCCATCCATTTAACTGTTCTGGTGTCCCTTATGTCCCAGGAAGAAGTAGCCTTCACTGGCACTCCTCTACCCCCTTCCTGCCAGTACTTTAGGAATCTTAACAAATTAGGAAACATTTGTGTAGACCTGACACAGAAATTTTTCCATCTATTTTCCAAAGCAATTATGAGCCAGAGATGAAAACAGACCTTCTGTACAGAAAATTAAGCCCTTGAAGGACCACAGATACCTCATGCATAGCTGTTTTTCCCCCAGCACAGTGGCAAAGCTCACACCTGATAAATACCTTGTTCTCTTTGAGAAGTGATTTAAATCCACATTTTATTCCTTCTGGATAAGGTATCTCCAAAGTAATAAAGAATAGAGGAAGAAGATTGACTGAAGGGTGAAAACTTGCAAGTAGGTATAAAACCCTGAATATAAAGAACACACTGAGAAAATGGGGGAAAAAAAGGACACTGATGTCCTAGAAAACCCTGGATTTCAAATCTCATTATAGACACTTTTTAAAAAAACTTCTCTGCTATTTGCTTTCATGATGTTCTGGTCTCCAACACTGCATTGAGATGAATAATTCCAACCAGATCACAGTGCCTATACAAACTTCAAGGCAAAGTATCCCTGAAGTTTAATTGCAAGCAATTTTGGAAATCTCATCTGCCTGAGGCCAGAGGTCAAGGGTATGATAAATTCAGCTGGAGAGCACTATCAGTTAAAGAAAATATAAAAATAATAAATCTAACTGCAGGAAGTACTCACTGTGACATTCCAAATTTTGTTCAAGTAATTCTGATGGGTCAATTGTCTACCAGTGGAGTTCACTCAGTATCAGTTACCACTGGATTTTTGCCAGTTTAAATACAGTCACTGTGCTGCAAGCAGCATGTTACTGGTGTGGAGAGACTGACTGCTGTGATCAGCTGATCCAAACCCAGCTATCACTGTCACTGTCTCAATGTGCTGTCAGTCACCTAAAAAAAGTGGCAGATAGCCAACAAAGAGAAAAGGAGGGACCAAGGATTTACTGCAGTGTTCATCTATTTATTTGCTGCCAACTGATTCTCTAGCTGACTATAAGCATCGCCTGGGCCATTTTAAAAACAGTCTAAACAATTCAGAACTTTCATCTAATCCCAAGTAAGCTCATCCTGACTCTTAAGAACCAGAAGACAGACCAGCACTGCTATATAAAACCAGGATTTCCTGAAGCCTTGCAATTTTTCCATTCAGAATTGAAGGGAAAAGAGCAGCAGGTCTACCTGCTAAGGGTTTGCCAGCAGAGTCATTAATTGTAAGTTACAAAAAAGAAAAAGAAATTACAAAGTTAGACCACCATGGTCCAATATGGTCAGCAGAATTTTCAAATTTCTCAGATTCTGAATGATGTTGCAACTACCACAGATTCAGGCTCTGGGAAAGTTATCTGAAATTTCAATCAAGATTCTTGGCATTACAAACTGCTCCTTCTCAGGGTCCTGGGATCCAAACAAGGATCCAAACATGTGGGAAATCCATGTAGCTCTTGCCTTCACTGTAAATCATTTCTTACCCACGCAAATAACAGTCCTGGTAGAACAGCAGTCACTAGAGACTGCTGGCATGGACAAGAACCACCACAGATAAATCTGACAGGACAGAACAAACCTGCTGAGAAGGAGGGCACAGTGAAAACAGGTAGAGCTGATTCAAGCAGCTGAACACTCACAGAATCAGATATGCAAACTCCAGAAAGCAAGGTCCACATCTGAGTAACTTGCACTCAAAATACAAAGGAAGTGCAGGCTCAGCACACTTTCAGCTCAGATGTGATGCAGACAAATACTCCATCGCTGATTCTTGAACTGATACATGAATTAAAAAGTGAATAAACTTCATTTAATTAATTTAAATGCCACTCTAAGAGTGAACACCTCTGTTACTGTTTCTAACTTGCAGAGGCAGTTTTGTTTGTATTCACATTTCTTTTCCACCAGTGAAGTACAAAGCATTCATTCACTTCCTACACATCCTACCTTGCAAAAAAACTACAACAAAGACCAAAAGACCACAGGCCTCTGCTGTTTGACCACAGCACTGACTGTGGGAGCCACTGGTCTAAAACTGCCAGGCATTTCAAGAGACAAGAGTGTGCCTGAATCAGCAAAGAGCCTGCAACAGCTCTGGGAACTGCTGGAATGACTATTTGCCTTTCACCTGCACAACACCTCAAAAGCTTGAATACTGCAACTCATTTCTTGATTACCAAGAAACATCAGGTTTTACTTGTACGTGGCGAAAGATTTCAAATATGTTGATTTGCATGCTGATATGACCCTTAAAGAAACAACCAAACAATGGCTAGAAGCTAACAATGTAAGTGCAATCAACTGAAATTTAGCTTCCTCACTTGTTTAAATACTCTGTTCAAAATCTCATCTACCCTGATTTCACTGTAGATCTTCTTAAAGAAAAGTAAATATGTTTAGTTATTCTGTAAAGATGGGGCAAATGCTCAACAGGAGGTAGAGGAACTAATTGCTGCTACAAATGTCTGTCACAAAAAGAAACTCTGTTTGCCTGACAAAAGAGATTAAAAATCTAAAAACTAAACTAAAATGGAACTACACAAAACCTTTTGCAGTATTTTTCAGTTGAGGTCAGTGGTGTTTACACTTTGTGTTTTCCTTTAGGAACTTACCTGCAGGGAGAACTCTGTCAAAGAAGAAACAGACTGAAGTGACTACAGAAGGGCAAAAGCACCCTGATTCTGACTTAACATCACAAAGTTTAGATTTACTTTGCTGCTCCTTCCAGCACACTGAGACTTGGAACCCTGGGGACATGGAAAGGTGAGGACACTGCAAGTTTTCACACCAAAAACATTGGAGTAGTTTTGCTTTCAAGATGCAAGCACAGAACAGCATCTGTGTGTAGCTCTCAGGGCACTTGCAAGTACTCCTTCATGCCATGACAATAATTAAACTTTTTGGGGTTTTGACCTATGGATGTTGACTCCAACAGCTACTGTATCACAAATCTCACTGTGCTGGTTTTGCAAAATCTTTTTTTTTTTTTTAAGGGGGGGATGGTGGGAATCATCTGTCTCATTCACCCATTCCAGAAGCATCTCCCATGATCTAGAAAAGACAAGTTTTATCCAGGCCTTACAGACAGTCTGCTGCTACAAGACCTATTCCAGTCAAAAGATGACTATTTTAAAATCCTGATTATACAGCCTCTGTGAATAATTGATCTCTGAAGGCAGAAGGCAGCTTTGTGGGCCTGTGTGCTAAAACTTTGAAAATACTGCATGGCCCAGAACAAAATGCATTTCAAAACCAAACCAGAAGTCCAGCAGAGTAGGAGCTTTGACTTTACTGAGCTGACTGTTAGCACATTTGGTTTTTTTCCTGTAGTGTTAATATGTTATCACACATCTCCATTACTTTGTCAGGAGAAATTAAGAAACCAGGGATTGATTGCACACACTACACTGCAGCTACTTGATAAAAGGTGGCTAACAAAGAAAAAGTCCATTTTGAACTTAAACTCTCTCAGGACCTGTACCTTCACAGGAAAATTGCTAGGAATACTCAAATCAAGAGGGAAGAAACAACTTCCAAATAAGGAAATCCCGTACTACTAACAGGTAATGATCCATTGCACAGAATCCCTGTCTGACTCATGCTCTGTCCCCTCCCATGCTAAGTCTGGATAAAAGCCACTTCTTCCCATCAAAGTCAGCAGAACTTTGCCAGCTGCAGCAAGCACAAAGAGTGGCACTTTCAAGCCCACTGAAGTTGGGAGGCTCAGCAGAAGAGAACTCTCAGCAGCACAAATCATCTGCAAACTGGTCAGCACCTGACTCCTCCCACTGTGAAGGAAGGACATGCCATAGAGCATGAGAGTGCAAAGCAAATTCCTCCCCATTACCATCCCAGAACAGACTAGGCAACTTTATGGGGTGATCCATATCCGAGAGACATTTATTTTGTCTGTGTTAAACAGATACTCACTGACCATTCCCCATCCTTGCACTTCACTACCACCTGCATATGTTAATGCACAAAATCACAACCATGTTTTTTATAATTTAGTACAAGAAGGGCATAAAACTCCACCTCAGCTAATATGAGGATGCTGCTCTTTGAACTGCACCAAGCCTTCCACAGCAGAGCTCACCAGTCCCAGCTTACTGCACACCCTTGTCCAGCGCACGTACTTTCACCAGCAGGCAGCCCCTAATGCAAGAATCCCACCCTGCCTGGATGTTTTCCACAGCAGCTGCCCCAGGCTGGGGGGAATCCTGCCTCGGGGAGCAGCAGGAGCAGTTTACCTGGTGTGATCTGGCGGGCAGGCTGTTTACCAGGCCCTCTGTGTCGGAGGGCGCCTTCTGCGGAGCTTGCTTAACCGGAGACATCAAGCTCTCAGAGGTACTGCAGCTGACGAGGTGGCAGAGCAGAGTTTGCACGACAATGTTCAAGAGGCACACGAGAAACAAAACAAAACAAACAAAACAAAAAGAAAGAAAAAAAAAAGAAACAAAAACAAAAGACGAATGATGGCAAGATGAAATGCGGCAGGTTACGCCAAAGTAAAAAAAATGAACATAATGGACTCTGATATAAACACACACAATTCTCCATCTCTCCCGAGACATTTCTCTGTTCTTCCTCTGAGTTTCACTGGTAAGCAATGGGAAGGAGCAGCTATTAACATAGGACAGCAGCTCCTCCACAACCCCTGGTCCTTAGATACTCCCATTCAACTCAGCTTCTCTAAAATCATGTGTTTTCTTCTCAGTTAACAGTGGTAAACAGCAATTATCTTCTAACTAGAAGCTAAACAATCCCAGTCACTGAGGCAAGTGTTGTATCAGTGCTACAGTTAGAGCCAACACTTGCAAGAGCCACCAGCTCTCTCTACACCAGCAGGGTACTTCCTACCCAACTCTGCATTAGCTCCCTTGTTTTTATAGCTAGGCTGTGAGCCCAAAATAATTCTCCCACAGACACCAGTCTGTGGAGCAATTACCTCAAGAGTCACACAGGACATTTATGCTATGTGCCCTCATACAGCTACTTGAATATCTAATCAGGCAAATCGTGGTTTTCAAACAAAAGAACTGTCTTGTGGTGAGAACCCCTAAAAGAGGACTGCTGGTTTTCACCCTCTGATTGCTTCATCTGCTTAAAGCAAGACTGAAAAGAAAACAAGCCTGTGACAGAAAAATGAATACCACAGAGCAAATGCCCTTAAAGTTGGTGACTTCTGGGCAATGCAGTGATGGGTCTCTCACTGCAGGGTCTATCTCCTTGTACCAAAGTACCCAGGAGAGTTACATAGCCACCTCCTTGGCAGCAGTCACAGGAGTGCCCTCTGCTACAACCCTCTGACCCCTGGGCATCCTTTTCCCTCAGTCTTTGTAGACAGTGTATAAAGTGAGTACAGAAACAAATGAGGACAGTGACATTAAGCAGACCACTCCTCACAGGGCAAGCATTTTTTACCCTTTGGTAGGTCTTACCATAGCAGATTTAGCTCCTCATACATGCAGCACTTACAACAAAAATATTTCCCCAGCCATCATGTCAAGGGGTCTTGACTGTCTCAAAAACAATGCACCCCTTCTGTTACCAAAATTATGTAATCATTAATTGTTTTATTCACAAAACTCCTCAGATCTACACTATCTAAATGTCATCATTCAGGTTTAAGCAACTAATTTACTTAGATCCCTGCAAGTTCTCCAATACCCAAGCTGTCTTAGCCAGAGGAATGCTTACAGGGAATTTACTTTTCTTTTGACACAGAAAGTGTCATGCTTTAGCCAATGCACTGGCAAGTTCAGTTGGAAGAGATGGAGGGACACCATCTGGGATAAACAACAACTCCACCCCAGTCAGACACGAGACAATGAAACCCAAGCACCCAGTGAAATGCATCATCCCTTTGCCAACAGACTCCAGCACAAATTACAGCGATGTTAATAGAGAGCTAGCTGGTTAGTCAGCAAAGGAAGAGGAAATGTGTACACACACACACGGGTATTAACAGCAACCACCAACTTGATTAGTTACCATGGTGTCTAGTGGGACTGGAAGAGAAGACCCAGCCCTGTTACATTCCCAATCTGGCGTCTATATCAGGATCTCTGTAAGGAGAGGAAGGTAAGCAGGATCCGATCCCAGCACACCAAGGCAGAAAGAAAAAAACAAAACAAAACAAAACAAAAAAACACCGAAGTCAGAGCATGAATGGAAACTGTGGCCATGCAGGGGTTCCAGATGCCACGCAGGGCCCCAGCCCACCTCAGTTCAAGGCAGAATGGTTATCTAGGAGTAAGTGCTTCTCTCCACCACCACACACTGGGTTAGCATCATGTAGAAGACAGTCCGTAAGTTTGGAGGAGGTCACAGCACACTTGGTTTCTTTCTACACATCATGCAGAGCTGGCATGGTCAGTGAAAAGCAGGATTTAAACCTCAGAGATTACTTTCCCAAGAGAGTAGTTAAATCTGCTACAAGAAATCACAGTGCATGAACTACTGCTCCAGGCTCAGCACCAACATGTGTCCTCCAGCAGGAAGACACTGGAGAGCAGGTCAGTGGGAAGCAGGGCAAGCAGGCCACCTCAGGCACACTGCTGGTGCATGACACTGCAGGGTTCTTTTCAGTTCTTAGGGGAAGGACACATGCAGAAAGGGAAAACCAGGCTTTCCACACAATTCTGAGCACACACAGCCACCCTTGCTGTATTTAGCCTTACCATTGGGCAATAGCCAACTCACTTTGTCTAAGCTCTCCAACTGGGAAAAGGACAGGGCAAAGTTTAATTTGGAAATCCCCACAAGCTTATTTTTGGAGTTATTTTCTTTTATCCCACACGCAACCCAAAGAACCTGCAATAAGCAGGAATATTTGTTGGGCAAAGAACAGAAGAAACTTGTATGTTTTGGGGTTGTTTCTAAGACTACATCCATAATTTTCATTCTTTCTTAGAGAAGCAAATTACCAGCTAATTAGAGAGGAGAAAAAAGGAAACACCTCCTCCACCAGCAGCAAGTTTCATCACCACAGGACTCTCATCTGCCTTTGTCAGTTCTTGTTGCTTTTTCATATGCCCACTCAAAGAACTGTGCTTCACTTTGGAGTTCTCCTCCTAACTAAAAACCCTGCAGGGATGGTAACAGTTAACAAAAAACAGACAGTGAATGAGAATGGATGCAGAGTGGCTACTCCTTCCTTACTTTCAAGTGTGGTGATGAAGGGGTTACTTTGGCAGGTATTTGGTAAGTATTTTGGTCCAGGCTTAGGAGGCAGACACTGGTAACAGAAAAATCCAGTCCTAATCTCAACATACAGCATCCCTTAAAAGTGCATGTGTAGTGCTTTTCCTTTGGAGGTGGTAAGGAAAGGAGAGCTGGAGGGAAGGGGAAGAGACCAGAGCTTGGGGGTCTTGGATTAAATGCTCTGAGGGCATGTATCCTTGTGTCTGGGGATCAACTTCAACACCTAATGATTTTCAGGTGTAACTCATGGTCAGTAGGTCTCTTCCAGCTCAGTACAGAGGTAACCACTAAAGGCAGATGATGGCAGTTCCACACGACCATACGTATCTCTGTGATTGCCAAGGCTCGGCTGAAACAACTCCTACCCCCCCTTTAGGCCCTCCCTCTGATCCTGCTGCTGTTCCTCACATCAGCCACGGGTGAGGAGGGAGATCTCTTACCCAGAGTATCGTTTTTTAGAGTTGTTCTTTCTGATGACAAGACACACGACAATAGAGATGAGCGATGAGAGACCTGTAACCGTACCGATGGCTATCCCTGCCACGGTGGCAATGGGGAACGCAGGCAGGCTGTCTGCGGAGAGAAGGGAGAAAACATTCAACTCTTCTGCATTCCCTGCTCAACAGAAGTGCAAACCACAAATGCCCTTGAGCCTGGATTCTTTTAGAGCAGGAGGCACTAATGTAATACCCAGAAATTACAGCATGCAGCCTAAGTGGCAGTGGCAGCAGGCAGCCAGCAGAGTAACACGAACAGAGCGCACACCAGGAGTGTTCTTAATGTCACCGTCCTTCAGGAGAGAGTTCATGTTGAACCAAAAATTTTTACATGTCAGGGAACACAAGTGACAATGAGGACAACCCTGTCTCACATTGTATCTGAAGGGGAAAAAAAAACCCAGGTTACAGCCATCTGGCAATTCCCAGCGAGATCAACAGGAAAAGGCAGGCACGCTTGAAAGCAGATTTGGACACAGCACATCGCTAACCCACTAGGAGTGCTGAATGCTGGGTGTTCTCCAGGGAGCATGCAGCACACAGCAGAGCTCCTACCCAGGATCACTCTTAGCAGTGTTTATACATGACTCTGGTGTCTCAAAATACGTTTTTATAGACTCACTTTTCTCCCTTCTTAAGTCAGGATCATTGTACAATACCAGGAAAACACGTAGAAGAACATGAACATAGTATTGCTTTACTCACATTTTCCCTGATATTATTTTGGGGGAGAGTAGGCCAAAAAAGAGCAGCCAGAAATAAAAGCCAATCAGAGAATGAGTACAAAATACCTACAAGTCAAAGAATACACAGACTACCATTATAAATGAGAAACTAAGTCCTATCCTTCCCCCCACATCATGGTTAACACAAGGAACATCTCAGGCCAGAGGGTTTCTTACAAGACTCCATGCTACTCTAGCTATTTATACCAAATACAAGTGAATCAGCAAAAGATCCAACCAGTAAAACCTACACCTATATAGAAAAATCTGTTTCAGACACCTGCATCTGATCATCACAGAATTATTGAGGTTGGAAGGGATGTCTTGAGATTGTCTAGTCCAAACCCCCTGCTTAAATTAAGCAGGGCCAAGTAGCACAGTTTGCTCAATACTCTGTCCACTTAGGATTTGACTATCATCAAGGATGAGAAACTCTTCAGACAACCTAGCTGTCGTGGTTTGACACTGGCCCAACGCCAGGCACCCACGAGAGTCATGCGCTCACCCTCCCCTGCCACAGCTGGGCAAAGGAGGGAAAAGGGAAAAAAGAGCAAAACAGGCTCAACTTTAGTTGCAAAGTGAAATGCATTACTAACAGAATCAGAGAAGGATAATGAGAAGCAAAAGAAGCCCTTAAAACACCTTGCCCCCAGCCCCTCCCTCCTTCCCACTGACAGCGCAGGGAGACAGGGTGTGGGGATTTTGGTCAGTTCATCACCAAGATTTTCTTCCGCTGCTCTGGGAGAGGAGTCCTTCCCCTGCGGGGCTGTGGGGCCCCTCCCAAGGGAGACAGTTCTCCATGAACTTCTCCAGAGTGGGTCCACTCTCACGAGCAGCAGCCATACTGCACCTGCTGCAATGTGAGTCCCTCCCATGGGCAAACAGTCTTCCCAACCTGCTGCGACGTGGGTCTCTCTTTCCACAGGCTGCAGTCCTCCAAGGACAGGCTGCTCCAGCCAGGAAGCAGGGCCTTCTCTCCTCTCTGGGTCTTCCACTGGATCACAGCCTCCTCCAGGCATCCAGCTGCTCTGGCATGGGCACCTCCCATAGGGGCTGCAGGTGGATCTCTGCATTCCCCATGGATCCCCATGGGCTGCAGGGGCACAGCTGCTTCACCATGGTCTCACCACGGCCTGCACAGGAACCTTGGCTCTGGCACCTGGAACACCTCCTCCCTCTCCTTCTGCACTGACCTTGGTGTCTCCATGTTGTTTTCCCTCACAAATTCTCACCTCCTCCTCTCCTCTGACTGGGAGCAAAAAACCCCACGACCTTGTTTTGATTTTCTTCTTAAATATCTCATTACAGAGGCATTACCAGCCTCTCTCATTGGCCCAGTTTTGGCCAGCAGCACGTCCATCTTCAGAGCCATCTGCCATTGGCTCTGCCTGACGTGATGGGAAGCTTCCAGCAGCTTCTCACAGGAGATATCTTTGTGGTCCCCTGCTACATAAAAGCAGGCCGTGCCAAACCAATACACTAGTCCAGTGTTCAACCACAGTAAAAAATTGGGGGTTTAAGTGCAGACAGAATTTCATGTGTTTCAACTTACGCAGATTGTCTCTTGTCCTGTCACTAGGCACCACTGAAGAGCCTGGCTGAGTCTTCTTTAGGTCCTATCAATGTACATGAATACCTGGTGAGAGGATTCCCTTGAGTCTTTCTTCCCTTTTGCAGGCTAGATCACCCCTCCTTCTCTTCTGCAGGCCAGACAATGCCAGCTGCTTCCATTTCTCCTCATATGAAAGGTGGAACAGTCCCTTAACCATCTTTGTTGCCCTTTGCTGGACTCATTCCAGCAGGGACAACAGACCAGCAGTACCCTGAAGCAGAGGCATCATACTAAGAAAACAGGGCTTACATTTAGTCCTGCTCCTTTGGAATTCAGTGACTTTTAGCAGAAGGGCTACCTGACTTCTGGCTGTTTCACTGACCATAACATCATTCAGCCAAACGTCATATCAGCAGCTTTCCTGGCTCTCCAGATTGATATGCCAGTTCACAGCAATATGGCAATTCAGAGTCTCAGTTAGAAATTAAAAATGAAGATATGAGCACTAAACTTAGGGGAAGACATTCTTTCCAGAACCTTTCAGCAGCCCAGGGACCCATCTGCTATTAAGGAAGAGAGTTCTACAAGTGGTAATATTCAGATATGTAAGATATGATTGGATTTGAGGCCCATGCCAAAATGAAGTAATTTATTTTGAGGCATATAAGGAGTTTCCTAGTTTCTGTGCTTTTCCACCTTTCCAAAAGTGCAGGAATAACTGTCTGCAAAAGCATCAAAACAGACATGCATTTCTGACAGCAGACCTGCTGCTGCCTTGTACACCAGAAAACACAAACGTTTTATCAGAACAAGGAAGCAAGTGACAATCCAAAACTATAGTGCAGAGTATCTGATGAAAGAATTATATTAGAACTCTGATCATTTTGCCACTTTGACTCATGATGGTTTTTTTGGTTGGTTGGATCTGAGTGATGGACAGTAGTTAGATCCTGTTAGCAAACATTTTTAAGACTGTATGAAAAATGCTAATGTTTCCATGTGAAACTAAGAGTCTGGCTTTATTGCTTTTCAGAAAATGGTCCCTATATTTTCCAGCATTTCACAGTTACACGAATTCCACATAAGCACTTCCAGAGCAGCCAATGACTTCATTATGAAAGACACTCCCAGCTACATAACCAAACACCAGCTCTGAAAGCCAATATCTAAGTTAACAGCTCAACACAAAACGAAAAACCAGCCATTCAGAGAATACTTTTCACTGATTATTACTGAAATTCAGAGCAATTTCTATTTTACTGAGAGCATGTTAGTTTCAGTTTTATGAAAGAGGCAGGAAAGTGAAGTTTCCATTGCTCCTAAGTGTAAAGATTTTCATACCATTCTATTTTTCCCCCATGTGTATTCAGATCAGACCAACCATCTCCAGGTAACACAAGCTGTCTTGAACACAGTGTTAAGCAGCTTCCTGTTACAATAAGGGTCAGCCTAATATAAGAACTTGGAATTCCCTATGAATTTCTGTTGTTTAGGCTTTAAATGGTAGTCTTTTCCAGATTCAGACAGTCTATTGAGAAAACAGCCTTGCTTTTCATCCCTGCCAGCAGAATCCTTCCAACACACTTGATAGAGCTGTTTGTGCAAACACCAAGTAGGTACTGCAGTGAAAATCAGCTCGGTTAGTTTGTCAATTTTTAAAAATTAGGCCACCATGGAACTTATTAAATGTTTAATCCAAAACCTAAAGCTAACCTATCATCTATCAGATCATTTAAATGTGCAAAGAATGAATGTGGCTTTGAACAGTTTACAATACCAGATGTACGATTCAGAACCATTAGATGCATACATAGTAAAAAACCAATATGCACAAGTGTCATCATCTATTTATTCCAATTGAAAAAATTGCTCCAGCTCAGTTCAGGATGAGTTACAACCTATTACAAGAGCTTAAAAACCCTTTTTCACAGTCTTCCTAAGTTTCTGGAGAGAAGTGTTGCAGCATTTTTTCCGATGGTTAGAAGTGCTTCAAATATAGGTCTCCATTCAGAATCAAATTCTGTTCCAGATGCCCCACCTATGGGGAAGCCAGCATGCAAGTCTGTTGAAAAATATCAGCTGAATTAGTGTACTGAGCTCAGTCTTTAGTTGCTCAACCTGGGTTAAAATCTGAAAAGGCTTTTCCAAGACAGCCTGACTTTGCCACACCAACAGCTAATTTACTGCTTCTTCATAGTGACTATCATTGTGAGAAAATAAACAGACCCTATTTTAAAAAGGCTTCACACTTCCAAGAAACAGGAAGTTCTAAGTGATGACTGGACCCTCAGACATCCCACCCAACCCAAACTGTTCTATGAAGAGAAAAATTAGATATAGACCTTGCCTACATAAGAACATGGAACGACCTCATGAGCAGAGGTACACAGCTGCTTTAGCAGAAGTATCATTCCAATTAGGACACATAGATAGGTATCTTCCCTAACATATTAAATCTAATGGAATAGCTGCATCAGCACTGCCATTTATGAATTCAACATTTATTCCTGTCCTTCCTAAACTATACATTTGGAAATGCAATTAGTGTAACAATAATTTCATTGTAGGAAAACAATCATGTTGTGGCTGACCTCCACCTGAAGTAGAAAAATCAAATGTTTTGGATGATAAAGGCAAATAAAGAGCCAAATTGACAAACAGAATCTTAGTGCTCTTGAACTGTGACAAATGTTACCAAATGCTAACCAGAAACCTCATGTGACTGCAAGTAGCCAGTTTGAAGTTCCTAAGAGTAAAAGAGACTGAATGCACACTTGACACAAACACCTTTGCATGGAACACAGTAGCATTTCACTTTCTGTATGTTTGGACCAGATTTATAGTTTTGCATTCCATTAAATATACCAGAAGGGTTTCAAAAAGAAGAGTCTGCTACTTTTTCTCCTTGCTCACCAGATTTCATAAGTCACCCTAACCCTTGATGCAGCATAATGCAGGAAATATATTTATAGGACTTCAAAATGAGAAGATATGTTTTCATCAAGCCTTCCATCTGCTTTTCCTAATAATTGTTTAAACCAAAGGAATTAGTGGCCATAGAGGAAAAGGTTATGGCATACAGTTTCTAAACAGCTGACAGATACTGCTCACATTATTAGAACCTGGAAGAAGAGAATTAAAAAAACAGTTGTTCCCTCCAGGCCACTCCCCCACCCCCAATAAAAAAAGTGATTTGGACAAGGGTTTCAGGGAAAAAAAAAAAAAAACAAAAAAAAAAACAAGTGAGAAGGAAAAAAATCATATAGGATGAATGAATACCTTTCTCCACAACTCTAACTCGGATTTCTCCTGGTTTGACAACAATGTCAGGTGGGTTCTTGACATCGCAAATGTACGTGCCGTTGTCCCGGAACTGCATGTTTGATATAGTGATAGAAGCATCTTTCTTGTTAAGATCTCCAGCCCAGGTGATCCTGTCTTTAAATGGTATGTCCTTTCCAGGGTATGACTTCCCATTAGAGTAATAGAAAAACTGCAGTCAAGGAAAAGAGGATATAAGAACAATCCAATTAGCAAGTACGGAGCCACCGTGCTTCTCTCACCATTACAGCATTCTCCCAGAGCCAGCTGTGTTACAAACAGCCAGTAGCTGAGGTTTTTCTCCTCCTGCCTCACCACTTCAGTCTGCTTTGTTGCCTCTTGATAACATAACCATGCTTGTACTTCAACCATACCAAAACAAGAGACTTCAAGTTTCAGTTTTCTGTTGGTTTTGATTTGTTTTGTGGTTGGATTGGCTGGGGTTCTTTTCTGTTTTGCAGGGGACAGGGTTTTGCAGACAAGGAGGTGCGGGAAATTAAAAAACCTGGTAACCTGGTAATAATTAAAGGACAGAAAAGTCCTGGAGCATAGCCATGTGTCTTTCAGGCACAAGAAGCTGCCTGCAATCCTAGCAGAAAAAGGATACCAAGTTTCCCATCTTGTGTTTTGCTGTGTGTTACTTGCAACTAAAGCACAGCTAAATTAACATGCAATACTCTCTCTTCCTTCCACCCCCTCAGAAAATCCCATGACCAATTTAGAGTATATCTAGCTGTTTCCCAGAAACCTTCAGGCAACTAAATATAACTGTTTCCCAGTTTTTAAGTGACTAAGCTGCACATTGGCTCTGCATTCCCCAAAAATCTTTGAAGAATAAACCTCCTTAGTACAGACTAAGGCGGAAATGAGTTATTCCCTAACTATACCTGCCCAAAATTGGAATTTACAGCAGTAGAAGTGCATAGACTTCTGCAGGACAACTCTGCTTTCAAATACATGGGATACCCTACGAGAGGCATCAAGGCTGCAGGAGAATTGCTAGAGCACATTCTTTCTTAATTGGATATCCTGCAGGACAGCAAGACAAACCTAATCAAGAATCAAGCTGAATTCCCTTCAGTTCTGTCTCCAGAGAACAATGAAAGAAATTTAGGACAATATCACAGCTTCCTCTTTCTCCTGCCTTATTTACAAAGCAGTGTCTCTGCCACAGAACAGACTGCCTACAAGACAGTCAGATTTCCATTCAAGTCACCTCCTATCCCTTTTCCTTTTCCTGCCCTTGATCTCAGGTTTGCTATTCCAACACCCTCTCTATCAAACCTGCACTCTGAATATCAGGCCTTATCACTTAGCAGCACAAATCTTGACCAGATCAGCTATGTGCACATCAGGGCCATCTGTCCTGCTGCAGTCAATCTTATTTGTTGTCTACAGATTAACAGAAATTCAACTAAGTATTTCATGTGGTAGAAAGCTGGCAAGCACAGTCAGCTGTCAACATTTGAAGGACTCTGCATCAGTCTGCAGGTTTTCCAGCTGGATTGTAACCTTAACAAAGCAGCACTGCATTACCACACCCCTGTGCACAGGGAAAGTCATCCCACTGAAGTCTAGAAGGCCAGAGGCAGATTCCTCAGCTCTCTAGATGTCCTCACCTGGGGGAGGAGAAATCACAAAGTGAAATACGTCCTGAAACACAAGCTAAGTGCCTCAAGCCATCCCTTGCCTATGGTGGAGGAGACTTCTTTGGAACACATGGTGAGGAAAGGGGACAAGCAGGGGAAGCTCCCAGTCCAGTCAGCCTCACCACATGGCCACAAGATTGCCAGTGTGATTCTAAAGGGACACAGGACCATCCTTATCAAGAGAAGCATGGGCTTAGCTCAGACATAAGGTGATCATGAGATTGATCTTTCAAGTTCACACCCACCAAGCTATGCAATGCCATGACTCGGGCTCATAAACAAACATCCCCTCTACACCTTCCCCAGACCCTCAAAAGAAACAGGAAATTAATTTGATATTAATTGTGCTGCTAAAAGAAAATTTGCTTTTCTTTCAATTGTGCGGATAGCTACATCCAGGTGGAACATTTGAACTGACTTCAATTCCAAAAACAGTGTTATGTGCTGAAGCTGTATTCCTACAACTGAGCAGTGATGCAGAAAGGGAATGGCAAAACAGGATATATGGGGAGCGGAAAACACAAACAGATGGCTTCTCTTCACCCATCCTGTTCAACACTGGCAGGAAATATGCCCTACTTCCCTAACTTCTCCCCAATCCCTGTTTTGGATTCCCAATGGGAAGAGCTCACTCTTCAAAACTAAATATTTATTTCACTGAGAATTCAGAAGCTTGTTCTTCAGAGCTCTATATACTGAGCAAGATGCTCACACACTGGTTTCAACCATCTCTGCTCTGAGCATTGAAGAGCTCCTAGAGTTTAAATGAGCTCATGCCTGCAGCAGAGGGAAGGAGACAAACACAAACAGGCTGAGCAACCTGCTGTCCCCACATCTTCAAAGGTGTCCCAGAATTCCTTGTTCTGTTTCCTCTCAATTCTCACTCAGGACAAGGAACAAGAAAGAAGCAGAAGTGTCTGAGGAAGAAGAGGAAGAAGACAGCTATCAACCTACCAAAGCCATTTCTTTGAAGATTTACATCCAAAGGATCTGAGCCCCCTTGGGCCCAACATACAGGAACTGAGCAATGACAAATATTATTTGCCTAAGTTCCTTGCTAGCCTTTGCTAGTTCCTTGCTAGATTTTTCACTTGTCAAGTAACTATAATATGAGGATGTATCTGCTTACTGATTTGAGCTATTCAATCTGTTCTGAAACCAGGGAGACTGGTCTTACTCTAAACCCTTTCAAACAGAGGCTATACAGTACATAACCAAAATAAACAACATGCACAATACACAATGTAACACTGCAATTTCAGTGGTAATTCAAATTCTGTGATTGCTATATTCAGTCAAATGCAAAAGGATAGAGAATTTGCAATATTCCTAGATGCTCATCTACTTCATACATACAGCTTCCATACCAACACCCTTCTTCTAGGACTAACAGAGTAACTAGTGTATTCTGTGGTCACTGCCCACTCCAGTCTTGGTAGAGATCTGGCAGGCTGCAGTATTTTCACACAACACTAAAAAAGCCCCCTAAAATCACAGTGATGGAGATAAGGCACACAAAGGAGGGTCCAATCCATACTTGCTTGCTCCTTAGAGCCAACTAGAAGACCACTGCTCAACTATGCCAGCCTCTCCTCCCAGGTCTGCTCCCCTCCAGCCATTGCTTACTGAGATACGAGTGGCTGCTCCCTCTGGTTGAAAGCTCCAGGAGACAGATGCTGCACTGCTGATCACTTCTACGGATGTGAATGTGCACGGGAGCTTCGCGTCCGTCCCGTTCTCCACAAACATCTCCTCCGGGGTGTTGACCTCTACTGCTGATACTTGGACTGCATGGGAAAGGCAAAGAGAAGAAAGGAGGAGAACAAGACACATCAGTGCTGCTTTGAGAATGAGGAAGTTCACATCACACTGCCTAGAAGGGCAGAAGAGAAGAAGCATCAGTAACTCCTGCATCAGGTGATTGCACAGACATTGCAATCAAAACAGACACTGCAATCAAACAAGTATAGAGCAGGCCAAGTATATTCACTTCTCCTTCCTTGTATTATCAGTGACAGGATGTTTTCCACTCACAGATGTTTCCTCTACAACACTTTGTGGAAGTCAATTCTATGGTGCAAAGGATGAGTTTAATACTTTTTCATACCAGCTGACAGCAGGCATTGTAATAATTAAGCCTCATCAGAGGAACTAACAACCTGGCCCAGCTATTACTCAGTTTCCTCTCTGGCACACATCTTGTTTCATATCTCCAAATTTTCCTAGCTGTAGGTGAAACAAAAGCTCTCTTCCAGAAAGCTGAGGAGCAAACTTCTCTCACTCCCAGCTATGCCATCTACTCCTGCTCCCTGCCATGCTCCAAAGTCTGTATGTGCAAGGCCTCACAATCACTAGGTGACAGTAGTTTAATTTTTTTTCTACCTTATGCACAGTCAAAACAGCAAGCAAACCACAACCACCCCCCAAATTTAAAGCACTCAATGTTAATATTGTGCTTTTACTGGTAGTTTTCCTAACAAGTAAGTAACATTCATCACGATTTAGAAAACATGTTGAAGATATTCTTTATCTGGCACCTTCTAAACTGCCAATACACTCTCCCTATCCAGATTTAAGCAGATACCACTCTACATTCATTCCAGTTTATGTAGAAAATCAAAGCATGATCTTGTGACATCACAAGAGAACGTCTGTCAGGGTTCATGGCACATCCATGTGAAAGTCAAAATCTTGCCAAGTCAGTGTGGGTGAGTGCATATGTAACATGTGTTCCTGGTCCCTAAGTTTTGATTTTTATTAAACCGTGATTTTCAGCGTAGAGATGGTAACAGCAATCTACTTCTGTTGATAAGATTCTATGTTTCTGGGCTCCAGGACCTTAAATCCCCTTGTTAGAACAGGAGAGCAAACCCTCCTGCTCCATCAGTACCTCAGCTGATCTGTTTCTCAGCTTTGAATAAAGTAGCTCGAAGTAGGCAGACCAAACAGAAAGATGCAAGTCAAAGACTGTTTAGCTAAAAAGAAAGAAAAGAAAAATGCACCTGTTGTACTTTGGACCTGATTAGAATAAAAGATTTGATAATCAGGATGCCTTGGCAAGGACAAACAGAGCTTTGAAGATTACAGAAGATTGAATCAAGACTGGCTGACAGGAAGATTGAATTAACTTCTGCAGGCAAGAGATGATGCAAAATGTGTAAGTTTGTTTATGTGATGATTAACCCAATCATTATAGTAAAAAATTACTAGCCTTCCTAGAGGAGTATATAAGCTTATGTAGTCCACAGTAAATTCAGATTCTGACCACCACTCAGTCTTCCCCTCTCTCTCATCATGACCAATACTCACCAACATTAGTCCTTAAATTGTGAGGTTTGAGTTTTTAGTCAGTGAGAGCAACCAGCTCAGCAGCCTTCAGAAGCTGGACAGCAAACATCTGACAGAATGGGCATGCAAGCAGGGGTGGGAGGAGCACATCACAGTAATTGCAATAACCAAAACCAGAAGAAACCACCATTCATTAATTCTGCTGTTCAGAGTCCACACTGTTCACTTCCAAAATTCACTAACTCCTCAGTCCCATCAGGTTATCTCCTGATACCTCAGATTCTCCTGACACCACTGCTCTCATTTCCAAGAGAAAAAGCACCCCAAGGGGGGTGGGGAGTAGGGGTGGTGAATTTTCATCATGAGGTTCTATCAGAGCTTCCTTTCTCTTGCACATACTCTGACTATGGGCCAAAAAACATTCCTTTGTAAAACAACTACCAAATATTTATTTGGAACATACAAAGACTTCTAGCAATCAAATTAAATGAACGGAGAGCCACTGTGCTTTATGTACTTTTTCCAGCTAACGGCGTAGAAAAGAAAAATGAAATAAAATAAAATCCATTGTAATAAGTCCAAACCACAGAACAGACCTCCCTTTCAAGCACAAAACAAGCAAGATGCCCTCAGTATTCGTGTAGGAAGAAAAGAGTCTGCACAGACATTGTCTGCTTGTACATGGTACAGAGAACTCCTTGCCACACACAGGCAGTGGGTAGCACAGATCTGCCTAATCTAAAGAAGTCACTGTTCTAAATCACTAGAACTGCAGTGAAGCAAAAAACAAAATAAATTTAAAAAAGCATTTCTCCCTACTAATTTCCTAGTCTGGGAAGGAAGGAACTATGTAATCCTGTACAGATATTTCTATCAAGTTATCAAGTTTAATTTTCATCTGTCCTATTGTTGGCTCAATTTCATGGTTCTTCTTTTCTGATTTTCTCCCCTCTGCCTCTTTCACTGCTTCAAAAATATTTTTCCTGCTTCTGTTGCCTTACAGCATGAGACACAGGCTCCTTAAATCATAACCTTGCTAGAAAGGCTGCAAGATTTGTCAGTTGTTCACCCTGAGTCCCCTATTCCCATACTTTTACTGAAATGGTGGCTGCTCCCACTACCTTGAACTCTTTGGCCTCCTCTGTCTTAATAAAATCCACATGGATCATCTCCAGCTCTAGCTCTTTTCCTCCTCTTTCCACATTTCCTCTACCAGGATTACATCCACCTTCCAGCTCCTACACCTATTTAAATATTCCAGTTGGAGAAAGCTGAATTTTGAGTCATATTTCAGTCACATTTACACACTTCTCTATTCCTCAAGCTTCCTCAGCCTTAGCTCCTCTCAAGAGGAAAAAATGATCACAGGAAATTGTCTGAGAGAGAAGAGTGCTTTAGGAAGGGAAGGTCAGCAAGGTACATAGGGCAAAAATAAACATTTGCTCTTCCCCCATGCATCCTCCTTGATCCCATCACCCTGGCTAACTGCCCATAGCTCCAGTACTTCCTTCTGAACATCTTATCAAGCCTTCAGCTGCTTTTATTCTTTTCAGAAGAAAAATGGTTTTCATTTTCTCACCTATCATCAAAATAATTTCAAAAAAACCCACCTGTGCCTCTTCAGCCATTTCTTTTAAATCTCTACTGTTGTTCAAGCAGTTTTACTCAAACTCTCTCCATTTTCAACCCCCACACTGCAATTAAAGCTCTCCATCCACATCTTCCTTTCCAGACAATCCTACTGCTCTTGAAATAGGACAAGACACTCATATTCTTACTAACTTACTAACCTTACTTACTAATTTTTTCTTATTTTTCTATCATGGATCTTCATTCTTCATCAATGCTCTCTCTATTCTCAGGTCTCTCTTTCCTCGGTATTTCGCCTCAGAGATCTCATCTGCAAAACAAGTTCAAGCTCCCATCACTACACTGACTGCAGATCTGTGTCTCTGCTCAGGATCTGTCTCCTCATGTTCAAAGAACAGCCTCAGTCTGACATCTCTGTCAATGCTAAGTTGTCAGCTCACACTAAATGGGACGAAAGCAGAGCTCAGAGCCCTCCACAACTGCTTTCACCACCGTGGACCTGCCACATGTCTCTCCAACTCAACACCTGTGCAGCACCTCTGGCTTTGAACTCTTCCCAGGTCAAGGCAGAGTCTTTCAGAGTTTCCAGTCACCGGTTCAGCTGACACCAGACTAAAACCTCCAGTTCTTACCTTGGCCTTCATTATTGTGATGTCCTTTTTGCTCTGGACAGATGGACAGTTATCGGTGATGATGAGACAGGGAAGACTGACTGGAGATGAGAATCCAAATTTACTGTGGACTACATATGCTTATATACTATTCTAGGAAGGCTAGTAATTTTTCACTACAATGATTGGGTTGTTCATCACATAAACAAATTTATACATTTTGCAACATCTCTTGCTTGCAGAAGTTGATTCAATCTTCTTTCCTGTCAGCCAGTATTGATTCAGTCTTCAAAGCTCTGTTTGTTCTTGCCAAGGCATTCCCACTATCAGATCTCTTATGCTAATCAGGTCCAAAATACTCTCTGTCTTGTGTGCCCCAACAGACAGTAACAGACAGTAATAGACAGTTCCTGGTAACCAAGCTGCTCCAAGGGTGACACTAAGAAGAGGGGGACATCACATATGCAAGATCACTGCTTCCTTCCATTAAGTGGAAATGACACCAAGCACCCATCCCTGTTTCAGTATGAAGAGACTCTTGTCCCCAGCCACATTATAGCATTGGTCTCATCCAAAACTTTTCAAATCCAAACTGTAGCATCTCCTTCTAAATGCTGTCCCTCAGGCTTGGGAGGATCTGCTCAAAACCTGCAAAATCCTTTCACTTCCTTTGAGCCCTCCAAAGCATGTGGTAACTGCATCTGCATGAATCCAAGAGTGCCTAAGCTGCCAGTGCTTGGAGGTCAACACCTTTTAAAACTGAAGTCATCTTTTCCTACTTTTACTTGTACCTTCTTGCCTATACTTGCCTCTTAGTGGTTTAAAAAAAAAAAAAAATAAATTTGGGCAATAATTGGTTTTATTCTACATTTTTAATGTAGAAATATGGTTGACCATTTGGTTTGGTAGCATATCACAAAGAAATCCTTCTGTGCACCGAAGTTTTACACGAATTAACACATAGGTAATTAAAGTTTCTTTGCAGATCACTGTTTCTACTGAGATCTTTGATCCAATGAAAACATTCTGTTAATTAAACTGTGAACACACCAAAATAAACTCAATTCCCCTGGATTCAACTCGATTTGATCACTAGGAGACCTAACAAACCAAGAATGCAAACAGCTAACACTGTAATCACATGCATCTTATTTCTTACCAGCACAAACACAGCCCACATGGAAACTTTCATCACACTGCTAAATACTGGATGCTTATGCCTGCTACACTTCCCATCCTGCACCAGGAAGTGTTACTCCCCTCTTCTTGAAATGGCTAATCATCAGTTTATTAATTAATACAAGCAACTTGCTTTGCTTATCTTAAAGAAACCTGGTAATACGGCCGTATATACAATTTATAAAGGAAGTCACTTAGGGATGCGAGGTCTTGACAAAAAGACAGAAAATTTAGTGTTTCATTCTCTTCATTCTGGTCTCCCCAGCAGCCCAGAAGTTTCATCAGAAAGGAGGATGTGTTTTTTTTCTAATGATTAAGGGTCTTAAGTCACAAAAACAATATACACTTGAGAATCGGTGCTTTCATTAAGAAATACTCTTACTCAATGTCAAGTGTCTTGTGAAACATCTCCTGTTGACAGCCTTCTCAACTACAGTTGCATGGCATTTAGTTCTCTCTCCCACAAAGCAGTTGCCCTGTACAATCAGCATGAAACAATAGCAGCCAGACCCCTACAAAACATCTCAGAAAGCCAGAACAAAGTTATACTCCCCAGCTGCAACTACAGGCACTTACATCCCCACAGACCATTTCTTCACTGTGGATAAAACACCTGGTGGAGAAACCTTAGTTTCCCTGCCTTAATAGACAGTAGACATGCCAAAATCATTCCTCTGAAACTGCACAACATCTGTTAAAGCACACAGATGCTGGACAGAATTTCCACAAAAAGAGTTCCTTCACATCATTTAGCCTTAACAGAAAAGCAGGACCCATGCCAGCAGTTCCACCCAGGAGCAAGCCATGGTGTACTTCATAAGGACAACAACACCCAAGTATTAAGAAGCCACATGTGTCCAGCCACTCCTCATGGAGACTGTCCCTGCAGCCCCCTGTCACCATGACTTTGATGTCTGCATGCCACACACTTACACAGGACACAAAGCAATACCAGCTACAGAAATGATGACTAGACAGAATCACACCAACCAATCCAGACATCTAAATTTCAAAGCAACAAAAACTAAATTCCATTGCCTCGAAGGAGGACAGAAGAGTTAAATTTCACTCTCAAATGCCAATTCACCGGAACAACTTTTAGCTGCTGCCACAGCATCTCTCCAGGTTGCCAATCTTGTCAAGTAACCCAGGCTGCTGGAGGAAAGAGAGCTTCCTGTCTCCTGTAACACAGCCGGTCCTGCAGCACCCTGCAGCTCCAGGAATCAGAAAGCACAGCTGTGACACCCAGCCCATGAACACCTACCACCTCCTGTCACCATGCTGCTGGAAACCTTCATCCCCCAAGCAGAGACAAGCATCTGCTAACACAACATTTCACTTTCTCCTGGCCTCTTTGCACATTCAGCTAAGCTCTGCCTGACTCGACAATGAGGGAAAAAATTGCATCTTGTCACCCCAAGTGAAAGGAAAGCAGTTTCACTGAGCAGTCTTGAGCAGGCTGTGGTGAAGCTGTCAAAGCAGACAATAACATCCATGTATCTCAGCCCTCCATACCTCTATGCACCTACTCTGACAGAACTCAAAAGACAAGTCTCCAGAGTCCCCAAACTTTGGTACTTCCTTCTCCTCCCACACTGCAGGGTCAGCTTTTGGCATGTTCTCCTCCACATGACGCAGAGCTGCTCATTGTTCTGCCAAAGAGCAGCAAAAAGAACCTATGCTGAGATTTACTTTCAAATCCCATGCTTTAACCAGAAATTAAGAAAAAGCATGAGAAACAGCAAAAAATGCCTGAGCTCCCTTGCCAGACAGGCAACAGATTTCCTCTTCAGCCCTGAGGAAATAATTTCACTGCTATATCACTCTCTCATCTCATAAAACAGAGATGCTTGTAAAGGTGCTGAGAACTATGAACAAGTAAGCAGTGTAGCTGCACAGCTTCATGCTCCTATTACAACATCAGTCATATGTCAGGTTTGGGCAGATACTTAGTCTTGAGGCAAGTAACTTCTAGTTACTTCTAGTACTTTTCCCTGGGGATCACAAAGCAACACTTCCTTGCCTATGCTGCAGGCTGGGACACCAACCAGCAGCTCAGGTACTTTCCAAACCACTCATCACATTTTTCTGCTCAACAGCCCTGAAGTGGTTTTCCTTCCATGCCCAAGTAAGTTTACAAGTGCTCAAATCCAAGTAAACAGTTCTTGTTGACAAAGCCAAACCAAAAGACTGGAGAGCCCAAAGGGGGCAAGTTCAGTAAAGCTGTGCAAAGTGCAAAGGGTAACTGGAACAGCTGACAGTAGCTGTTCTACCTCTAATCTTGCAATATCAACAGAGTCACTAACAAACATGGCACATTATTTTCTGGGCACAAGGAAACATGCCAAAAAATGGGAACAGAGATTACAGAAAGGCAGAAAAGACAGAAAAGTCTCCTTGAAATACAATACATTTTTCCCCACAAATAGGGACTGAAGCTTATTTAACTAAAGATCTGAGAGAAGCTGGGTAAGCATCTCAACACATGGCAGAGAATAAAAAAAGCATCCCACCATCACAAGCATTTCCTAAAATTGCTATAGCAATCCACTAAAACTGTCACAACTACTAAGGAAATGAGAGTATTAAGGATCAGAAGTCATAGACAAAAAAAACACAATCAAACAACAGCAAAACCCAAATCCATGGAGTGGACAGTAGAGACTGACACACTGCTGGCTGGAACAAAAGCTTCCCTCTAGGCTTTTTTCTTTTTTTGGTTATTAATACTATCTCAAGTGAAACTATGTTAAAAATACCAGTCATGTTGCCAACTGTTGATGGCATGCAGCATCTTTTTGACAAAATCTATCATCGGCAGCATGGGAACTACCAATTTCCAAAACAAACTAGGCAGTAGAATTTAGGATGTGGATACACAAATTTCATGAGGAGATACAGTGCAAAGCCTACCTATCAGACATAGGAAGCTGGCCTTTTTCTGACCCTTTTACAATAATCAATTCACAAAACTGCAACCAGCTCAGTCTATACACACCAAGAAACATCTGCAAAAGCTGCACTTTGAACCATCCAAGGTATTAGTAGCATTCCATGAACAGTCACTCCCACCTGTCATCATCCCTGAACCAGAATCATGTCCATCTCTTGCTAAGTATTGGCATTTCTACCAGCCTGAAAGGTGAGCACAGGATTTTTTCCTGTATACAGAGACACTCAATTAAACCCTGTTAAATAAAATCCTACTATTCAACTGAGCAAGAAGATAAATGAAATTACATCATCAAAGTGATCACCTTCCTCAGCTGACAGGGTATTCATGCAGCCAATTTGTTCTGGTGTGACTAGAGACTTACTTCAGCAGTTCAAGCCAATCCAAAGCCCTTGGAGGACCAGATTCCTTACTGATCCATGGACTGCTGAACACCTGCAGCCAGCTCTGGCACCAGGCTTGCAGCAATCTCACACTTACTTGCTAAATGAACTGCTGAGCAAACTCGTAACCAGCTATAACCTGCAGCAGCACAACCACAAAACCAAAAGGAAAAGCCCATGCTAAATATTTCAAAGCATTGTTCCACAAGAATTTGTCAGTGGTGGTGCCAATTTAAATAGCTCACATGCACACTCAGAACAAGATGAATCTGATCAGGAACTAATCTGTGTTCAAAACAGCCCTTTCACCATTGTTTTCTTTCAAACCAGACCAACACCCTAGCCCAGTCCACTGTATACTGTTTTGTACAACTGAGGAGGGCTAGGAAGCACCAAGCAGGAGTCTATTCAGCTGTTTTTTTCTCAGGAACACTTCTTTTGTGAAGAATTAATTTATGGCCTTCCTTGTAGCACGCTACATCACTTCCCCAGTTTACATGTGTGTGGATTTCTAGAGCCATCCCTTGGATTGGAGCAGCGCCTTCCATCAAGCAAGATCCTGCAAGACCTTCATCTGAATGCTTCAAGACACAGAAACCAGTCACATTTCAAAACTCCTGCTGCACATACAGCTTTATGGAATTTATTACCAAGTGGGAGCCCAGTCCACCACCTTTCACTTGCACACACTACAAAAACAATTTACTGAGTAACAGGTGGCTTGCAGCCAACTCTGAACGCCTCCAGCAATGGCCATTTCACCCACCTGTTGGTGACCTGCCCTGATTTACCTCCATCTCATGAACTGAAAGTGCCACCAACCACTGACAACTGCTACACTGCCCAGAGTTTAACCTTCCCTTAAGGATCAGAATCTCAATCTGCTTTGAAACACTGAAGGTAGGGTATAACCAGTGTTTCCAGGCAAGGCCCCTTAACACCATGTGTGTAAAGCATCAGTAAACATACCACAAAGCATCTTTTTCTGCAGGGTTGGAGGAAAGAGAGTTCACAAGAACAACCACAGCCTTCCAGTTTTCCTTATGCACTTTAAGCCAAACCTAGCAGCAGCACTGAGTGGAAAGTGCCAGCTCAACAGATACATAAAAATGCAGGAGCTGAAAGGCACAACAGCCAAAGGGAACAATATACAAGGACTGTGGGCTACCCCCAGCAGGCAGCTCAGCCCTGCACAGCCCCTTGCTTGCACCCCAGGTGTGACCAGGGAGAGAACTGGAAGTGTAAAAGTGAAAAAACTCTAGGGTTGAGATTAAAACATAGGGAAAGCACAAGCCACCATCCACTGCTTCCATCAGCAGGAAGGTGTTCACCACCCCCAGGAAAGCAGGGCTCTGTCAGGCCTAACAGTGACCTGGAAGACAAATGCTATAATTCCAAACAGCCTCCTTCCTTCTTCCTTTCCCAGCTTTCATTGCTGACCATGACTTCTGTGGTGCTCTCCCAACTCCTCATGCACCCCAGCCCATCTGCAGTGAGGGAGGGGTGACAAACAAAACAGGCCTTGGGGTGTGTAAGCCAATGCAAAACAAGTAACCAGTGCAAAACATTGTTATGGAGGCTCTTTTCACCACAAGTCCAAAACTTAGCACCATCCAAGCCACGAGGAAAATTAATTCTGTCCCAGATAAGTACCAATACACTTATTTGATATAAATATTTTCTTTTTTTTAAAAAAAGCTTATTCAGGACAAGTAACAGAATGGCCCTTTAAAGATAAAAGAGACTGGGAGGAAAAACTTTCTTTCAACCTGCTCAGCAAAAGATACTGATGTCAACCCTGCCTTAGGATGCACTGCCACATCTTCTCTGCTATGGGTACTGCTTACTGCTAAACCCTAATCTGAGTAAACACTTGCTTTTTAACATGACTGCTGTTAGAGATAACAGTGAATCACTGCAGTTAGAGTTCCCCAAGTCTCTTTGCTGGCAGTAAAGCCAGTTCAAAACTTCTTGTCCTCTCCTGGCACAGCCTTCTCTTACCCAAGATATTCACATCCTCTCCATTGTGCTAATCACTTCTTGTGGGGTGCCACTAACCCAGACCACTAAAATAATACAGACAAACAAACCACACACAACAACAAAAAAAAGACATAAGGATATATGCCGTAAGGATGTTAATGTTATCACACACAGAGCTTCCAGCTTTCTGATCTATTCCTAGGATATCCTGAGTAAGCAATCAATAGTTAAAAATGTATTTTCCTGCATACAAGGCTGGTTTTTTTTTCTGTTTTCTTTTTTTTAATTACATGCAGGCAGTAGAAAAAGCAATGTATGCCATACATGATCAAACCACATCACATCATACCACACTTGGAGCACTCCCACTACAGGTGCTTATAATAAGCTTTGGACAGATGACCTGATGATGATCTATATGGCATTTCTCCAGGAAAACAGTAAGTCTTTAGAAACTACTCAGACTAAAATCTTCCAAGACAAACAGTACAAGACAATTCTAGGTTTCATTTTTTGGTCTTCCGTCTCAACTCTGAGTGGGACACAGAATATCCAGCACTAGTCAGGACAATATGGTCCACAGACAGGCAGTGGAATTGCTGTTTAATACAATCAATTTTAATTCAGATAACAAGCAACACAGCCATGCATGCTATTACTTACAAAAGTAATTGTAAGAGACTGAGACTGTTGGATGGCTGAGGCCAAGAAGCATCTGGCCATCTTACCTCATTTTATCACCAAAACATTAAGGTACAGACTTTTCAACATACTCAAGAACTTCTTGCTGCTGCTGCAAGCAAGGTGAGCTGAGAGTTTATCCAGCTTTTGCCTTTGCAGAACCCACTGAGCAGTGCAGGCAAGGCAGTTTTCCTACCTGCAGCATCAGTGGGCTGAGCTTGAAAGGACTAACAGCTTCTGACGGGGGTGACTACAAGAATTCTGACTAAAGCTGGCATAGGCACAAAGTGAGCATTGCAGCCCTGACTTACACTGTTATTTTCAGGAAACATTTCAAGCAGCAACTGAAATGGGCTGGTGAGCTCAAAGCAGTAACAGGCACTTGAGCTATTTAACATCTCAATACTCTGCTTGTTACTGACCCATGTGTATGTGCCCACGTGCATTTGTATGAGTATGTATAAAAGGGGTAGTAGGAGAAAATAAATTTCAAAAATTATCAAGCTTTGTTGGTACCAAAAAGAATAATAAAAAAAATCATCATTATTCTTTGCAGTAATATCTACACATTTTTTGAGACTATGAGGAGTAATCAGGCACCACCTTCATGTCAAACACAGGCAGGATACCACTTTAAGTCATAATTATACAGCTCACAAATGCACAGTTGCAAAATACTCCATTTTCTTGATACTCTTGGCTGGTTGTTCCAGGCTCACTCATGCATAGAAGAGATTACACCTAGATTAACTACTTATGCTACAAAATGTCCCCAGAATCACAGACAGCACATTTGACAATGATCCTTCATTCTTACAAACGAAGCAACGGGGTTTTCAGATGGCTGAGCATGAAGAAGCAAGATGAACTCCTTACCCACACATGCAGGGGCACATATGAAAATAAACCTAGAACTGTGTTACCTGTGCTTAGCTGTGAAGCAACCAGGCTTGGCAGAGCAGGCTGTGGTGTTCAATGGGGCCTGCAGAGCACCCTAAGCAATATTTCTGTCTCACTGCAGGTGACTGGCCACAGGAGCAGACCTGGCACGGAGCATATGAAGAGGGAGAAGAGCAGGCACGAGGCTCAGCAGCCACGTGTGCAGCACATCACCCAGCCACACACCACACCTGAGCCAGGGAGCAGCACAGCCCTCTGCAAACACCACTCCTGCCCTCGCCAAAGAAGGCAGGTTTTGATTTCTGAACCTCTCAAGAGGGGAAAATCCAGCACAAGGAAAAGGAATGGGATGAGGGTCCTTGAAAAAAACATCAGGAGCCTGAATGACACAGACAAGAAGAAATGCACAGCACTGATTACTCAGGACTCCTTAGCACCCCAAACTCAGGGAAAGGTTATCTTCTCCTTCCCATAACCAAACTCCTTTGGGTATGCAAAAGAGGTGAAGAGCCTGCACTGTGATCACTTATTCCCACATAGAGATGTAAACCTTGCTTTTCACAGCAGACAGAAGGATTAAGGATGTGCAAGGAGAGAAGAAGCCAACATGGGAATAAATTCAAACCTTCTACAATGATGTACTGCTCCCACCTACCCACTGCATTACTCTAGCTGTACCTTTTGTTGTGGTCAGGGGAAATATGCTCCCTTCTTCTCTTGCCTCCATATGTATTTACAAAGATCTCAGTTTTCCTGTAATATATGCATATTTCACATCTACCTACTTAATCCTAAATACTAAGTCTGTCTCTGAAGACACACAGGAAGCCTTAGCAACCTCTACTTCTTTATTGCAAAATGCAGTCATCTTAAAGAAATGCAAACAACACTCTTTGGGAATAGATTTAGGAAGAGGAATAATAATAGGAATTAGGTATTAGGAGGAAGTTTTTCACTCTGAGGGTAGGGAAGCACTGGAACAGGTTGACCGGGGAATTTGTGGATGCTCCATCCCTGGAAATGTTCAAGGTCAGGATGGATGGGGCTCTGAACAATTTGGTCTAGTGGATGATATCCCTGCCCATGGCAGAGGGATTGGAACAAGATTATCTTTAAGATTTGTTCCAACCCTAACCATTCTAAAATTCTATTAAATAAATTTTAAGTTCCTTACCACTCAGCACAGTCTCTTAATAAACCTCTTCCCAGACAGACGTACGGTTTTACACAGTTTTCCAGACATATGAACTGAGGAGGCATAAGGCTTCTTAATGTCTCCTACTGAAGTACTTCACAAAGTTTTACCCACTAAGCAAGTACTGCCAACCCAAAATATCCATCACTGGATACCTGGGGTGTATAATACTGGATATTCCCTCACTGCCCATGCCCAGCATCTCCACACAGTGAGCTGGCGTGGGAAATGCGTGTAACTTTTCGAGTCCAAGTGATGTGTGGAACCCTCTGCCCTCTGAGAGCATAAGCCACAGCAGAGTGAAGCATCACTCTTGCCATTCATAGCCTTGTACTCCTCACTGGAAATATTCCAGAACCATCTGGACGCAATCCTGTGCCATGTGCTCTGAGATGACCCTGCCCGAGCAGGGAGGCTGGACCAGATGACCCCACTGTGGTCCCTTCCACCCCGACTCGTCCTGCGATTCTGCTCTTACTCTCCACCTATACGAGTCATAAGTGCATCATCTGACTGACATAATTCCCCCTCCACCCAAATACTTACCCACTGACCGAATCAAGTCATTCACCACAACCCCAGCGTCCCCATTCCTCGGTCAGCCCGTGGCTCTCTCAGCCAACGCCACCCGCGTTCCCGGCGCCAAGAGCCCACGGCGGTGCCCGGCTGGGCTCGATGATCTCGGGCATCTTTTCCAAGCTAATGGATTCTGTGGAACCAGCGCTCACACGGGGCCGCCGCGCATCACTGCCCTGGCACCGCGGCACCCCTGCCCTGCCCACGCCGGCTCCCGGGGGCTTTGTCCCCGGTACACCGACCCTTCCCCCGGTGAGGACGGGAGTCCTCGGCCGCCGCCGACCCGGCTCCGAACCGGGTGGGCAGCGAGCGGCAGAGCCGTGCCCTACCGCGGAACCGCCCTCCGCCCCGGGAGCGGCGTTAAAGGGCCGAACCGGCCGCCGGCCCTCCCTCGCTCCCTGACTCACCGGCGGTGAGGGCGGCGGCGGCGATCAGCAGCCACG
>WBNO01012896.1:0-43267 GCA_013400575.1 Peucedramus taeniatus | reverse complement strand
GGCCGCTCCCGGCCGGAGCTTCCCGGGGGACACAGAAACGCTCGGTCCCAGAATCGCCGAGTCACTGAGGCTGGAAAAGACCTGTGAGACCATCGAGCCCAACCTATGACCCAACACCACCACGTCAACTCGACCACGGCGCTGACTGCCACGTCCCGCCTTTCCTTAAGCACCTCCCTGGGTGGCCCATCCCCATGTCCCGTCAACCTTTCTGTGAAGAAATTCCCCCGAATGTCCAACCTGAGCCTCCCCTGGTGCAGCCTGAGGCCATGCCCTCCTTGTGGCCGGTTCCCTGGGAGAAGAGGCCAAACCCCTCCTGGCTCCTTTCAGATGGTTGTAGAGGGTGAAAAGGTCACCCCTGAGCCTCCTTTTCTGCAGGCTGAACATCCCCAGCTCCCTCAGCCGCTCCTCACAGCACTGCCTGGAGCTCCGGCGCTGTCCCACAGCTGCCCTGCAGGGCGGGAAGCTTATCCAAGGGCCTCTGGAGGCACCTTACCAACCATTCCAGCTGGCACTGAACCTGTCTGGACAATCACTGAGAGCCACAAAACTGACAGTGATTCTTAAAGATTCCCACAGTCACTCCAGCGGAGTTGTGCCTCCCATAGCCAAGAGCAGCGCAGGAGCTGTGGGGTGACTGTGGCCTCTAAGGACCACAGCGGTCTGGTCACTGTGGTGTGGTGCCCGAGCACTCTCAGCCGTGGAAGTCTGCTGTGCATGGCTCAGATTCCAGCAGGGAAGTGAGAGCAGGAGCAGATCCCGGTGCTCACTGAGTGCCTCAACCCCTCTGCCAGCCTCCAGCTCCCACAGGTACACGTTATGGCGCTGGTCTGTCCCGAGGGAAGCGGGAGAGCGCTGCTGCAAGCTCTGAGCATAGACAGTGCTGGTTCCTGCTGCCTCCACAGAAATCCTGCCTGTTGTTCCCTGATAACTCAGAGAGCCTGTTTTGGCGTGCGTTGCCTGTAAGCACAAGCTCCTTCAGAAGCTCTCCTGCTGCACCGATCCTGAAAATACCTGCTCGGAATTTCCCTCGGCTCTCTGACTGGACTCCCAGCTGCTACACGCCCCCCTGAGACCAAGCTTTCATCCTTCCCTCTTCCTCCTTGCTTCTGAGAACCTCTTTGTTGTGCCGTGTTTTCCCAACCATGCATTTTAAAGAAGTTGCACAAGCTGAGTCATATCTCAGGGCTGTTGCTCACTGCATCCCTGAGCCTCCAGAAGCCTGCTCTGCTCATGCCCAGTGTTCCATGGATGCTGGTCCTCGCCCAGATCCCTGTGCCATCAGTTTCTCTGCCACTCTCTGGACACCTCATCACATCTGCAGGTGAAAGAGGCCACAGGAAAGGCCACCCTGTGCCATGCTGAGGAGGGCTGTGACAAAGCAAGCCTGCAAATACACAGGCAGGTTATTTTCTTTCCAGCTGTGATGCCAGACACCACCTTGCAATTCTCATGGGATTTAAAATGTAACAGCTTGTGCATCCATTATTTATACCCTAAGGGGAAGCTCTGGAGCACGTTCCTCATCTAACTGTTGTACATGTTTTCCAGAAACCCAAGCTAGCAGAAATCCAGGGCACCTCTTGGGAATAAATATCAACAACACAGGCAACTCTTTGTATTACAGGGAAATATCACCTTGTTTGGTTGGCACCTCATTTGACTTCCCCTGTGGGTGGGTCTTTAGCCAATCCATCAACACCCCTGCTTTCCAAACAGAGCAGAAACTGATAGGCAATGATAAGGCTTTCATTCCAAGCCCTTTTTCCTCAGTGCTTCCTCTGAGCTCTTCCTTTCCATGGAAACTCTGCCCAACCTTACAGCTCTCCTGGATGGCTGGAAGTGCTCTTACCAGCATGGAAGCACCTCAGAGTTCACTGTTTACCTCCAGGTCCTTCAGTACTGCAGAATTTAAAACTGTTCAATCCTCTGAAAAGGCCAAGCTTCACCCTTCTGGGTATTTTTGCAAGACAATAAACCTAAATTTTTTTTTTTTTTTTTAATAATTGCATTTTTCTTATTCTCAAAGTGGCTGTCCTTCACAGAGCTCTCATACTCCCTTTTTGTGTACTAAACCTGATTAGGTCACACACAGCCCTTACCTACACTCTCCCTTCCCTGACAGAGCTGAGATCACATTGCCACAGGAACAGCTCTGACCTCCCAGTTTGTTGTGTAGTAACACAGATGTTCAGTACAGAGAACACCTGGGACAATATCTGGTCTACTTGCAGGAAAAAAAAAAAATCTTTATATGATGAAATTATTCTCTTCTGCAAACAGGGTGCAGGGACAACTTAATTTGTCCCAAGGAACATATATTGCATCTGCTTCCTTCTTGCTGTGTATGTTAGAAATTCAGACTTTTGTTATCCTTGTTATCATTTGTTTTGAAGAGGTCTCTAGTAGCTTGTAGGATTTTGGTGTTAAAAAAATGGGGGTAATAACTTCTAGGAGAAGAAGAAAATATATTTAGACTGATTTTACATTTTTAATGGTTTTGATTGTTTTCTCTTTATCCTGCATGTCTGTATGTCCTAGAGGAATTGTACAGTATACAGTGTTTAGTGTGCAAAGATATGCGCTCCTGCAAAAAATATCCTACCCAACACACTCATTTTGAATTAGTAATAGAAGAACATGAGAGAAAAAGGAAAAAAAAAAAAAACCCAGGCTCTATTTGTACAAGAAAGCATTGTGTGTCCCTTACAGCAATATTTTTTCTTCTGCCAGTTGGGAGAAACTGTGACTAGCAGATAATGCCACATTCATGTTTACTTTGGTTAAATAGAAACACAGAGTTTTTTTCAAAACTCAAGAGCTGGCAGCAGCACAGTAATTGCATACAGACTTTGAAGAGTTTGGGAACTATTTTTCACAGAGTCAGTGTTGTTGAGGCTGGAAGGGACCTCTGGAGATCACCCAGCCCAACCCCTCTGCCAAGGCAGGGTCACCTTGAGCAGATTACACGAGGAAATGTCCAGGTGGGGTTTAAATGTCTCCAGAGAGGGAGAATCCATGACCTCCCTGGGCAGCTGTTCCAGTGCTCTGGCCCATTAGCACAGAGAAGTTCTACCTCATGTTGAGTGGAACTTTTTGTGATTTAGTTTGTGGCCACTGCTCCTCGTCCTGGCACTGGGCACCACTGAAAAGAGCCTGGCACCACCCTCTTCTGAGGTATTTATACTTATTGACAAGATCACCTCTCAGTCTTGTCCTCCACAACTTGGCTTTTTCATTATTTGTTTGAGAAGTACCCCTTGGATCACCCACTATGCAAGGATAAGCATTCTCAGGAAAACTTAGGATGGAAAAGGACGGGAATGATGAGCTATTCCAGCGCTGAATGGATGCTAAGGAACAATTTCAGTCATGATAACCTTTCCTGATAACCTTGATACATAAGAAATCACATAAAATGGAAGCAATTTGTCTTCCTGTCTCTTCCTCCTACCTTTCCCCCAGCTTCTTGGAATATTTTGGACTACAGGCAAAATTAGTTTAGAGGCTGTTACTGTACAGAGGCAAAAGCCAAGGTAACAGTGACCTCCACCCCGACCAACATCAACGTTCCAAGACTCTCTGTTTGAAGCAGTTCTGCATAAAATCATCATCTGCAAGTCAGGAGAGCAAGGTAACCTCTACTCGGCTGTGGTACAGTTTGAAATTATGGAAATGAACCACGAATTTCCCCTCACCGCTCTGGGGTTTGTGGCCTGGCTGCCGCGGTCGATGGCTCGCCGCGTACGAGCAGCTTTCGCACCCACAGGGAGACAGGGCTGCGGCGGTGCCCGTCCGGAGCCCGGGGAGCGCCGGCAGCCACGGGGAAGCGCCTGTGCCCCCTCAGGAACCGGGAACACCGCGGGAATTGGGGCGGGCCGGAGCTGTCCCGGGCAGGGGCTGCGCGGCACCACTCGAGCGTTCCTCTGCAGGGGAGACTGATTCGTTTTCATGGCGGCTCGTTGGTCTAGGGGTATGATTCTCGCTTAGGGTGCGAGAGGTCCCGGGTTCAAATCCCGGACGAGCCCAATTTTTTTACTTTAATCTCCTTCCTTCTCCGCAGCGGCGGCGGCTCCCGCACACAGTTAAGAGACACGGAGGGGTCGAATAACGATACCCACCCGTTCATTTTTTAGTGCAAGAAAAAGCTTTAAGAACTCACCAAAGACCGGCCGCTCCTCTTCCTCTGGCACCGGGCGTCGCTACTCCCATTTTTCCCAGGCAAAGCTCCGCCTTCCTCCTCACCGAGACAGCGCTGCGGGGCCGCTGCTCGCCCTCCCAGCGGCTCAACCTCCGCACACCGTACCGGCTCCAGCGCCGTGCCCGCGGCCCGGGTCCCGTCTGCGGGCGGGCCTGAGGCGCAAAAGCGCAGGAGGGCCCCGCGGCGGCAAAATATAGGAAGGGGACTCACGCATCCCCTCCCCAGCGGGCTCGTCCGGGATTTGAACCCGGGACCTCTCGCACCCGAAGCGAGAATCATACCCCTAGACCAACGAGCCGCTCTGTTGGTGCCTTCCTAGCTCAGCACTTCACTGCCGTCCCGCCTCCTCCCGTCCCAGCCCTTTGCGACAGTGCCAGTGTGGGTCTGCCCTTGCCGACCACCGCCAGGGGCTTTGCCCAGCGCTCCGGAGCACAGCGCTGCTCTCCCGAACTGCGGGGGCTGCGGCCATTTCTCCCTGCTCGCCCCCTCCGTCTCCTTTCCCAGGGAAATCCCTGGCATCGCCCTTCCCCCGACCCTACGGCTCCGCTCGTTAGCGACGGCTCCGCGCCCCCGCGAGGCGGGGTGTCAGCGGCCCGCGCGGCGCTCCGCTGCTTTCCCCCGCGCAGTCCCCGCTCCCGCGCTCATCCGAGTGGCACAGGACAACCCAGCCCTCCCGTTCCCACTTCCACTCCCATTCCCACTCCCGCTCCGCGCGCGCGGTGGCGCTGGAAGCCGGGCGAGCTCCTTCCCCGGGGAGGCGGAGGAATGGGACAACCCAACGTCCCGTCCCGTTCCCCCCCCCCACCCCGAGCGGCTTTGGTTCGTCCCGGGCCGCGCCGTGCGCTGCGCCCCCTGGCGGTGCGGAGGGGTCGCACGGGGTCCCCGCGTGTCGCTCGGAGCCTCCCGGGGCGGATCCACGGGCGGGACCGGCGCCCACGGGAGCCGCAGGCATCGCCCGGGGGTTGAGCCCGCAGCACCCTCCCGGCTTGAATCCCGCTTGTCCCTGATGTGCTCTGTCCCGCCAATGCTTCCTGACATCCTCATGTTTCCACGCCTCTGCATCCCAGACTTTTTTCAAGAAGTCCTATTCCTCCCTGTTCCTCAGTAGTTGTTCTCTCGTATTAAAGTTAAATTTTGAAATCCTAATGCCAGTGGAATTCTCACTCCCTTTTTTGCCTGCTGCTACAACTTCTGTGCATTCTTCCTCAGGCTTCTTCATTTCTCCAGGAAGAAACAACACACAGATTTTTGTTCTCCTTTGGTTTTATTCCACCATTTATTTATCCCATTTCTCCCTGGGATTTCCATTCCCGTGCTCGGGACACACGTACACGTTCTCTACACAGGCACACAAATATCTGTATGTACAGTAAGGCACAACACTCACATCCAGATGGGACACTCTGCTGGGAGAAGGAACAGGGGGCAGCCAGCGATTGCAGCCTGCCCTGGGATACAGGCTAGAGCAAGCAGGTTAAAATGGATTCAAAGGCAACAGGGCTCCACAGCACGGCTCAAAAGGGCCGTGTGGAGGTCGTGTTTGCCCATGATAACTCAGGAGGGCAAGCGCTGCTGGCTCTCAGCAAGTGTGACCTCAGTCCACATCACAGCAGGGATATTTTGTTCCGTGTGGCCAACACAGCTTCAGGAACTGCTGTCAGGAAACTGGTCAAGCGAGGGTCTGACATCCACCTTCCCCCAAATACTCTCCAGATTTAAATTGTAGTGACTGCTAGCCCATGACTTCCAGTAGCCCAAGAGTGAATGCACATCTAATACAGTGCACAAGTACTTTGGAGGGACTGGCTGGCTGAGCTTTGCCAATTCCGCCAGGCAACACCACTGGAAATTCAGCCAGCTAAGACTTCTTCTTTGACCTGCACAAAATAAATTGGCTGTTTCCAGGAAGCTGGGATGCTTTCTATAATGAGAGACTCTTGGTGGCCACACACCAGAAGTTTCAAAACAGACTGGGTAGAGTTTGGAAGTGAGAAAGACTGATGGACAAGCAGCCCTTCTAAATCTGGACTGGAGCCCAGAGCCAGATAAGAGAACCTGCCCTATTGACCTACTCAGCATGTCTCTTCTTTGCACACAATCTGCTGGTTGTCATTTTCCACCACACTAAAAGCACCCCAAAGCTGAAGCACACAGGACCTACCAGCCTACTACAGGTGGCTGTTTCACATATCAGCCCCACTTCAAAGGGATTTTATTTTTATATTTTGTATTTATATTTTTTTATGATCAATGTTCTAGGAGTTTTCCCCGTGTTCAGGGTTCACATTGTCTGCCATACAGCACATATGGAGAAAACATAACTGTTTCCTATGGTTAAAACATTATTTACTGATGTTTTAAAACCCAAAGTACCTTAAAAGAAGCTACCAAAAAGGCACCATACATGTATGAATGCACGTAACTGATGAAATTCATCTAAGACCAATGCAGGGGAGAAGAAAAAGACATTTTGGAGCAGAATGAAGAAGCAGAAGGACTGTGAGTGGTGGTGGCCTCCAGGACAGCAGGTATCAGGTCTCTCAGTCCCCAAATATCACCAAGGAATGCCAGCCAACACCTGAGTTTTGAACCCTGAAGAGATTGCAGTCTCCTCTTCCAGCTGTCCCAAAATATGATGGTGCAAAGCAGAGAGCCAGTGAGTGGCCACACAGCTCTGTGATGAGTCTGGACCTCAGGGGATTTCTGCATTCTGCTCCTCTCCTGCCACTGAAGGTTTTCCAGTAGCTTCCATCTCGACTGGGTTAGATGGCTCCTATCCACTTGTTAAGTCTCCTCTGCCCTGATTGGGTGTGTCCTTTTGAGAGGGGAAAATAAGTGAGGAAATAATGAAAAATAATCATGGGTCTAAGCAAAGACAGTGCTGGGAAGTCCTGGGAGTACTTTGGTGGTTTCTTTGCTAGGAGGCAAAGGTGAGCTGCAGCCTCACCACCAGAATCCTTCCTTCAGCTGCTCCTTGCCAAACCAAGGAAGCATTTGAAGAGGAGGTGGTTGAGGTGGGATGAGACACATCCTCAAGCATCTGTGGCTATGTTATCAGTGGTTACAGAACACACAAGAAGGTGCATGGAACAAGACCTGCTTCAGCCAGTGGAAATCCTCTTTTATTTCAGTGCCAAAGGCCCATGCTTGCACACTTTCAGAGCTGATCATGAAACTGGTGTGCCCTGGGTTTGCTGGCAAAGCTAACAAGCTTAACACATAGGAAATATATATATATATATATATGTACACATGTATACATACAACGTGTGCACACATATAAATATTTGTATGTAGGGAGTAATATTGATACAGTGTATACATGGTTACTGCTGGGGAAATGTGCATTTTACTGCAAGTACTTTCAGGTTGCTTTCAAAACAGCAATGCAGGAGGGTGCCTCACAAGCACAGCCTCTCCATTACACTGAATCCACAATCAGCTTTGCTTCTTTTCCATCCTCTCTGTAACATCACCCAGGAGAGCTGGTCGTTTTGAGTACCCTGCCTCACAGTCTCTGCAGGCCTGAGATCTGAGGCTTTTGACATATGGGGAGCAGCAAAATTGTTGTTGTGTTCTGTCACAATTGCTATTTTTGCTAACAGCAAAACCCTCGGGTGCCTTAGGAGCTGCCATCACGCTGGCCCATCTTACTTGTGTGTCACAGCTACGCTGTGCCCTGGTCCTGCATGACTGACACTGAAGGCTCACTGGCAGTCCCTAATCCCACTGCATCCTGCTGTGGTTCAGGTGCCAGGGCTGTTTCTTCAGTGTCTGACGTTCTCTGTGTGTCTGTACTCTCACTGCTCTCCTTTGTTTCAGCCTCAGCTTCCTCCTTCTCCTTGTCTGCCTTTCCTTGTTCACAGGCAGTGCTTTGCTGCTCTTCTCCCTGGGGACTGTCACACATCTCATTGTTTCCAGAGGGAGGCTGAGGAGAGTTCTCCTCTCCTGGGGCATCATGACACACTTCCTCCTCCTTTGTATTCCCTGTGTTATTCTTGCAAGGAGTAATTTCCTCTGCCTGTTTTTCCCCTTTTTCCCCATCTTCTGATCTACTGGATCCTCTCCTTGACGGGGGCTTCTCATCAGACTCTGCCTGTTTCTTCTGCTCTTTGTTCCCTTTTTCTTCATCCTCTGATCTGCTGGATCCCGTCCTTGATGCTGCCTTCTCATCAGACCCTGCCTCTTTCTTTTGCTCTTTGCTCCCTGTTTCCACCTCCTCTGTCTTGCCATTGGGCCCAAAGACCTCATCTTCCCTGGCACCATTTTCTGGGGAGGACAAGCTGACCCCTAAATCTTCCCCATCTCCATACTCGGACAGAGATCTTCGGAACCGCCGGGAGGGAGGGCGGCGCTTCATCGATCCTCGCGTCCGCACCTGGGAGGCAGGAAAAGCAGACATTGAAGCAGTCAACAGAGTGGTAATGGAGAGCAGGAAAGCACAACAGAGGAATATGCCACTGGATGTACCAGCCCTTTCTACTCCTGGCAGGTTGAGGAAGGAGTCTGTACTCCAGCTGGTGATGGTGAATGCAGGTTAAGTGCTGAGCGCTCTGGTGACACCCGAGAAACTGAGAAACTCCGTGTGGCTCCCTAAACTGAGCCTCAGCCACCTCAGACATTTGCTGGCATGTGGCACCACCTGCTCACAGCACCCCCAGGCACCAGGCACCCCATTACTGCCGAGCTGAGGAGACTGGCTCCTGCCCCTTCATCCCTTCCTTCACACTAGGCTGCATTTCTAACATCCCTGGATGTTGGAGCCACTGGCAGGCAGAGAGGAGACTCCACAAAGCTACACTGAAACACTGTTTGGAACCTGGTGCACAAATCTTCTCTATTGGCCACAAATACACACTCTTACAGCAGGATTGAGCACTCAGACTCTTCTTCCTCTTCATCCCCAAGCACTAAGCAGGCCTTGTGGAATGGAGAAATCCTAGCACATACATCCTACCTTGTTGTAGAACTGCAGCTGAGTGCTTTCTGGGGGCTGATCAAAGCTGACTGGCGTCTCGCTGAGCTGGGGCTGAGTCCCTGGGCTGGTGGGTGTTGAGGGAGGTGTGCTGAATGGAGAAACCAGGACTTTCATCCCAGGGCTCTTGGGAGACACTCCCGGCAGCAGAGCAGCTGGAGCAAAAGCCAGATTGGCCTGCAATGAAAAACTCCCATTAGGGGCATGTGGTACAGCAGTGTGTGCTACACACAACAACCACACAGGGGAACCCCTGCCCTGCCACATCTCTCAGATGTCACAAGCCACAGATCTCACAAGTGTGGGTTTCTCCTGGTGACACTGTCAACAAACAAGTCTGGGCAGAGAAGTTATGACTGGACATTTGTCTTTCCCTGGCAGCTGGAACTCAGGACATGTTCTTTTGTCATCCTGAGGCCTTTTGGGATTTTCCAGTGACCCAGCCAATACACCACAGTCTGCAGTGGCTGAGCTGGCAGAAAATCTCAACAAGTAGCCAGCAATCACTTCAAGATTTAAATCCTCCCACGTGTGCCCAACTTGCATTTTCCAGCCTGTTCTGCAGGTCTTGCAGAATGACCTGTGCAGTTGTGAGAAGACCATGGAAAGCAATGAGCTTGTGATTAACTGTGGCAAAACACTTTCTGCTGGCCTCTCAGTGAGAAGCTCCCCTAGGCAAATGTCCTTGGGTGCATCAGGAGGGACAGTGCTATGAATAGGCTCAGGTTGTGCCAGGGTGGCCAGGAGGCTCTGCAGTGACACGTGCTGCTGGGACAGGCAGCTGGCAGGGGCATGGGAACTCTGTCTTCAGGCCATCGAGTGCTGAGCTGCCCTCAGCAGCACAGATCAGGCACCACAGAAGCATAAAAAGGGCAGGAAGTGCTGGGTGTGTTTGTGTGTAGCTGAAAGAATCCAGATGAGGGAAGTGCAGTGCAGAGCTTCCAGGCACACACATGGGACAGCCAGAGCCTGGAGCACACGCCCCACTGCCAGGATTGGCACTGCCTGTGCTCGAGGCCAGCTCCCCAGTGGAGTGCAGCAGACTCAGGGTGAGTGGCACTGCCATGAGGAAGGAGCTGGAGGAAGTCTCAGCCAGGGTTTCCCTCACTTTCTCTCAAGAGCTGCACTTAAACTGAGGCTCCTGCTCCTGCCCAAGCAGCGTTGCTGCCATGCCCATGCCCATGATGTACTCCACAGATCCAAATGACCCTGATCCATGCACTGACATGCTTATGGGCACACCTGGGCATCACTGGACTGACCTGCTCTGCCTCCCTCTGTGTGTGGTAGGGCTGGTTCCTCCCCAGTGAGGCCCTGTTTACCTGGCTGTCCCCCCTGGCTCCTGCATCCCCTTCCCTCTGGCTGCTCTGCAAGGGAAGTAGCTGTGACCAATGCCAATCAGTTTTAATTTGCTGGGGAAGCCATTTGTGGGTTCTGCCAGGACCTACCTGCAGCTTTTCAATCATGGGTGAACTTTTCACCTTGATCTTGGGAATGGGGCAAGTGTTTGGTGACCGCTTCTGCAAAGCAAAATTAAACAGGAGAATGTCACAGTGTAGTAGGTGAAAAAGAGGGAATACAATAAAGGCAGAAAACTTGGAAGAGATAAACAGAAACTGCTTGTAGGGAAGCAAATGAAGCTTCACATAGTGTTCCAACACAAAAATTTCTTTTTCTTCATTCCTGACCCCGCTGTCCTTTTGCTATCTAGCCATCCTAGGGCTACATGTACCCCTCCTCTGGGCAAAAAGGGCTGTGTCTGAAGTGTCTGAGTGTGATGGCTGTGCTCCTACATTGCCTTCACTATGGTATCCTGCCCGTGGCAGTTTCCCCTGGCATTATTTCAGGACCAGGCAGATTAAAATTCTACCTCTTAAAGCCTTAATGTTGGCAAATATTGTGAACTTTCTGTAAGGGCAAAGACTTTCTGCCACCACTTGAGTAACCAAGTTAAAGGATATCCAATTAGTATAAGCAGGAAGGGCCTAAATGGCAGGAAAGGTAGAGCTATGAAAGGCTGGAAGCAGTTTGAGAAGGAGAGAGCATTGCTTTGAGAAGGGGCATATTGCTTTTTTCAGAAAAGGAAGGAATCTAACATTTTAAAACTTAATGTTCCTTTGGCATGGAGGCAGCAAGAGCCTGTAGCTCACAGATAAGAAGGACAAAGAGCTACCTGCTTGTTAAGGGCAGGTGACAATGTGAAATTTGGTGGGTAGACCTCATACCCTGAAATACCAAAGGCCAGAAGTGACCAAAGAGGGCCTGAGTGTGAAATTTCATAAGTAGCAGCCAGCTTACTGGGACCTGCTCATTCAAGGGTCCTAAAGAAATATTCTGTCGGTACTGCCTACAAACCCTCTCTTCACTCTGGATTAATTGATTCCCTTTTTCTGAAGATGGAAAAATCTCATGAGCAGAACAATTACCCAATTATGCTCAACAAATAGCATGGGTGCTCCCTGTTCAAATCTAATAAATACCAGTGGTTCCTCAACAGTGGCAACTGGATGGATCCATCAGTGTGCCAAGGGTGAAAACAAAAGCAGTAGAAATGGGCTGTGCATCCATGCTGCAGGAGCAGGGAGCAGCATGGAGCTGACTCTGGGTCAGTACATGTGTGAGAGCAGGGGCAGGTTTGCAGCTGCATGATTGATGGCTTTGACCATCAAATGCACAGCCTGACCTCTCTGCCACCTCCAAACTCGTGTCTCAGGAGGGAACAGGCTGCAGAGAGGAAAGACCTTGTCCCCCTAATAAATTGATACTCACTTGCTCATCATTGTCACTTGTCTCAGTTTTGTGGGGATACAAGGGAAGGGAGCAGGGTGGTTTCCTCCGAGTTGGCTTATGTGGTGGTACCTAAGAGAAGAAAACAACCAACTCAGCAGCAGGGAAATCAGGTTTCTTAAAAAGGAAGTGAAATTCAAGCACCAAAGGGCATGCTGTGTGAGTGACCTGGTCGTGAGGCAGAGCTCAGCCTGCCCAAATGAGTCATCCAAAGGCAGCAAAAGATGGCATTAGCACATGGCTGTGCTTGTGGCATCCAGAGCCCAGTCCTAGTTGGAAGAGTAGTTTATATCTTTTTCTTTGTGCAACAGATGCTCTTTTAAGCTGTGGAGGGTGGAGCAGCCTTCCCAGAAAATTTGTCTGGAAAGCATCCTACTGGAAACCCTTTCACACTGCAGAGGTTGTTACTGTTGTCTTTCCTGTCATTACCAGCATTTCCTTTCGATGAGTCTCAGCTGCCTACCTGGTTCATGATTTCCTACTTTATTTCCTACTGATATATTTTTGGGGCAAAACGGGGAATTCTGACTTTTTCAGAATTTCAGCCCATTCGTTTCTCTTGAACGACAGAAAGCAGCACACAGGGACAGGGCCTCAGCTGCAACCTTAAACTTGACTAAGAAACAAATTCTCCAGAGGAGAAGGAACAAGGCAACCTAATGCCAGGGACACTGATTCCTTCTGCATGTCCTTGGACTCAGAACTAAGAAAGAGCTCCCCAGGAAGAAAGGGACTCATAGCACATAACTATTGCTCTGGTCTTGCAGCCAAGTTCTCTCTATTTTTATAGAGGTTTGTAGTCTCCTGCTGAGCTGTTAACACACTTTTCATGTGTTAAAAAAATAATCCAAAATAACTGTCTGGTATCTGGAATCTTGGATAATATCCACAATAAAGTATTTGCATAATTTTGTTACCTTCTCGCAGGCTGGCATGTGAAAAGTTGGATTATGGCATCTTTGCCCTCTGTACTGCTGGCTGTGTTGGAGGACCTTTGGACCTGATGTCACTTAAATTCTGGATGTGCTGCACCCAGCCATGGCACTGCTGCATCTCTACGCAGCCCAGGGCAGCCCTGCCCTTATCCTTGTGTCATGCCAAGAAGCAATAATGTGTCTTGTGGAAACCCCACCATTCTGTAACCATGAAATGCTGCCACAGTGGATGTGTCAGAGGTTCCCTGGCTGACAGGATTCCCCTCTGCTGGCATGGGCCAAGCAAGGGTTAAAGACCATCCCTTGGGTCATTAATCTGAAGCCAGCTTGAGAAAGCTGGTGGGGAAGTGACAGATGGCTTGGAGAGAAAAGACAGGAAACTTTGTCCTCCCCTGTCTCTGGAGAAAATGAGTTTCTCTGCACTGTGAGGCCCCTCCACACTGCCCAGGCTTGGGAGCAGCAGAGGTCTGCAGATAACACAAGAGAGGTCTGGGAACTTTCTGCCTTCTGAAGGGTGAGGGACTTAGTGCAATTAAATCCCATACCTTCAAAAGAGGAAATTACTGTAACGGGATGGACAGAGTGGTGTGCTGGCGACTGGAGGGAAAAAAAAGAGTGCTTGGGAAAAGATTGGCTATTCCCATCCTGGGAGTGCTAACCTCTGATAGATGATGGCATGCCAGCCCTGCAGGGCAGAGGTCACCACTGCATCCAGCCAAAGACAGGAGGGGTGACAGGGAGGATACCCTTAGGCCAGGCTGGGATCAGGAGCTGAGTGGCAGAAGGGAGCAGCTCAGTTTCAAAAGGTGCCTGAGAAGGGCCACCAGCAAACATTTATGCTTCTAAAAGAAAAAGGCATAATGATATAGGAGGGTCTCTGAAAATGTCCTCCTTTCATAAATAATCCTGACTTTCCTTTCTTCCTAAGAGAGGTATTCTAGTGTTTTGCTTAGCTGGAGAAAGTCAGTGTGTGAGGCAATGCTTGGCATAGTGGGATTTCATTAAAATAGAGTTCAGCACGATAGAGATAGGCACAGAGTCTGAAATTCCATTGGGAAGAGGCAATGAAGGTGAGTAAAGAGGCAGCTTTCTCTCAGACCTACACAGAAGTAATAATCTGGAGGAAACTTCCTTTTGTGAAAGAGGTGCTGATGACATGCTACTGGCTGCTACACTGCATCATCTGCTGTTTGATTCTTTTCCCATCAATATTGGCTATTTCATTATTCACTGCTGCTCTCTGCCCACGAAAGACAGCCCAAATAGGACATGCATGCACTGCTGTCTGCTGCTGTTGGGTAAATCTGTGCACTTACCAAGCTCTGCAATGTCTTGGTTAGTGTCTCTCCCAAGACATGGCTCTAGCAAAACACTCATCCACCAATCAGCAATGCATGGAAGATACAACCACAGCTTGCATTGCACGACAAGATGAATCCTTTGTGCAGATCCAAAATCAAGGTGGATTCATGCTCAGATCACTGCTGTTCCAGCAGGAAGAGAGAAGTGATTAACTTCCCACTTGATTTCCTGCTGGTGGCTGCAGAGCACCTTACCTCTTTCCCAGGGATATTGGCTGCTTGCTCTTTGAACTTCCCTGCTAGCTGAGCCACTGAGGGTGATGCTGACTTGTCCACCTCTGAGTTGGTCTCTGCTGGCCTGTTCTGACAAATCAGGAACAAGAAGTTGTGAGTGAAGGTTGGGAAAAGCAAGCCTGTATATGTGTTACAAAGTTCAAGAGTAAGCAAGGACTTGAAGCAGAGTTACTCACATCTGGCATCAATCAGCCAGCCTGAGAGCAAGGGGTTTTGGAAGACAGGATTTAGCAGCATTTTCAAATATCCCAGAAAATCAGTAATTATTGCAGAGCCTTTCAGCTCCAGCTGAAGAGCCTACACTCAGTACTTTTCAATATAACCAAACCAGGTGTCTCAGGCCAAGTGTCTGCTCCTTTCATCCTTGCAGTGAGCAGATGGAGGAGGCAGTAATGTACATTCCCATACACATCCTCAGCCCTCTCATACCCTTGTTACTGCCCTGGTCACCATCAGCCTTGCTTTTCCAGTGGTTCTGCTGTGAGAAGCCATTCCCAGTCCTCACAGCAAGCCAGCATCTGCCTGGAGATGTGTCCCTTGCTGTTCTGCTTTTTTCTCAGTGAAATACTGAGGCGGGTGGGGGGGAAGGAGGAAATACCATGGCTGAGAGAAGCTTCCCCTCCCCTGGGTCGACAGCAGGCTGAGAAGCAGAAGGCTTGTGCTGGAGTCTGGATGATGCAGCTCTTCCCACACCACACTGCCCTGGTATCATCCCACCATTCACCTTGTTTTCTTTGCTATGTGTCTATTGAGCAGTGTGAATAGAAAGCCTTGAAATCAAAGCTGTTAAAGGAAACCTTTGTTCTTCATCTCTAGCATCTGATGCTGGGGAAACCAAACCAGAGGAACTGAGAATAACTAACCAACAACTGTTATTCCAACCAGGAATAACAATCTTGATTCTGTTAGAGGTGGAGAGCTCAGAAAAGAAGCCAGGCTACGAACCATCAGTAAGGAACCTCACAGCTCCCTGTGCCACCACCATGAACCCATGACCAGCACCACACTTCTCACTCCATTGTCTCAATGCCCTTTCTGATTCTCAGTTTTTGTTTGCATCATGGAGAAAGGCCCTTCCCTTCCTCAGAGAGCTGTAAATAAATATTCCAAATAAATGTTATCTTCTTTTTCCCAGGCCCACAAACCTCTGTGTCTGCCACTCCCTGTTAAATTTCCCATACACTTTTGTTGAGGGTTGGATCTGTTTCTTTTGTGTTTGTGGAATTTTTTCCTGGTGGTTTTGCTAGGTAACTAATTGCTAGGTACTTATGGGTACTTGACTGAAACAAAAGGGGGCAGCAGGTTTTTCCTGGGGAACAGCAGTGAACAGGACAGCTCGGTCCCAGGGCACCGTTAGGAAAGGACGTGGAAGCACCAGAAGACCCTGCTGGTTTTTCTTTCCACTGGATTTTTTTTTGTCCAGAGGAAGACTGGACTCATCTCGTCACCACTGGACTTTCCTACAGGACTATTTCCACTTCGCAGAACTGCATCTACTACTCAAGGAGGATTTCATCTGGACTGCTTTAACACCCTGACACCCAGGCTGTCAGGTCACATCCCTGACTCTGTCAGGGTATTTTCTGAGTTTTTTTTTTTGTTTGTTTTGTTTTTTGTTTTGTTTTGTTTTTTTGTTTTGTTTTGCTTGTCTCTTAGTGCTATTACATTTGTATTTTACTTTGTTTTGTCTAATATTCCTAGTAAAGAACTGTTATTCCCACTCCCAAATCTTTGCCTGAGAGCCTCCAATTGCAAAATTATAATAATCTGAGGGAGGGGGTTTACATTCTCTATTCAAAGGGAGATTCCAGCTTTTTGCTGGCAGGTACCTGTCTTTCAAACCAAGACAACTTAGGAATAGCTTTCCTGAATCCAAGGAAGTCATATCAAGCTGTCTCATCCCAGTGACCTTCACGCACCTTCCCCTCATCTTTTCACCTTTCACTGGAACAATTACAGGCAGGGAAAGTGGCAGATAATGGAATGGAAGAAAGAGTGAGGTAAGCAGATCAGCAGGGCAACCTGCTGCACATGAAAAATGATGGCTGGACTAAGTGGGGAGGGACACCAGTTCCAAGATGCAAGCTGTGTCTCCCTTCTCTGAAGGGAGGGCAGGCTGGAAAGAGGAAGGAGCAAAGAATGAACCTGGAGAATGCAGGATGGACTGGGAGGCTTGGCTCATCATACCAGCTCCCAGGATACCTGGACAAGGCAGAATGGACACCTGAAGTGAGGACTCAGTTGAAACTAAGCAGCTGCAAGTGCTCTGTCTGTGGCAGAAAGACTGCCTCCCTCGTAGTCCATTTTTCTCCAAGAGCTTCTTTCACAGCCCTTTTCCCAGAAAAGACACTGAACTTCCTCTTGGCCTCTCTGACCTCTTGTTTTCGGGGTGAATTTTTCCTTTCTTTCTTTTTCTTTTCGCTTCAGTCTGAAAACACAGCTGCCTTTCTTTGATCAGAGCTGGGAGGCCAGCATGGTTCCATGGGTGTCTTGTGCTGGCGGCTCCTGCGGGCGCGGGGCGCGGGGCCGGGGCGCAGGAAGCACCGAGCATGCCATTCTAAGATTAGCACCAGTAGCCCACGGGGCTGTGTCCTCCAGAAACTGCCAGCTGCAGACTCTCCCATTATGGAAAATAAAGAACAGGAAAGGATCCTCACTCAGATCCCTTCTGGCAGTGACGCTGCTGTGCTGTATCCAGCTTTTTTTACGTCTTTTTTCTGCCCTCCAGGTGATGTGCCAGGCTCTGTGTCTTCTGGTCAAGGGAAGGTGTTGTATTTGGGTGCAAAAAGTTCCCTTCCTTGCACTGCAAGGAGAACATCATTCCTCTGACTTCCAGGAGCTGGGCTGGCAGTCTCCCTCTCCTCCTTCCCACCACTGTGGGGAAGGTGGGAAGCCTCATTTTATCACTTTCAACCCAGAACGTGTACCAGTCCTCAGCCTCTTCCACACCTAAGACTAAGACATCTGCTTCTCTCACCCCAGAGCTCAGTGCTGGCTCTCTCCTGCCCCACAATATGCAATCTTTCCCATTCCTGGTCATGTTTCACCCACCTTGGTGAAATAACCCACCACTTATTTTCTAAATGGCTAAGACAAGTAGCTCTGTTCCTTTTCTCTCTCTTTTTTTTTTTTTTCTATAATGGTGAAATTACTCAGACATTATTTTTGTGCTTTTTGCAGCCAACTGCTGATTCTTTTCCTTTTCAAAAGAAAAGTATGGTCAGCCTGCATGGGCTAAAACCAATGAGCTAAGGTTAAAGGCTTAGTCCATCAGTAATTTGGCGACTGCTACTCTAAGGTCTTTTACTGTTCCATAAAAATAAGTGTCTAAGCATTGACTATTCTGAAAAATGTCAGACAGAGCTGTAAACAGGACTTGAATTATACCATCAATGTAAGCATGGCACTGTCTGCAAAAAAAAGGAAGTGCAACTACCAAGTTCTCTGTAAGGGGTTTGTTTCACTTTTCTCTTCCAAATAAGTTTATAAAACTGAGTAAATTTGAAAACGGTTTTCAAAACCATGTTTCTTCATCTGCTTTTAAAACTGAGCCTTGTCCCTGTTAGCAGTACTGGGGAAGAAAGCTCTACCTTTATCTGTGTCTGAGGTACAAATGTGCCAATTTGAGCCCCCCAAACCTCTCCTTCCATATGCATCAGAGTCCTTGCCTCTATTTTGAGAGCAAAACTGCCCACCAACTCCTGACTCTGCAGATTGTGTGAAGGGAGGCCACTGCTCTTGGCACAGATCCTGCTCCTCTCACAGGCTGCCTGGGGCCACTGGATCCCCACAGAAATTACCTGCTCCACTAGGTCCCCACAGAAATGTCCCTTCATGTACCTGTTTTGACTGCTGAAAAGAGGAAAGTTCTACTGGCTGTCACACAGTGCAGAGTTTTGGCTAAGTACCAGCTGAGTAACAGCAGAGATCCACACTTCCCTAATCTCCTTCCCTCCTCTAGGAATCTTCTGATTTGTCTGCTTTTGGTGCTAGGACATTTTGGCCAGATGGGTCACCTTTTATCTGGGAAGCAACACCTCCACAGCACCTTGCAAGGCTGGAATATTCAGCAGCAATGAAATCAGTGATGGTTATACAATTTTTGGTACTGGTCCTGTACAACTATCAGCCCAACTCTCATGCAGCTGCATCTAGATATGGTTTTGAGGCCAGTCCATTATCTCCATGTCCCTCATTTGTTTCAAAACAGCTTCACAGGAATGATTCCCTGCAGCCTGCTCTCACACCACCCCATCATGCCAGATCCTGTGCTCACATCAAGCACTGTAAAGCTCCCCTGTGACTCTCAAAGGGATCTTTTCATTACTGCACACACAATCTACCTCAGCAACAGTAAATAAGGCAAAAATAATGACAACTACAATGTCTCAGAGGCAGATACAATAAGGCATCCAAGGCTCAGGGCTAGTGTCTTGATTACAGATCCATAAAGGGTGATATTCAGCACCCAGTGCTGCACCATGGGAAGGGAGTTGTCAGTATGCTAGAGGAAAACAAGAGTGTCAGTGGTTTTGGGGCACAGTTTCATAGGGCCTTGGTTTCAGACAGCTTATTTCCAACCACTCATTCTCCCCTGACCTTTCCTTTCCCCCTGCCCTCCTCCCCTGCACCTGTGTGAGTTTGTGGGGCTGTGCTGTAAACGGGATAACTGCAATGATCTGGGCTTAAAATACACCCTCAACTCTTCACACGGTTATTTTTAACCCAGATCATTTCACCCTTGGAGTTCACAGCATGGCCCAACACGTGCTTGCCCTGCTGTAGTGGAAAGGGATGGAGGGGTGGCAGGGGCACCCTAAAGCACAGAGGAGAGGGCTTCCCTTGAACTGCTCCAGCCACAGCCTGAGGAAATCACATCCCTATGTGTCCTCCTGTTCTGATAAGACAGAAAAATCCTATTTTTGCAGGTCTGCTGGTAGAGGCTGGGCTGGTCTGTAGCACTGGTGTTTTACCCTGCAGTCTGTTGCCACCCACCTGAGGTACAGCCAAGTCCAGGCCATGACCTGTGAGCCACCACAGCGAGCACATCACTGGTAAGGAGTTTCCATTAAGCACCCACAAAACACCCATAAATACCGTGTCAGCCATCCCCAGCTGGCTGCTTCAAATAACAGCAACCACAAAGCTGGTTTTCTCTGCTGCAGGTTTTCTCTGCTGCATGGCAGAGGCCAAGCTCTGCACCTGTAGGACCTGCTCAGCTAAGGAAGGGATGGGGGATGCATCTGTGGGGAGGAAACTCCTGAAGTCAAAATAAACCATCATCACACTCTGCCTGGAGGCCAGCAACTGGGAAGCAGTGCTGTGGTTTTGCTGGGATTAAAGCATCAATCCCAACCAAGGCTGGATTTCAGGAAGGAATGGAGCCTCTTGCCGACCCTTGCTTCCCTGCCTGGCTCAGCTCTCCAAAGGCAAAGCATTCTGCACAAAGCCTTCCCAGGACTGACCCTTCTCGTTTTTCAGTGAGGTAGCTGCAGGATTCGAGGAGCCAGCCAGCCACAGCTCTTGTCTGCACAGGAAAGCTTATACCAAACTGAGCTAACTCTCCCAGCCTGCAGGGCAAAACACAGCCTTAATCTGATTGAGGTGCTGCTTTTCTGCCTAACTGAACTCATTTGCAATCGGCTTTCTCGAAAGGAGCTGTTCTCAAGCTCACAAGTACCCGATTCTGACACAGAAAGCAGCATTTTGGGAACGACACTGTAAGCTGCATCAGGGAATTCTGCTCCTTTCAGAGCTCCCCAGGGGTTGCAGGAGGTGAATGTCTCCTACTCCTGCAGTGAGGTGCTGCCTCTTCCCCAAAAAGGTTCCCCTGCAGAGCTGGGGTTTGATGAACTGGATATGTCCTGTACATCTCAGACCAAGCAATGGAGAAGTGATGACAGTACAGCTCCAATTTGGGGTGACAATTTCCATCGGCAAGAGCCAATCCCTTCTCCCTGACCCGTCTTTTATTCAACCACAGAGGCCAGCTGGAGGCAAAAGGTCACTGAGTAGTCACACAGGGCACGATCTAAGGTACTCTTCCTGTTTATCTGCAGAGGACATGAACTTATGCTCTGGAAAATGCACCACAAATGCATCTCAGTTATTTTGGCTCTCGCATTTTTGAAGTGCAGATAAGATTGGATGGGCAGCTCATAAGGAACTCCTCTTTAAATCAACTAAAAAAAGCTCAAGAATAGTTTTTAATTAGGACTGGACCCATGCTACTGAATGGAAAAACCTCTGTAATATGTAGTTCGTAGTTTCATTCAAAGTCATCTCTCTGCCTCTGACATTTAGATGAGTCCCAGCTTGCACCCTCCTGCCAACATAACCTGAACTGATTTGTTTATCTGTACCCATGCAAGTACATCAGTGGCATCGGGATCATACTGAAAGGGGAACATTGTTTGAACTGGGAAGGGAGAGGCAAGTAAGCAGGGTATGTCTAAAACACAAACTCCCCCAAAAGAGCACACTGAAAGACGAGAGGGTGGGAAAACACCTGAATCACAGCATGAGGAATCAGGCAGCACAAAGCAGGAGATGCTGCTGCCCACAAGCTGAGCCTGCCTGTTCTCCCTGTGACCCACAAAAGCACAAACACAGGCTGAACACAGATTGCCCAGGAAGTAGGTGGGCTCACACTGGCCTTGGCCCATGTTCCACATCCCTAGAAGGAAATCTCATGATGCTTGTTCCGACTGGAGCTCAGCACCACGCTGGGCCCCTGGCTCAAGAAGCAACACATCCCAAGATGTAAGCCCTCAATAAACAAAACTCTTCTTGCTACTCTGACCCCTCTTCAGCCCAGCAAAGCATCCCTCTTTGCATCTCTCTCTTTACTCTTCTTCACAAATCATTCTCACTGGACACCTTCCAGCTCTCTGTTTCAGGAGGGATTTATGTGATTTATTTACTCTCTTGGCGTCTTATCTGGCAAGGAAGCTGCTCCTTGTCTCATTGTAGTAAATTTTAGTTTTTGGCAGAAGCCCCAGCTGGAAGTGGCTGCAGCTGTGGCTCTGTGATACCTCCTAGCCAGTCCTGTCCATCACTGTGTCAGTGTAGCCTGTAGCACCTTGGGAAGCAAGGCCAAGGCTCCCACCTGCCTTTCCTACCATTTACTGTACAGCAGGGGTGATATTTACTGTGCTGTGCTCCACCAGAGCAAAAGCTACCCTGTGAGCCACCTCTGCACCTTCCTCTGGTGGGGCTAGGCTAGCCCTGAGAACTTTGTGAGCATTTAGAGCATTACTACAGTTACTTTCCAGGAGAGGACAAGACAAGAATATTTTGCAGGTCTTTCAAATGTATCCTAAACGCTACCAAAAAAAGTAATACTTTTCTATTCTTTCTGCAATATTTTCTTTGATCAATCTTTACCAGACACTAAACACCTCAATTTCACAATCCCAATGAGAATTTTGTGAGTTTTATGAATGGCAGCATGCAGAATCCTCATCCTTTTCCCCCAAGCTGCCATCAGATGCCTGAGCAAAAAGGAATAACTGATTTCAGTGTGCCATGGGCCCCTCACTGCTAGAATGCAGGAGTGAAACATAACAGAAAGCTGAGCAAAGAAAGTAAGATTTCCACTTCAGATACAAGAAGAATTCTGGGGCTGATATCTGGCCATAAAATCTGGTTATGAAAGAGTGTAAGGGTTTGTTGAGGAGTATAATGATGACCCCAGCACGCTCTGCAGAATCTTTGGCTGTTGCTTGCCAGGACTGGCATTTTGAAAGTTGTGCAAACAGGTTTCTAGTTTGACTTGCAACAAAAGGAGTTAATGTCTCATATGAGAGCATACACAACTGTGCAGAACCACTGCATGTCCATCATAAAGCTTCATCTACATTGTGAAGCCTCAGCCAGTGCAGAGGAAGCCTCCACATCTGGTTGATGTCACATGCAAGAGGTTCATTCTTGCAGCTTTGGGGAAAGCAATCTGTGAATTGTGAATGCTGGAGTTTGGGCTCCAGATTTCTGAATACTCTGTGAAGACTGCAGGACCTCAGATGAGGTTTGGGACCAGTCTGAGCTCCTGGTCCCAAAGATGGGTTTTAGACTCCTCTGACCCAGCCACACATCTCTTCTGTACATATCTCTACTTAGCTGTAGAATGTGGTTTCCTTGAGACAAGGGACTGCTCGTTAATTGAGAAATGCCAAAAAAGTAAAGAAATATTGGAAATTGAAGTTTTGGAGGCAGTCAGGAGGAGGTAAGGAGTCCTGCTTACACGTGCTGCCTTCAAGGCAGTCAGCGTTGTTAGAACCCAGAGATCACTAGCAGCTCTCCTCAGTTCTCTCTGAAAACAGGACCTCTCACAGCTGCCCTAACAAAGATTCAACTAAAACTCCTGAAAGGCAAATGGCAGGAAAACACATCAGCTCTTCTCTTGAACTCTTCCTTTTTGAAACCTTTTCAGTGGAGAGCAAGCTTCTTGCCTGAGAGTAAATCACTGCTGGCCTTTCTCTTAGAGTCTATTGAATAAGTTAGCCATAAGAACAACTCAGAAGTATGACACTCCTTTTCAGAGTGGCACCCAGATCAAGCTTATCCCACCACAGATAAGTGAATATAGGATGAGTGTGTGCCTGGCCTCAACTGCAAGGCTATTGCAGAGCCATAATGAGGGTGATAACAAGGAAGGAGCTCTGACTATAACCCAGGACAGAATCATATGAGGAATGTGGACTACAAGGGATTGTTTGTTTTTAAGAAAAAGGGCAGAAAAATCCCACTTTACATAAAATATGTAAAAATATGTAGCGCTTCCCTGAGTTTGGAAAGAGTTTGCTTTAGGGCAACATTCTTCTCAAGACTTGCAGTGATCTGGTCTTGATTTTCTCATTCTGAGAGTTCCCTTGTGAAGTTCTGCCATCTTGGCACTCGGGGTCAAGCACTGCCCAAAGGGTAACGTGAGGATATTCCAGCTCAGCAGCTTTCATCCAGAAGACTGCAAGAAAATCTCCCAAAGCCTCACTTGAAAACTACAGAGGGTCGGATCTGCCAAATTTAAAGGCCAATCAAAGCAGGGTTTGGGAATTGGGTAGAGGCCAATAAGTAGCCCAAAACTGGTAAAGGGACAAATGTTTCTCAAAGGAAGAAGCACTGTGTTGAACTCATCCACTACACTGTAAATAAATGGTTTCTGTACTCCCAGCCTTGTCTGCTAAAAGTAGAGGGGAAACTCCTGATGGTTTTCCATCCTTTAGTGGTTTGAGGTACCCAGGTCTATTTGTACCTGTGAGGTACCAACAGCCCAAGTGTGCTGGGCCATGGGGACCCCTGGGTGGGGGCTGGAGTGAGATGCTGTGGTGTCAGCAGAGCCAGGCAGTGCCAGGCAGGAGGAGACAGGCAGAGGAGAGCAGCCAGTGCCAGACACGCAGGAGAGGAGCTGTGTCCTTCCCAACAGAGATATAGGAAACATCTGTAGACATCGGGAAATTCGATGTGGTGAATAAACTATCTACCTTCTGTTTCAGAGAGTGACTACAATGAAAATAAAATGAGATAATAATTATTTTAGGCAAGTTGTTCTTTCCTTTGTGCCATGGTACGTAGCTCTCAGGAGTGTCTGGCCTGTGCTTGCCAAGCTCCATCTGGTGAGATTAGCAAAGGCAGCAAGAGTCACTGTGAAAGGCACAAGTGAGATCTTGAGTCTCCCTTTTGGTAATGAGAATATTTGGCAAGTGCCTGGTGCCTGTATGTTCCCAACACTGCATGGGCTGATTAATCTCAGCAGCATTACCTCAAATCACTGTCAGAAGCATCTGCTGAGAAGGCAATGTATAGGCTTGTGCACTTTAATGCCTGTATAGCTACTGCTGCATAACCCCCAGAGCTGGTCCTGAGGCAAGCCAGGGTCTCACCTGTCAGGAGAGCACTCGGTGACCAGGCAGGTGTGTGAGGTCTCCAACAAATCTTGAATTCTTAGCTACATGTTGGCATGGCTTTAACAAGCAGGCTGGCAAGTGCTTGCCCTAAACCCTGCATTAAAACCCATCCTTTCCTGGGCAGACCAAAGAGTTTGAAGCCCATACTCTCAGAGAACAGAATAGAGCCCAGGCTTCCTGAGCAAGTGTCTTATTGCTTCTGGCAAAGGCTGCCAAGAGTGGTTTGATCCAGCACCACCATTACCAAAAGAGGCAGCAAACTGCAGCACCTGGTCCCTACCGGGCAGGGTGCCTGTGCAGGGGCAGCACGTGTGAAACCTCAGCCTGTACCCTACACAGACACAGGCAGCTCTTGGCTCTGCTGTGCCCTGAGCAGGAAAAGGCACCTGGCTGTTCAGCCACGACTCTCTGTGCAGGGGATGGCAAACCAGCTAAAATCAATCATTTAAATAAATTATTTTGTGTGCTTTCATAGTGGTTTGGGAATCCGTGACTGAGGTGACTGCAGAAACCTCCAGCAAAATATGGGTGTCACTGTTTCCTTTTCTGCAGATCAGATGCCTGATCCTGCTTGCTCATGTTCACCATGCTCAGAGTATTCTAATGGGGAAATGAGTGCAGGGAAGAGATGTGGGACAGGGGGAATGTAATAGGGACCCAAGGACAGGTCAAGCAGGGCAAATCCAGGCTTGTGCAGAAGCAGCATCCCAGGCACTAGTTAAGTTTTAATGTAGACCAGGCAGGTGTCCAGTGAACTGGAGGAATCTACAGGGTCAGGCAGTGACTGCAAGATGTGGATTGCAGCCTTTCCATTCATCATTAGTTCCGTAATTGATGTATGACACGATAATTCCCCTCAACTACTCTAAAATCCAGGAAAGAATTTTAGTCCAACAACTAAAATGAGATTTGGTCCCAGAAGCCAGAATGCTCAAAAGGAAAGACTCAAAAGGTACTCAAGAAAGGACAAGGTGACTCCTCTTGCAGGGAGAAGACAGGAGGTTGGAGGTTGGAAGGTGAAATAAAAGGCAATATATTAAGTACCAGTGAGACCTGAGGGGGAGAGGCCGTGGGACATACAGTAAAAAGAGACCTTGGTCATCAGGATTATTTGGTTTATAAGATACATAACAGCATTTGCCTGCAGACAGTGACAAGGAAAAAACAGGAGGGCTAAGCAGAGAGGCAAAAATCTACATTGCCAGCCAGGCCAGCTGCCTATGGACAAGGTGACTGGGGTGTCCAGGAGAGCAGGGAAAACATACAAGCTTCATTTAGAGTCCAATCAATTAAGGGAGAAACAGCCTCCGCCTTTCCTGTAGAAGGGCCCTGCGTCTGCAATTGCCTCACAACAAGCCCAGCACAGCTGCTTGCAGACAGACCGAGCAGCCAACATGGAAATAATTCCAGGCAGCAGGAAAAGGATCCTGGATAAAGCTGATATGTGGCTGGATGCAGTCATACCCAGCCACACAAGTGGAAAAAGAGGAAAAAGCAGAGAGGCTGTGCCCACACAGGCAGCATGGCAGCCTTTCCCTGGAGAGGCTCCAGCAAGGGGGGTTCTCCTGCCACCTGAAGCAGCACAGCTTCAGAAACACACCCACACTGGGTTTTGAGCCCAGACACACCACACAGGGCTCTCCCTTTGGCTCTTTGGGGTGCACTGTTGTCTCTGTTCAGAGGCTGAGGTATTTAAGATGACACAGCTTCAAGAAATAAAAAAAGAACTACAGAATGATTGAAAAGCTGGTAGTTTACTGTATGGCTACTGTAGGTAGAAATGTATTGCAAACCATCTGACTACAACTCTACCACTGCAAACTGGAGCTCAGCCATCAGCAACCTTAAGCACTGAGACACAAAAATCAAGTAGTTGAATGCAGATCTCTACAACTACTAAGTCTGACTACACTAGGAGACTAATACACCTCTTCCCTTTATGAAGCCTTGGAAATTCAGTGTCTTGCTATTTCCTTTGAGTTAATATACTTGTTTTAAAAATACTGGCTGTATTTATCTGGAACAAAAAGTTTCAAAAGAAAAAAGGTGGGGTTTTTTCTGCTTATTTGGCCTTAAAATAACTGTGTTGATTTGCAGAGCTCTTGCCTTGCTCCAAGTGAACACCAGGGACACATCTGAAGAAACTGCCCATCAAGTTTACCATATCTCTAAGTCACTTGGGGGAAATAGTTTGTGCTGCTTAAATGGGAATGCTATCAGTAAGCCAGAACCTTGCAGCAGATACCCTGAGCATTCCTATTATTTGAGGTTATGAAAATTCAGACTGGGATGCTGAAAGTAAAGTCTCTTACTCTGGAATGCCCTGTCAAATACAGCCCTCAACTCCTCACTTAAAGAAGGCCACAATGAAGGAGGCCAGTGGGAATTTAACAAGAGGAAATGGCCTCAGGTTGCCCCACAGGGGAGGTTTAGATAGGATATTAGGAAAAATTTCTTCACTGAAAGGGTTGTTCAAGCACTGGAACAGGTTCCCAGGGAAGTGATGGAGCCACCATCCCAAAGGACACGTATATGTAGCACTGAGGGGCTTGTTTTAGTGGTGAGTTTGGCAGGGCTGGGTTAATGGTTGGACTTGATGATCTTACAGGTCTTTTCCAATCTAGATGATTCTGTGATTAACTTGGCAGCAGGACTTCAGTGTCATCTGAGAGCTAATGCACCACTTTCCTAAGTAATTGAAGATCCCCACTCTCCTTCAAGCAGCACTACTTTTCATTTCTAAATTAGAAATTAAAAACTAAATTAGGTGAACACCTACACAGTTTTCAGCTTAGTTCAGGAAGACATCTGGATTTTCTGGTATGTCAGGCAGGATACAGATATAAAGTCCTGTCATGAACTCCTTCTCTCCATCTGATGGGAGCCCTCTAGCAACAAATACTGTCTGAAAGCTTGGTGATACAACAGACATGAGCTACAGCAGATATCTAAATTGCAGATAATATGCTTGAAGGGGGAAGGGGGGTGGGAATGGGTTATTTCTCAGAAATTATCCATTGAATAAATAAGTTGATGAGGTTGTGTTGTTTTAAGAATCCACAGACACTCCCAAAGTGGAATTGCTCTGTCGGAGCCAAGGGCTGATCTGTACCCTGGCAGGGTGATGCTGATGTCCTGATCTACAGCTGACAACAGCTGTTAGCAAGATGTTGGTCTGGCTGGCCTGGAGATCATTGCTTCCCATGTGGCTTCAGCAGCTTGTCCAGGCAGGCCCTGGGATGTGTCCTCCAGACTTCCAAAGGCTGCTTCCAAAGGCTCCATGGCTGGAGGGGTGGGGTGGCAGCTCTGATGAAGAGCAGTGGTGGCCACTGTAAGATGTAGCTGCTTTCCTGGTGAGCTGCTTCCACCAGCTGCTTGTACAGAGCTCTGCTCCTGGCCAGGGCTTCCCTCAGGATCCTTCTCAGCTTCCCAGTGTTTCCCTTCCAGACATCTGTTTTTTCTTAATGCTCTGGGAACTGTACACAGCTTGTCAAGCTCCCCCAAATTAATTGGTGCCTCTCTGTGTGTACTTCCATGCCTTCTTCTGGGGAGCTCTTGCTGCTCTGGGAGAGTAAGGGGTGAGCTAATGGAGGAATAACCAGCAAAACCTCCCAGGCTGCCCACAGGAAACAGGAAATAGTGCAGTCTGTGGGGCAAGTGCTCTGCTCTCACATGAGCAATGAGTTCTAGACTAAGACATAGAGTGGAGAGGTAGGCAGGAAGGCTGGACTTGCATGTGTACTACTTCAGTGGGGAGAGAAATGCATTAACCACGTTTATCATATTGTGCCTTGAAGTAAATCATTATTTTATGCCATTTCAACCACAGTGTTCCTTTAAGTGACTTGCTGCAGCTTCAGACACAATGGGAGGCTACACCCTGCTCTCACCTGCAGACCCTTGGGAAACCCTTGGGCAGCTGCTCTGTAAGAAATGGGCTGAGCCAATGGAACAGCCCCTGTAGCAGAAAAGGTCTCAACCTAATGGATCTTCTCCCTTGGTTGCCTCACAGGAGGTCAGGAAAAAAATCCTGCTTTTAGCAGAGTCTGAAAAAAAAGATGAATTTCAATACGAGGAGGCTCAGACTCAAGATGCTTCAAGTGGGATGAGGAAGGGATCACTCTTGGCTTAATGGGTTAATGGGTTAAAGAGGATGAACTTAAGGCAAATGCATAAACAAAAAGCATAAATTATCTAATCTGAAGCTATTCAGAAGGTTGAATTAGAAACTGAAGTCACTGAACTGTCAAAGAAGGTGCACGGAGAATGCAAGACGCAGGGACAGTTCAAAATACTTCTGATAAATGCTGTGAGTAGACTGTGGTACCTCCCCATTTAAACTCAGAGACAGCCTAGCTGGAGCAGCACAGGGATTCAAACTCCTCTTAATTTATCAGGCTGGGAACAGAAAATCAGAAGAGTAAATGAGCCTACACAGAGCTTCCAACTGCAGCAGCTTCCAGGACTCATCAGTTAGGACTGTGCTATCTTTGTAACACATTGCTATTAAATTAGGTCTACACTGGATACAGGCAGGTCAGAGAAGGAGGTTCATATTTATCTAGGCCAGGAATTTAGTCTAAAAAGGTACACAGATATGGAGTGGAGGAAAGTGATAGCAAGCACTCTGCTGGCAGGCAGCTTGAGGTGTGAATGCTGAGCTATACTCACAGAGGTGTCTTGTTAGTTGGACCCTGGAGGGCTCAGTGGCCCCAGTGGCACTGAGGACCCAGGTCTGCAAAGCTGCTTTCCCAGCCTTTGGCTTCATCCAGAGTGTCCAGCCTGTAAGACTCTCCTGAAAACTGGGCCAAACACTGGGAAAATGTACCCAGGCAGCTGTAATTTGCTGTTATGTTTGAAAATGCCTGAGTTTTCAGCCCAGTCTGGATCAGCCATAATGATGCATTGGAAATGTAGTCTTTTCCACAGGTAAACAACTCATCTATATATCCTAAAGAAAATCTACACAAGCAGCTCCTGAGCTGCAGCTTGGCCTTTGACACAGATTGTTTTTTGGTGATGTAAAGAAGATAATGATCCCTGTTTCTGAGTAAAACTGCTCATAAAATTCTCCCAAAATGCTTTAACAGAGAGAAACATTTGTAAGAGCTTTGAAACACTCTACCCCTACTTCAGTGCTCTATTTCCCTTACCTGCTGGTTGATTGGAACCCATTTACATGATCTTTCTCTGGCAAGAAGAGGAAGTAAAGCTCCTTCAACCTCAGGCACAGTTTCCCCAGGTTCAAGCTGGGCCACCAGAAGCAGGTGTCCAGGAAATGTGGGCTCAGTGCCTGCACAACACCTGCTCAGTGAGTGAATCAGCACCAGGGAGCTCTGGCCAGCAAGTCCCTGAATTCACAGGTATTGAGAAAAAGAATTAAATTCAACTTTTGATCTCTGGAATCACTGGGACAATCCAGTGATTTTTCAGTACCTTAGTTGACTGTGACAGGGTGATGTATAACATGAGAATGAAGTCCTGATGTGAGTGGAAAAGGCAACTTTGCATCGAGCTGGGACATGAAAGGCATGGTGCTAAGATTGTTTCTTTTCTGTAGGAGTAACCAGTGTATTCAGGAATCCATCCTTTTCTTCCACTCTTTCCTCTTCACAGGCACCTGCTGGCTGGAGTACCACATTTGTTTGCACAGAGAGCCCCTCTGCCTCTAACTGGGAATGAACACCTTCAAACTGGGAATGGAAACCCTGGGTTCTCATGGAGGGACAACTCCATGCACCTTGTAAAGACTAAATGGGAAACCAAATCAGACTGTGCACATTTCACAAGTTAAACATGCCCTCACTGCAAGGCCCAAGGGGTGAAATTCCTGGGAAGCCTGGCACACCAGCTCAAGTTTGTGTCTATGAAAACAGGGCATGTTTCATCTGAACTTACATCAGGAGGAACGTGGCACTCAGCAGAAAGTTATTTCAAGATGATTGACTTGAGTAAGCCATGATTGCTATTGCAGTATGCAGTTTTAAAGGATAAAGAAACCCATTCTAAAAACAGGAAGAAAGAATAAAAATAAAATTGGTTTTGTGTTTTACACAAGCAATAAAATTACCATTCCCAGACTCTTGCAGATGTGATGCCAATTAATTTTGACCTGAGCTTCCCACAGGCAGAAGTTTGCTGGGCTTGAACAATGCACTGCAGCAGGGAGGAATCATAAACACTTTTGGGGCCTGATGCTGAATAGCCAGTGGTTTTTCCTAGCAGCCCACACGTGGAAGAACTGCAGAAACAGCACAGTGCTGCCCCTCTGGTGGTCCTATCAGTACTACTAACCTGAATACAACTGAAGATTGTTTCTTATCTTTCTACCACTCAGTCCAGTCTATTTTTGAATCATTCATGGGAAAAAGATTTCTACTACATTTGGTTTCCACTATGCTACTCCAAACCATGCCAGACCTCACTGTTAGAAATCTTTCCTGCTATTTGGTGAGATATAAATCTTTCCTTTAACTGGATCCCATTATTCCCAGGCATATTGCTTTTTCCCATGCACTAAAAAATTCTGCTTCCTCTGTGCTAACAGTTTTACAGTACTGTCCTCAGTGTGCAAAACCACACTGACTTGTTAAAACTCCAATCTTCTGAGCCAGATTTCCCTCTCTTTTGCATTTTTGCGCCTTTCTGTGTACAAGAAGTCACTGGTCTGCACCCTTTACACCCTTTAGATATCCAGGCTTTCCAAATCACACACATTAATTCTCTGTGCATTTGAGAAGCCTGGGATGAACAGGAGCTTTGTTGAAGCAGTGGTAAATCAATATGCTTTGCAGATTAGCCACCAGTCACCCACACTGACCAAAATCCTGTGTGCATCTTGTTAGAAAGGATAAATAGGCCTATCTGCATAAGCAAAAAAAAAAAAAACAAAAAAAACCACAACAACAACTACCCAGCTTACAACTTTGCTACCTGTTCTATAGTGTTTGAGCTCTTTTAAAATCTGATAATGAATAATTAAGAAAAAGCCATGCATGTAAATCTGCCATCAATCTGGCAAGTGAGATGTGGATCTTTGTTTGCAGAAGACTTCCAGAAACACCTTCAGCAAGTGATGTGCTTGAATCTGACAAGAATTTGGTCCAGTGTCTTTTCTGTCTTTCTGAAAAGTGAAAACTTCATTTGGCACTAATGGGGCAGATAAGGCTTATCCTTACCAGTACATTACCAGGACCCAGATACTGGTGGTAAGATATAAAGATACAAATCAGATTTGATGTAAAAGCATTTCTGGCATGAAACGGCGTAGCTGGATACATTGTGACCAGCATGAAGTGTGACTTAAATCCATGCCTGGGTGAGACTCTGTAGGAATGAAGTGCCCTGTGCCTCTGTCACAACCAGGTGTGAAGCAACTCTGCAGTGAGTGTGTAATAACCACTTCTCCTTACACAACAGCTCTGCTGTCCCTAGACCACATTCATCTTATGCCTGCTGTCCTGAAAACTGCTTAAGGCACATCCCTGTCTGCAAAGCACCAAGACAAGATCCTCCAAAGAGGTTTCCTTGCTGCTGGGTTCAGCTGCCAGCTCAGATCCCAAATTCAGGCTGTAGAGTTGTTGTTTTAGGAAAAGAAGCATCTGCCTCTCTAAAACACCTCTGTTAGCAGACTGAAGTGGAAACAGAATGGAAAACCAATCCCAGTTTGTGTGGGCTGGTTCATTTCCATGATAAAAGCCAGCAAGTTTCCAAGCAGCATCTATTGATAAAGCAGTGGTGATGTTTTCCCCTGTTCTTCAGATAAGCAGCTCCTGGGAATGTATGAGAAGGTATGTGTGATATGCTGCTCAACTGCAAAGCATCCTGCCAATTAGGCTGGGGAGCACAGGGCAGAAGGCGTTTCCAAAATGCTGTCACCATGGCTTGGGAAACTCAGACAACCAAACTGAGGAGTGAGGAGAGGTTCAGAAGAATTCTTCCTCTCTGGTGTCACAGGAAAAGCCTTAATTCCATTTATTCTGGGGTCTCTGCTAGGTGGAAGAAAGGGCTGCAGCACAGCCCATGGGGTTTGGTTTTGCTGTTTCCTGTCCTTCAAGAGAGAGGCCCCCAGTCACAGGGATGTGGAAGTCTGGCAAACCAGATCCTTTCCAGGACTCTTTTCCTGACATGCTATTTACTGTCAAGCAGGTCCCAAATCTGCCCAGACCTGAGGAGTAAAATGGGGTCATACAGTACCTCTCCCAGTATATTTAAACACTCTTCCCTTTATTTTCACAGACACACTGCATGAATGTGTCATTTGGATGGGTTTGGGAGGAAACACCGAAAACAAGTGTATTTGAGGTTGAACTGTTCTGTTAAGCAAAAAGAAAAAAAAGAAGAGGGGAAAAATGAACACTTTTAGAATGAAAGCAAATCACCAGGGCTTCCTGAGAAAGGGATATTGCTTCCTGGCAGAGCTAACCATGGTGTAATGCCTGCTCATAATTTGGCTCCACAGCTGCGAGGGTGGGCAGAGACCACTCTGAGCCCAGCTCACCTCCTGTCCTGCTGCTCTGAGGACCAGGATGGTCACAGCTTTCAGCCCCCTCATCTGCACAGTACCCATTCCTGCATCCTCTCCAATTTGGTCCCCTTGGGTGATGTCTCCTCAGTGCAGTTTTCCTAAGGACAGGGTGAGTGCTGCCCAGGAGGTTGCCCAGAAGGGTGAAGTGAGCAGAGAACTGCCCTCAGCCCTGGAAAAGCTTTCCCTCTGCTTTTCAGTGCACCAACAGGAAAAATGGAGGTCTAGCAGGAGCAGTTGCAGAAAAGAGACATGGCAATGGAGATGTCACAGAATTAAATGACATCTGTTGGCAGGCACAAAGAAGGGGGGAGCCTTCCCAAAATACACCTGGCTGCTGCACCTCTGCAGCTTAGGGAACCCCTCACACCATAGGGAGCCACTCTGGTGAAATTCTGTCTTGGATTGTTTCCCTTTGTTGTGCAAGTAAAGTTCAAGTGTCTCCATGCTCCCAAGCCCCTACAGAGAGGCCAGGAAGAAGAATGCCATGACTGCTGTGGAATATGGGCTGCAGAAAGCCACAAGCACTTTCAGTGGATGCCTTAACTCACAACATCTGTAGCAAGGTTTGGGAACCCACAAGCCATGGGAATTAGACAGCTTGGCCAAATCTGAAGATGAAAACAAACCAACACAAAAATTTCTAATACTTTCTGTACCATGAGTGCAAAGAATGTTTCGTGGCTGCTTTTCTTTACAAGTGGCTTATCTTTCCCCAGTGCAGTTTTACACATTTTTTGATATGAACTAATGTTAACAATCTGTGGCGTAAACTTCATAATATTTTTTCATCTGCCGTAACACTGGAAAGAAAACTTATTGTCAAATCTATTTTGCATCAAGAAGATCGGCCAAAACAAAAAAAACAAACCCAAACAACATAGCAAAACAAAACACTGAAGATCAACAGACTCACAAAATTACATGAACTGCAAGGGCAGGGTTTTGTTGCCTTTTTCTCCTTCTTTAGAATCTTAAATAGTTTCAGTTGCCACTTTCAATGTGGCACATTCCTGTCAGCAGGATGGCTAAGACCATAGGTACTAGTCCCTAAGTAGCAGCAACAGAAACTAACCCCTTTAAGAAAGAGATCCAAACTATCTTGCTTCTGTGAGTTTTTCAAAACTAGGGTCTTCCTGCCAGGGATGTGATGGAAATCAGCTGGCTAGGTCAGCCCTCTGCCCTTTTCCTCCTAATGCTGGTAATCCTCATGTGTCCCATTAGAGCAAAGAGCTTGCCAGCTATGCCAGCAGGAAAGCAGGGAGCAGCTCTGCCTGCCACTGATGGAGCAAACAGGGAAATGACAAGACTGCTCTTGTTCCTGCTGCACAGGATCATTAAATCTGGTTTTAAAGCAAAAAAACTGTGGTGAGCCTCTGTGTCCTGCCTGTGAAAAGCCCTCAGGAAGAAAGAGAGAAGAGAATCAGATGGTGAGAAATCAAGTTCTTGCTCTTGGCTCTATTTTAGTCTAATATCTTCTTACCTTTGGCACATTAAACACCTTTTTGGAGGCTTGGGGCAGGACCAAGCACACTACTTAAGAAATATCTTGGAAATTGAGATGTTTTAAAAATAAGAATGGGTTCAGCAATCTACAGATAACAGGAAAAAAAAAAACAGGTAACACAAGAAAAAGGTGGGAAATAGAGGTAAAGGGACAGAATCAAGAGCAGGCAGCTCTTAGGTCAGATACTTCAGAGAAGCTTCCTGGCCACCTGACCTTTCCCATGTGTCACATGTGTCTCCAAAAAGGAAATGGCAGGTGTGTCCCCTTCTACTCAACAGAGAGGACAGAAAATACTCAAGGGGCACAGTCCTTTGTGTGTGGAGAGGAGAGGGGGTGAGGGAGAGTGTCCTCAACATGCTTCAGCCCTAAATTAAAACAAATTAGGAGCTCAATTCCCCCTCTCCTCTGAAACATTACAGGATACTACAGTGAAAAAGAACAAAACAAGTGCTAACAGTGAGTGAACTAGGCTCTGTCAAACCTGAAAACCCTTGTTAAGCCAAACATTTGTCATGACAGCTAAGTAGTCTGTGCTGAGCTGGTTTCACCACTGCTTGATCGTTCTCCACCCCAAAATCTATTTAGATAATTCGGTTGAGGATGTTTTTTGTAACAAACACACCTGAACAGGCCAAATCTTTAACACTTGCATGTGGGGCAGGTCAGCACAGATAACAAGGATGGTGATGTTAGCACCTGGGTGTTATCACAATTGCCCAGCTGAGTTATGCACTGGAATTCTTCAAAGAAATATTGAAGTGGTGCTTGAAGCAGACTGTTCCCTGGCTCTGTTGCGTGTCCCCTGCTACTGGGGCTGCATTCACGCAGAAAAAGGCTTATCTGGGAAGATAATATAAAGTGTTTAGCAAGGTCTCCGTTTAGCAGAGAGAAATACCAAATGTCCTCTTTCATAATTTGAGGTTTTGCCAATGTTGTAATCACCTTTCTATTTCCTGTGCCCCTCCTAAAAATAAATATTCCTTTTCCCTTGCCACTTAAAAAAACTGAAAAGCTCACAAATCCAGCCTGACATGACCAAAGCAAGCACCACCATTCCCATTTTGAATGAATGGGACAGGAGGCAGAGGGAGGTGAACTGCCTTGCCCAAGAGGGTGTTACACAGGAGAATGCTTGAACACAAACCCCAGGGAAACCAGACTCCTGTCCACCAGCCATGTGCCCAGCCTGAGACATGAGATCCAACTCTACTGAAGCACAGGGTGCACAGAGAAAAAGGGACAGAAAACCCTCTGGGAGTGTGCTACTCATCCACCTCGCTCAAGCACAGGTTCTCGGGTCCCCTTCCAAAATGCTCAAATTGAAATGCCCAAAATGCTCAATTGATACGGAAAATGAGACTTCCCAATCCACGTGGGACACGGGCTACACACAGCTGAGGGTGTGAATCACAGCTGCTGCAGCACGGTTTGGGAAGGAACCAACCCCAAGGAGCTTGGAAGGCTTTTTCTCTTATGTCCCCATTCGTAATGACTCCTTAAAACCTCCTTTCAAAACGATACCTTTTAAAATCTAACACTAATCACACCTCGGAGACCAATAAGTAAATGGCAGCTCTTCCTCGTTCCCCTTTCACAGAGGTAATTTCTTTCCAAACCATCCCCCTGCTTTCCAAATCTGGACTAAGACCTGCAGAAGAGTCTGAGGTGCACGATAGGAGCTGGGGTGGGAGGAAAGAGACCTTTATCTGAACCCCAGCAAAGACATATTTTGAAGCTGCCTTCAGGGAGAAATTGCATTGCAAGGTGGAGCTAAAGCAGATCGCGGAGCCACTCACAAGCTAGTGGAAATAAAAAAAAGTTTTCTTTACCTCCATGTCCTGCAAGAGAGAGGTGTCCTCGGGGCAATCTTTCTTCCCCACCCCTTTCCCTGTTATCTGTGGGAAAAGTTCGGCCGAGCCAGAGCAGAGCCGTGCCGCCGTGGAGGGCTGGGAGATCCCAGCTGCTGCTCAGCCCGAACTGACAGAGCCCGGCCAGTGGCCCTGCACTACGAACAAGGAAGAAGGGCGGGTGGGTGAGAGGAAGGGAGGGAGGGAGGGGAGAGGAGGGGGAGGCAAGGCAATCGGGGTTTAAATTTAGACACAAATCTAAACAGATACTGTCCTTCCCGGAGCGCTGGGCTCGGGAGACAACAAGCAACAAGCTCTGCCTCCGCGCCCAAACTTGGGGACACGGCATGTGCATTTCGTCTCCCTTTTTCTCTCTCCCCCTTCCTATTTTCTGTCACCTTATCTTTATTCCCCTCCCTGCCCTCCGTTTAGTCTCTATTTCTCTCCACTGCTTGCGGTTCCTGCCCTGGTATCTCTGCTTCGATCTCTCCGCTGTCCACACTCCCCTCTCCCAGGCTGCAGGGTCTCTTGCCTGATTATTTGTGAGGAGAGAATCCCTTTCCTTCTAACTGCAGCTTTTCTTTCTCTTCCTTTTCGTAGTTTCATTCAGCATTGACCTGTCTTTAGAAAGGCAGAATAGGAGGAGAGCGAGGGTAATCATTGGGCTTGAACAGATTTTAAGGCGTTGTCCTGGTGCGCGGCTGGGACTCCCAAGGAGGACAAATATCTACTGGGTGATCCCGCAGGGAGAAGACAGGGCTCAATGGTAGGCACTAGCAGAGAGTCCCCGTGCAAGGTCGTCACTGTCACAGCTCTTTCCACCTTGAATTTGTTTCTCACACCAGCAGGTCGGAAGGTGCGGGATGTTCTCCCTTCTCAGGGATGGTCAGAGTTGTGCACTGGAAGCGAGAAGCTTCCGTGGTGGAAACAAAATTCGGATGGGGAAAAACAAGCCTCCGGAATGTTTTTTGCTGCAGTTTCCCTTTCCACGCTGATCACAGCGTTGTAAACCGGACATCTCTTTTAGCAACTGTTTGCATATGCTCCTTCTCAAAGAATTTCAGTCCCCACCTCTCCAGAGCAGGGTGGTGCAGAGGAATTTGGAAACGCTCCCTTTGTCTTCTGCTGGCTTCCTCGCTTTGAGTGCAGCTGCAAAGTGACACAATGTCATATCGTCATTTTGGCACGATACCTTGGGGGCAGAACAGAGTTAAAGCATGTTTTCTAGAAGGCATGCATACTTCTCCTTTGCAGTGTTTCACAAGTCCCTGCTGGCTGTGGCTGAAAACGCTCCAGCATGGATTTAAATGTGAGCATCATGATATCCCAGCTCCCTGTTACTGATATAGTGGTTCTTCCAGTGTAGTTAACTGTTGCTGTCCTGCATGCTGCAGGACTCCTGTGGAATTTTCAAATTTAAATCGTGATCCAGTTATCTCCCAGATTCAATATACAATAGTCACTCTGTCCTTAGCCAAAAGAATGATAGGCTGAGTTGCTGCAATCTGGAGATTGGGCAAGAGGACTAATTAATCTTCTGTTGTTGAAACACTGGATTAGATGCAACCCCCCTGCTATAAGCAACCAGAAGATGCTGCAACTGTAGATATAAGAAAATAAAATCTCAAATAAATATGAAAATGAAACTACTGCTTGTTTGGAAATCCTATTGATTTCGTCAAGTCCTGAGAATGGTACATTAGGAGAGGGAATAGAAACTGAACTGAGAAGTAGGGTTGAGGCAGGGAGGGCAGGATTCTTCTACTGGCCATGCTTTGCCTGCTCTGGGGACAGAAGGAGGATTTCAAGCTCAGGGATTTCACTGGACATGGGTCACAAGTGTTGTTTTGAAGATATCTGCCATGTAACACACCATCAAAGTCACGCCTCCCATGACTGTTTCCTGCTGCTCAGAGGCTGTTTCAGTATTTTCGTTTGCTTTCAGGGGTTCTGCTGTGTAGACGAAACCGTTTGCTTAGGTGTACAGAAAAGGAAACTGCTAGGGAGAGGCAGTATCACTTCACCCATATTAGTAAAGCAAAAGGTGTTGCAGCTGCCCCACCACAATTCTTCACTCTGTTTATTTCTGCCTTCAAGTATCTTGCCACAAAGCAAATCCTTTCTGCCTACTGGATTCCCAAATGCCATTGCTCTGGGCATGGTAGGCAGCACTCTGAGCACTTTTGTCATTTTGTCTGTACTTTTGACACTTTTCGATGTTAAATCTTCCTTCCTGAAGGAGCAAGGGGTAAATGCACAGAAATATGGTGTATGTTTTTCTCCAGACAAGAAGACATGAGGTGTGGATTTGTTCCCCTCCCTCTTGTTTCTGGACTGAAAACCACTAGAAAATCTGAATAAACAACCCACATGCTTTAGCTGCCAGAACTTTGAAACAAACCTTATTAAGAGAGGTTCTACAGAGCAACTGGGTGTTTTACATGATGTGCATTTGCAAGTATTTGGAGGTATCTTTGAGCATGACTCTGCATCCTTCTGTATATCCCTGCTTACAAACATGGGAAGTAGCAGTGTCTACGAGACTAACTTGTTCTTATATCCAAAAAAAGTCCCACATCTGTTCTGCTCTGCATGAAAAAAAAAGAAATAGTCATCACTAGTGCCATTAAAACAGGCTCTAAGGGGAAATTTCATTTGACTGAGAAAATGCTGCAGTTGTGGCCCCCTGGATTTTGCAGCTTCCTGTCTGATTCTTTTCAGGACATGTGAGGCCAACACAGCAAGTTTGCTTCAGAAGAAATGTCTGGCACTCCTGCTAGAGGCAACACATGGGGGAAAGGTGCAAGGAACTCCTTTGTCCTGGCATTTCTGCAAGACAGGTGGTGTAAAATGTTCTGCCATGCTTGGAAACACCGTGGGCAACATTTGCTGGTTTCTTGCATTTTGGCTATGAAGGATGGGGAATGGAGCCTCTGCAGGGTGCTCAGAGGGAGCAACAAAAAAGAGATGCAGAGACATGGCTATGCTTTATTCAAAAACCAGTTAGTTAAAAGAGCTTTGGAGGGCATCTGAAACTTTGTCTCTGGCATTTGTGTCCGTGCAGTTATCTCATTTGGGTGTGTCTGCCTAGCTGCCAAATCTGGGAAGGTATGTTTGTCATGGTGGTGGGAGAGCGAAGGGTGGAGGGAGCTTTGGGTTCCTGCAAGACAGATTGCAGTCCTGTGCTTTGTTAAGACATTTGTTGAGGGTTTTAGTACAGCTCACCTGTATCTGAGGTTGTTCTGTCCACCTCTCTGCCAGGCCTTGGCTGCTGTTACCCACATCATTTCCCAGAATTCACACCACTAACCAGCAGCTGCTACTATATTGGGCTTTTGACCTCCTGAAAATGGGGTCTCAGCCTTTTCTGTTCCCACTCAAGCAACTCAATTCTCAACTGAAAAAGAAAAATAAAAGGGGGGCATAAGGTAACCACCGAAGAAACAACATTTGCATTTCAAAGATCAGTTGAATAAAAAAGCCAACATCCTGTTTTGTGTTGGCTTTATACATCAGGTCTGACGCTTGGCAGCCCAACAGGAAGCAAACGTGAGCAGCGTTTTTCTATGGGAAACTCACTTTTTGAGCCCACCCTTCTGCTAAGTGTGCCCCAAGCTGTCTGCCCGTGGCCCCCAGCACCAAACCAACGCCACTGATGCTGAGCCTCACCCTCTTCTTCAGGGACTTATCAACAGGAAATGAACTCACTGGAACGCTTCGTGCCATTGACATTTTTGTGCTCGGGTCCTGCAGCTGCAGGGAAGCACTTCTGAGAGCACAGACACACAAACACACACGTGCCAACACCCACACGGACACACGGACACACGGACCGGCGTGCCAGGCTCCCTGCACCCCTGGGAACTGATGTCAGCGGGAAAGTCCCGTTACCAAAGGGAATTAAATGGAAGGACGTGGCTATAAAGTGGCTCTCACTAAGCTGAATTGGAATGTGAGTTTGTGTGTTTTTCGTGGTGGCCACGTAAAAAAGTAGGTGGTAGAGACTAAGTGAAAAATGGAATCATTTTGCGTGTTCCTGACTGTCAGCTGGCGCCTGAGCGCTGACATCGTGGTTCAGACAACCTGGCTTCTTAATTAGGGGTTCCTAATTGCCAGGTTCTGGGCAAAAGCCTGTCCCTAAGCAGAGTAAAGTTACAAAACTGTGTATGGCACAGGGAGCATTTCACCTCGTAACAATGAGATCACAGCGAGGTGGATCACCCTGGTCCCCCAGGGGCTGGTGGGTGGTGTTCAGATAACTGGTGTCATCTCTTGCAGCACCTGAATGTTTTTGGAGAACTCTTCTTTCTCCTGATCTGCTTTACTTCAGAGAACAAACTGAGCTGGGGTGTTAAGAGGCACGGCTGCATCCCATTGTACTCATACAGTGGAGGGACAAATATTATCAGCATGAGGCACTGACAGCTTGCTTCCAGACTGAGCAATTCCTCTGTAGTTACTAGTTTTAGTACACCAGGCTTAATATAAACCAACAAAACCAGTCAGAACATGGCTGCTGACACAATTCTGGGTGAATGTGCTGGTTTTGATTACACTCTTCTCAGGCCAGTTCTATTCCCATCTCTCAGTGTCCTAGAAAGCAGCATCACAAGCAGTGGCCCTCACCAGCAGTCTCCTCAGCATGCAGCCCAAGCTCTGACTGAACAAGCTTTTCTGACTGAAAATGGAGCAACATTTCTGGTCTCTAACAGGTTGTGCATGGAGGAAGCTTGCCTTGCCACTGCCTGTGTGGTGGGTGTTAAAAAAGCAAAAGGACTTTTGGCTGAACACCAGGCCAGCGCTGTAATAACTTTGCCTATCTCCTAAAAAATACACCAAGGAAAGAGTCACAAGCTAAATTCCCAACCAAGGTAATTCAGGAAGTTTGAGGGTGAGAACAAATAAATGTATTATGCAACAAGCATGCCACACTTCTCTGCTCAGCAAAGGTCTGTGCTGTGTGCCACTTGTAGCAGAGGCAGGGCTGGTATTTCCTCAGGAGAGAATCTAACCAACATTTTTAGCAACAATTTGCATGGTGGGTCTCATGTGGCACCGAGCATTGGCACTTCAAAGCACCGAGCACTTCAGCTTTTGCCAGAGCTGAGTCACAGGTCAGTCCCTTCTGTCACAAGCAGCGGCAAGTGACTTGAATCACCTAGGCAAGTGACTTGAATCACCTCGGCAAGTGACTTGAATCACCCTGGTAAGTGAATTGAATCACCTCGGCAAGTGACTTGACCCTGGCTGTCATTCGGGTGCGGAGAGCGAGCCTGGCTCAGGAATCAAGCGCTGCACACAGCGAGACTGCACAGCCCCCGAGTGTTATCTGGACACAGAAAGGTTTCTGTTCACGGACAGACTGCATGACCTAGACAGGAAGCCTGAACCAGAGCACAGCTAGGCTGTGTCTGAGGAGAAACCGTGCCCAGCCCATGCAGCAAGCAGGCTGTCTGCAGAGAGAGCTGGCTCAGGGAAAACCAGCTCTGGAGAGGGCAGACAAAACATGACACAAGCCAGGATGGAAACCTTGCCCACTTTCTGAGTAAAATACATCTTCTCCAGGGACACAGCCTGAAGCCATCACATATAAAACACTGAAATTAAGATTGTTCCATGAACTCGACCTTGGAGGAAATAAACTTGGCTCCATTTATGGTGAGATATTACCGTCTATTTACTGGCTTTGAAATGCAATGAAGCACATGATTTGGAAAGGAGAACTAGTAGTGCCTACCAATACTTTCTTGACCCTGTTATGCAAGGATGCTGAGAGCCCCTAGACAATGCTGCAGCACAACAGAGAGAATCCTTCTCCTTTCTCTGAGATCTAACTGAGGAAGTGAGAGAGCCTAGTGGCTGCACATCAGGGGTTTAGAGCATCTTTTTTTTCTTTTTTCCCTATGAAAATTTCAGTTTCTCCTGAGCATCTCCAGGAGAAGGCAGCAGCAGAAGGCTCCATGGGTCTTGGAGAGGAGGCAGGGATCTCTGCCCATGCTCTGCAGGCAAGGGGAATACTGGAGGAAAAATTATTTTGTTCTGCCTGTACAGGGCAGCAGATAAATAGTAGGAATTGGATGGGTGGTGTGTTTTCCTTGCTGAGTTCAGCCCAGCAGGATGATCCATCTGGCCTGCTATAAGCTGTGGGTGCTGTGGGGCACCTGGGGCAGATGGTGGTCACAGGGCAAGTTAATTTGGCTTTCTCAGTGCTACATTGCTGTTTACATAGTGTGGACATACTTGGATCCAGGTGGAAATATGAATATCCACCATCTTTTAGGACAAGTTGAATCAAGTCTCAGTATTACCCCAGTTTAAAGAATCTCTTTATACAAATCTTTATGAGGTTACTGAGCACAAAGCGATGGATAAAACAGGCTAAGTGTTTCTATGGGTAAGTAATGCTTGGAAGAACCCTCAGTGGAAGGTGGAATGGTGTTCAAGTGACAAAACCAAGCCTTGTAGAGGCAAGGGCTCTGACATACACCCTGCAGTGTGCAAGAGGTAACACCTGAGCTCTGCCTAGTGGCAAATCATTCTGTAGGCTTTGTGGCCCAAAACAGTCGCTGCTGCTGTCATTAAAGGGTAAGGTTTTCCCAAGGGAAGGCTGGGCCCCAAACACCTGTGGTGACACAGAACCAGCCTTTGAGACTGATTTAGCAGTGGGCAGGGATAGTGGTGCCATTTGAATTGCAGAATGACAGAATCATTGTGGCTGGGAGAGAACTTCAGGATCACCGAGTCCACCTGTTAACCCAGCACCCCGTGCTCACCATCAAAGCATGTCCTCAAGTGCGGTATCCACGCGGTTTTCGGACACTTCCAGGGTGCGGCAGACTTGCCCGGGCACACCAGGCAGGGGCGATGCCAGGGGCCGGCTGCGCCGTGGCCTATCCCGCGTCACTCTGACCCCGCAGAACGGGCCGGCTCCGAGCCGGGGGGCGTCGGAAACTGGGCTGGCTCGGCACAGGCGGGGACATCCCGGGACATCTCC
>WBNO01012893.1:0-39309 GCA_013400575.1 Peucedramus taeniatus | reverse complement strand
CTGGTCATTGTACAGCTCAGAATTATCTGTAGGTCTTCTCCTTTGTGCTCCAGCTCTTTGGCTTTTCTCCTGTGTCTAAAAGACACAATTTAAAGGATCAGTTCTTTTCCCTCAAGACCTTCTATAAAGACCTCAAACAGCCTTTTTCTCCTGTTTGTCAGCTTATTCTGGAATGTGTTCACACTTTTTTTTCATTTGTCACCCCACAAACTGCAAGTCACCTCCAAGCCTATGTTCACGATCTCCAAATAAGAGTGGAAGAAAATATGTTTTCATGGTTCTTGGTCAGGACAATCCAATAGCTTGTATAAAGTTTGCAGTGTTATCAGAGAACCTGAATACTGTACTGAAATGAATATCAATAGAAGGCATTGTTAGGCCTTATAAGACAATAAATTAAATATAGGTTTTTCCAAACTTATATTTGGAAATATGTTTCCAAAGAGGAAACCTGTTTTTCCAAAGAGGATTTCCTCCTTATTTCACTGACTGGTGAAACTATAAATAAAAAGACAAACTTTCAAGGCAGGTATAAACCTCTGCTCTGATATTTTAAACATACCCACTATTGTTATGCCTACCCCAAAATCTCCTACTGATTACTCACAACAGCTTACAAGAAGTGAAAGAGAAATGCTATGGTATGGAAGAGGTTTTTCCAAGATTCCAATGAAACAAGACAAGAAAGAATGCCTTAAGGAGACATAGGAATATGATCATTTCTTGTCAGTCTGGAGGAAAGACCAATCCAAAAGGGCATAAGAACAAAAGAAATGGAATATTTCTTTTGCAATAAGGTATTGTAATGGCACTGAGAACCTTCATCAAAACTTTGATGAAAAGTCAAAGAGAAGTACCAAGTTTTAAAACAAGTGTCTGCTTTGTTAGTTCAGGTTTTCTGATAAATCCTCACTGTATCTTTCTGCATATGGAAAAAAAGAGTCCTCCTGATAAGGAGCAGTTGTAGGAGGTTTGATAATTTGGAAAAAGCAGAAAATATAGACCCACAGAACTCAGCTTTAAAGCTAGGGTTTTAAGGCCTAGAAAAATAAGTTTGGGTCACCCTTCAGTTCAGGCAAGAGTTTTGGTCAAACAACTTGCATAAACCCCATTACAGATATGTCAACATCCTGAACTCCTCTGGTCCTCCATGGTTAGGAATGTTTATTGTTTATGCAAATAAAAAAGACTTTATTTATGGTTATCCACAAACTTCTCACTTTCTTCTTCTTCTAACTGAACTAAATGTCTCTAGGGCCCATAACTGGAATGATATAGTTATGATAATACAATGACATATACCAATGCTTTAAATATTTTTTAGAAATTTATGGTACACTTTATATAATAATGTTGCTGCATTGACTGTTTGATTTAAGTACCACTATATATCTTCCTCTTCAAGACTGAAGGAACTCAGATAGGTTAGGCAGATTGTAAATAGTGTGGGAGGGACCTGAAATATGTTCAAAGTGGATCATCAATAGTCAGGTTTTAGATTCATTATCATCTGACCTCAAGCTCAAAATCCATTTTCTTTTCAAATTCCCCAAGATATTTAGGTAAGACAACTAAAAACATCTCTTCTTTTTTATAATGGATGGAAAGACAGCTATAACAGAGCAGCATACACACCCCCTCCTCCCAGTGGGGCATTAATCTAGTGAGCATTAAAAGTTTCAACTAATAAAAAAAAAATTGGTATTCTCTTATCTGAATAGAAGGGGTCTGCTATAAAAAAAGGCAGATGCTGATAATAAATATAAGAATAGGCAGGTAGGAAACTAAAATTCCATGGATAAATGCAGACAGCAAGAAAGAGAAAAGGAAGGAACATGCTCCAGCAAGTAAGTTTCAATATTTTGGATATGAAAAGCAGTTCAGACTTTGCACTGTGCAGCTACCACAGCAGACACTCTGAAAGAAGACAAATCCTCCTTCACCCTATAGCAATAGCCCTGTTAACACTGGCCTTGGGTGGACACCCTGAGAACAAATGGCACTGGCACCTCCCTTTTTTCATTGCCCTGCGCCTGCTATTTGCAAACGCTTCCACCTTTTGTTCTTCAAAGCCACCCTGGCTTTCTGTACATTTTATGTGGGAAAGCAGGGGGAGAGTAAAGATAGAAGAGAGTTTTGCAGTAAGTAGACAGCACTCTGGAGCTTAAGCATCTAGCTTTATGTTCACGTCCTAGATTTGGGTGCACAGATAAATTCTCCACATCTCAAATTGGATTTAGTTCTGGAGATTGAAAATAGCTGCCCATTTAAATTCCAGTTAACTGTGTCCTTATCAAACAAATTCTGCTATTTTTCTGAGTTATGCTACTAAAACACAACATGAATAATTGTCTTTGTCCTAGTTCATAGTAATAGAAAATTTGCACACATCTTGGTGTAGTGCCTGCATCCCCCTGGGCAATGCTTGACACTTAAATCACAGATTTCTCTGAAATTGAATGATGATTTCAATATCAAAAAGTGAGGTTTTCTTCATCTCCAAGAGATGGGGACTATCCAGATGTGCCAGACTTAGTCTATGGGAAGTCTCCAATAATGTAATTGGAAAAGTACCTGCAGTTAGCAATGACTGTTGGAGAATGATTATCTGTGGGTGGGTGAGGTGGCTGGGATGGTATTGAGAAACTGAACATGGAACAACAGCTCACTATGTAAATAAATTTCATTTAAATAATGAATAGGAAATTAGGCAGAACATTTGAGGATATTCATCACTATGGCAGTCACAAAGTCCTCTCCAATCCATGTTACCAAAGATTTCATTAATAACATCTGATATTATATTATATTATATAAAGCAGGAGACTTTATGTCAAAATCCTGAATTGTTTAAAATGTTTTTCTCCAGGAGAGAAACTAAGTCAGCATAAGAAAGAGAGTCAGTCACATGTAGTATCTGCATGATTCCTAGCAAATTAAGTAAATAATTGTTGGGGAAAAAATAAAAATAAATTCTGTCTCTGTCAAAACTGGGAAAAAAATTTCTCAAACACATAATCACTCAACACAAGACACGTGGTTTGTTCCTTGAGGACCTAGGTATACTGGAATACACTGAGGTTTGCCATATTACCATATCAGAATATTTAGTTTCTCTGTGTACTGTGTTGACTTGCTTATGTTAGTACTAATCTTTCCTACAGGGTACGGAAACAGAATACAGGACAGGACAAGTCAGGATGGAAACAGGTTTCCAAACAGTTTAAATCATATGCTTGATTTTACTTCATTAGACTAAAATGAAGAATATTCACTTGGCACATGGATAAATATAAAACTTAGAAGCATATTTCCTATAAAATAAATGCAGGTTTTGGTAGGATTGCAACAATTATAAAACTGGATTGCATCTCTAAATCAACAGTTCTGGCCTCATACCTCAGATCTTAATTTTATGCCTCTAAAAATTTGGAGGAAATGCAGAAATAACACTCTGTGGTTCCAGCAGAAGCAAAATAAAACTTAAATTCAAATACACTGATATTGATGTTAAGGGCTGTTGGTACAACTATATATACACTGTGAGTATATTTGGAATAAGATTCGCTATGACACAAAATAATGCCTCTTTGTCATAAGTGAAATTATACAAATAATGTGTTCATACAAACAACAGAACACACAAACTTTAAAAAAAAATTTAAAAGCCAACAAAAACAAGACAAACCAGCTTTTAAAAGTTGTTCTATGAAATTCTTTCTAGTATAAAGGAAACTTTCAGAAATGTAAATTTTTGTGGAAGTGTGGAAAGTAGAAAGAATGTAAGTCCAGAAAATGAAATATGAAATCATAAAAACATCTAAAAATATTTAAGGAACTCCTTAAAGTATATAAAAACTTTATATAACTCCTGAATATATAAAAATAGGCAGTCTGACAAAGACTCTATAGGACCAACAGGTGATTAAGAAGCTGTAAAAGAAGATAAGGCCAAAGCTGAATGGGTAAATTAATTCTTTGTATTGATGTTCTCTATAAATGAAGTTAGACTGGTTTCTACAGGGGAAACTTTTTGCAGAGGGAGAATTATAGAAATTATTTGCAACTGGACTCTCAATGAAAAAATTCTTAAAATAAATCAATAAAATTAATAGCAACAAATCGCCACAAGATGATATTTGCCTATGAGCTAAAATATCAAATACAAAATTTTCAGATGGCTAATACTACTGAAAGGGATCTCAGTGCTGGGAGAATTATTGGTTAAAGAAGTAAGTTAGTTCTACTGATAGGTTTCAATTGGAGTAGAAGAAAATATGCATGAGTTAATCTGACCTCTTTAAAAAACGGAACCTAAATGTAAAAAAAAAGAGTAGACAAACAAATAAATATGGCATAATGAGAAGAATTATCTCAGCTTTTGTAGTATATTACTGTGTCTCACAAATTTACAAGAGCTCTTTGAGTAATTGAAGAGCATAATAGCATGGGAGATGTGGCTGACATTATTTACTTGAATTTTTAAAAAGGTTTTAAAAAATTCCTCAGCAAGGCAGTAAAGACAGTAAGGTACTTGGAATAATAGAAAAGATTTTGTAAGAGACTTGATTTTTTAAGGGACATAAGGACATAAATAATACCAAGTCTTAAAAAAATTCCTCTGTGAAGGGAGTTTTCTAGAAAACATCAACAAGCATATGGATATTTGTTTTATTCAGAGTTTACAGCAAGCTGTGGGGATACTGATAAAAAGATGACCAATTTTGCTGACAATGCTAAATTATTTAGCATTATCAAAATAAAAGCCAGCTGCAACAAGCTACAAAATGTTATCATAAAGATTGTTTGGGCTTGGAAAATATCCAAGGAAGATCAACAGTGACTAATACAAATCAGCTATTACTCTGATGAGTCTAAATTAGCCATGTTCACTCAAAACAGAGTTTTGGGAGTCTTTAACACATCTATATGAGCTTCAGCTCAATGCTCATGAGAGATCACAAAAGCAACACAATGGTAGACATAGCTGGATAAGGAATCCAAAACAAGTGTTGCTGAATATTGAATGTAGTCCTGCTTCCCCACATCTGAAAATGGACTCTGGAGAATTAAAGAAGATACAGAAAAGTGTACCTAGGAGAATAAAACATTGTTATTTAAATTAAAGAGATGAAGACTACTAGGTAGAATAGAAACACCCATGAGATTAATATGATGAATACTTATAAAATATTGACTTGGATAAAGTATACCGAGAACTGTTCCCTGGTTCCCGTTATGAAGGAACTTAGGTGACTTAGTTATCAAGTGTCAGGCTTAAAGCAAACAAAAGGAAACACTTTTCACAAAGCACATAATTAAACTGTAGAACTCATAGTTACAGGATGTTGGAAATGTCAAAAGCTTAGGTGGGTTAAGAAATAATTAGAAAAAATTATATGGAAGAAAAAATCCGTCCAAGGCTATTCTATAACACACATCAAAAACACCCGTTTCTCACTCACAAAGTCTAGAGTTATGGTTTGACAAAAGTCAGAAACAGTAGCAGGAAAATTTTATTTTCTGCTTGGCCTGTTCTGTTATTCTCTCTCAAAGCTTTATCTGTTGGCCACTGCCAGAATACTGGTCTACTTAAACCTTTGTATTTGTTCCTGTATTTATGCCCATCATTTTGTTTCAGAAAGGGTTTTCCTTTGATCTTCAAGATGACTTGACAAAAAGAAAACTCACTAAAATAAGAGCAATGATTACTCTGCAAAAGTATTTTTGCTAGAGATACTTGGTGAAGCCATCTCCTACCCAAATTAAATATCTATCCTATTTCACAGGGAACACCCTTATCATTTGTGTCAGTCTCAAGGCAGCTTTATCTGACAATCTGTACCAAACAGGGGTCATTGGCCATGCTCCCTGTGACCTATGCTTTTCTGCAATCTGTTTCTAAGTGCATCTCCAGACACTGATTCTGTTTTACAATAAAATAGTTTGGGTCAGACTAGGAACTTCAGCTGGCAAGTTTGAGTTTAAATTAATACAGCCTCTTGGAGAGATCGGCCCCCAGCTCCTGAAGAACTTTCATGAACACTGGGTTCATGTGCTTTCTGAGCTGACAGCAAACAGGTGAGAATTATCAGGACTTTATTAGGCATTTCTCTCTTGAGCACAATGAATTATCATTTTGGCATTAAAAAATAAAGCCATAAAGTTCTATGCTTGGCCTTTAAGAAATCAGTTCATGTCACCTGGTATTGTTAGGCTTACACAGGTTTCCTGTGAGAGGTTACAGTTAATGAAATTTCCACACATTTTACAAAAAAACATGTTTGATAAGAATTTCAAGACATTTTACCAATACTTGTTTAGCAACAAAAATTGTGGAAAAGTGTGATTTTAAGGTTTTTCCCAGATGTTAGACCACAGTTATTTTATATCAGAGTAACATTGCACAATGTGGGTCAATATTCAGTTGCTACAGGAATAATCCACGTTATAGAACTACACCATTGGCACTTAGAGAGGATGCAACTCAGTCATTAGCCTTACAATTAATATTAAAATTCATACTTTTATATTCAGTCACATGATTAATATAGGTATTTATATCCAGATGCTTTGAGGCTATTTCTTCCCAGAAGAATATTATAAAATGCTTAGCTTGAGTAACACCCAGAGCTCATAAATGTTGGACTGGGTTGAAACCTCCAGCGAAGTTATACAAAATCTGAACTGTATGAAAAGGGGTCAAGTTTAAGATATCCAGCAACATAAAGATAGCCAGGCTAGCAAGGAGATGAAAAGTTCACGAGCAGTGCACAAAAACACAAGCATAAAAATAGCTGTGTTCTTAGCAGAGTGATTATACAGAGCTCATTTGTGGGCTGCAGACAGATGTTCATCTAGCAAAGAACAGTGACAACTGAAGTTATGAGCGACCCTAAGAGTTTCCTCCTGTCTGTTCCTGAGAGCCTGCCAGTTCTGCAGCTTCTGGGCATAATGGATCATATGAGAACTCCATAAGGAGTCACAGCAGTAATAAACTGCTGATGAAGGCAGTCTGAAAAGAGAATTGACTTTGCCTGAAGTGGATAAGGCAAAGCTCTCAGACTGCTTTGTCCAGCAGAGAATGGGAATGGCAATGTGGGAATGGCAACTTCCAGCTGGCAGATTATAGGTATGGAGAGTTGAGCACACTAACATCCTCATTCATCACTGGAAGACATCTTCTGGTGACCCTAGGGAGATTAGACATTCAAAATTATTTAGAAGCTTAGCTTTTTTTTCACCGCCAAGTCACAGAAAAGGAGAGGGGTAGGAGAAGAACATATTTGGATGTATGCCTTTATGTCCCTTCATGATATGTAAAGAAAGCTTGAAAACTTTTTATTCTTCTTTTAAAATGAGAAAATTCAATCTTTGCCTGCAGACTAGAAGCAAAGTAATCCTTTCACATAAGTCAGAAATGTGACCAGAGAACGGAAAATATTATTAATGCAAAATCTAATATCTAAATATTTATGATTATTCTACCAAAACTAGGTAATATTTTCCATATTACCACTAAATGTTTGCAAGATTACAAAAAGTAATAAAAAGAAGAAGACATGCCTGTTTTCACTAATTCTTTGTAAATCACAGAGACTTAATCCCTTGTGTTCATCCCAGATCTCCTTCATTATCCAGTCTCTACAATAAATGCTGAAACACTCTGAGGAAGTTGCTTAGTGTCATTTGGCCAGCACCTGTTATCACGTTATAAAACTGAAGTATCTCAGGAAAACACAGCCTCTTTACAGTAGCACAAGTCATACTTGTCCTACAGTTATTTTATACTTAACCTTCAAGCCACCATGCTCTAGGATATAAACCAATCATCACTGACAGAGATTAACAAGAAATTTCCTCCACGGGCAGAGTATTTCATAAGTGCTCACTGCAGGGATTCTTGCACTTTCCTCTAAAGCATCTGGTAACGGCCATTGTCAGATGGAATAATAGCATAAGCAAGCTGTTAGTCTGATCTGGAATGGCTTCTCTTGTACACTAAAGCTTTTGTCCCTGATCTGCCTGCACATTTTCCCTGCATTTTGAAAGAGGCAATGCAGATAACTTCACACTTATTGCCAGTTAATTAGCAAAATCTTTCTCTTATCCTTGCATAATTTGGTTGAAAAACAGTAACAGCCATTGTAGAGAATCATAATTCATCTTAGATATCATATGGAAACTCCAGGTATTCCTCCAGACCAGCTTTTGTAAATAGTGTATTAAATAATGAAATTGAATTTAAGATTAATCTTCTATGTGTTCCTGGAACTTCTACTGTTTCCAGAAAGAAGACATTATGTAAATATTTCTTCCATTGAGAGAATAACAATAAGTAAACAAGATTAACAAGAATTTCCTACACACAGTCTCAAAAAGTTTTGATTTTCACGTCAAGTTAAATAAAGTACAAATTTCTTCAGCAGATACCTGAATCAAGAATTAATATTATTTTATAGCAGTTGTCCATTAGTTATAATATATATATACAGCAGTTATACCATTAGTTTCCTTAGGAATGACCTAGTTCCTTGAGGAACATCTCACATCAGCATGCAGGAAAAGAGAGATGCTAATTTAAAATCACATCATGTTAAGGATGATAAAGATATTTCTGTACCTCTAAGAGTCACATTCCTATTCTATACTGATTCTGATTTAATTGGAAATACTGAGAAGTACTGTGAAGAAAACTGCAATTCAAAAGTAGCCTGTATACATACAGAAGCACATACATAGATAGATGTACATTAATATCTATGACTGTTTCTGAATGCAGTTTCTGTGACTGAAAGAAATAGGCCTACATGACACAAAATCATATTTGATAAAAGGTATTAAGCCAAACTATTTTCTTACCTGTTGCAGTTCAGTTTCTAGTTTAATGAGGATTCTTAATATACATGTCAGTTACTGAAATGAGCCTATGGTAAATATTCCAGCAATACAGTTTTTAAAAACCATGAAAAATTTTGAAGATGAATTAATCAGTCACAGCCCAATGAGTTTGTTGTTCTGATTGCATCCAGACACTGAGGGAGTTTTTATGAGACCTGTCTGGGAAAAATAACTTATTTTGCCCTTTTAGTACTTTGAAAAAAAGCCAGTATCTTAGATACTACTGTGGTAAACACTGGCATCTATACAGGAACTAACACTGCCACTGACAAGCAATGGAAACTAATGATGATTTTACAATGTGGGTACAAAGATTACTCAGCAGTGGCTACAAGAAAGCTCAGCTGTGTGTTTTGCTCCTTGGCACTCATTTGGAACTAAAGTGTAAATGGAAAACCCATTTTCTTAGGAAGAAGTAAAGGACAAAATTGTAACACTTGTTTACTGAAATTCTAAGTCCAGTATCACTGCCTGACTCCAAATCTGAGCCAAAATTCTAGTGTAGTTTGGGTTGGATTCTTCTTCCAATGATTAATGAGAACCCTGAAGGGAGTGTTAAAGCACAGCTCATTTCTAAGTTGCTTTTTGCATCTTGACAAATGCATCAAGTTTTGTACATGAGAAGCATAAAATAAAATTACCTGGAAAAGGCAACGCCTAAAGCAGCTGATATTGTCATCTTCCTAATACCAAACAATTGTATTAAAATTATTAACCCAGTGAAATTATTCTATAGTGCATCAAAGGACATTATATTAATTGTATTCATTATATTCAGCTTGAATAATTTGTACTGGGGAATTTGTCTTTATAAAACTATTGGTGTGTCATTTATCCTAATTGACCTGGCATTTAACTTTCTTTCACTGTAGTTTATTAAAATGTATTGGTATTATGCAATAACTGTGCACTCACATTAAAGCAATGTATCAAGATATCAGCTTGGAATATCTCAGATTAGAATTGTACTTTACCTGGTATGGATGATATTAAAGACAGTCACCCACTGCTCAAAGAACTCAGCATTATTCTTCTTATTATAGTTATTATATACAGTAATATAAATGTCTACAACCTAAAAAAAAAAAAATGACATCAAGATTTTCATTTCATAAGTTACAAATTTAGTGTAAATTCTTAAAGTTCTTTATTTTAGATCTCTCCACACAGTGGATTTTCAAAGTCATTTTATCCGTACTGTTTATTGTGTAATTGAGTGAATTTTCTTATATGAAGAATATACTTGTAATCATATGAATAAGGATTTTTCTTCCTGCCATAATTCGTGCATTAGCATTTTTAGTTCTTTTTGAAGTGTAGTTTTTAAACATAAGGCAGAAAAACTTCTATGTTCTAAAAATGTACTTGGAAATGTTTTAAAAACCAGCTTTGGCCTAAACTCACTGGCAAAATTCATTGATGTCTATAACAGCTTATGGTAAATGCTTTTGAGTCAGGCCGCAAACAAAAGTTGACTGAATTTAGAATAAATGTTTTTTTAATTCAAAAATATGTGAATCTTTTTGGTTCGTACCTTAGGTCATTTATCAATCTATTTTCCAAGTGTTTTCCACCATAGTTCTCAGGCCTAAAAAAAATTTATTTTAAATGAAAATTTAGATTTCTGGATATTTGTATCAAACGCGAATGTGACCCACAACAAAAAGACACAATACTATAATTCTCATCCCAAAAAACTATGGAATTTTCATATTTGGTTTTCTGGGTGGAGAAGTCAGCCAACACCAAACTTTCTTAAAAATCCCACCTTGATGGACTATGCTTTAAAAGAGGTCCTTTGAAAAGTGTTAAACAAAAGTATCTTTAATTCTCCACTGGAGAGAAGAAAAGGTCTGTCTGCACATGGAAATGGAAGTTCTTAAATACTCACCAAACTGTCTGCAGCACAGCTTTCATGAAAATATTTTGATATATTTTGTGCAAATTTCAGGAAATTTCTATGCCTTCCCGATATTTCTCAGTCTGCTGAAACAACATAGACTGATATCACTTATTTTGAAGAACGGTATTTATTTTTTTAAACATAATTTCCACTAGGGTAATACAGGTATCAGGAAAAAAATGGCAGTATAAACCATGAGGGAGAGTAATATGGCTCAAAATACATTAAAAATCTGATACACCAAACCAGCCTTCTCATAAGTTCCTGATTTTTGAAAAATTAAAGTGAAATCTGGAGCAGGAGTGCCATATTATAGCTACAGAAATAAATAAAGTTCGCAGTAAACTTTTTCAGTTCCCTGCGCAGTTCCGCGGTCAGGTTTGAATGGGAATTCTGCCATCTTGTGGTCACGGATTTCTCTACAAGACTCCATTCGACAAATTAATACTGAATGTGAATACAACGCAGCTTTTGCAAAGACTCATTAAAAATAAATTTATACTTTAGCAACTTAAGGATTTTTAATAAAATTTAAATATTACCTATTCATACCAGTACTATTTAGCTCAGTGAAATTTTGCACAGCATGTTATCTATAAAGACAATTTTATCTTTCTTGACTGTTTATCTATACATTTAGATGATATATGTAATTTTTATCTATTTAATATTCACTAACTGAGAGTCTTTCTCCATGAGACTTGCCTTTTTTTAATGTGTATTTGGTAGTTATATATAATTTGCTATCATGCAAGATGCAAATTTCCAAGCTAGCTTCGCTGAGAAAAAACTCTTTTAAGATGCAGTAAGTGATGGTGATTATAGAGTAAGAGCTCAAATTGCAGTAAGATTTGTAAATCATCATTCACTGCTGTGATGTAGAATAATACTAGTTTTTGTTCCACTCCAAGGGAACATGCACTCATAAATAAGCTCTGCATGGGATGATGAGCAGGATGGTGGCTCCCCTGGTATGCACCATGCAGTCGTGAGGCAGTTTGCTAAAAATGGCCACTCAAAAAGTTCAGAGGTAAAAGCCAGAATTCAATAACTATTAAAATAAAGGCTTTTGAACCTGCTCAGTTAACACAGAGATCAGACATCAAGATTGTATAAGAGAACGCTGAGTTTCTTGTGAACAGCAATTTTTCACTCCACCTATCCATTCTCCAAAACTCCTTTCCACCATCTGTTCCCCCAAACACACTCCCCCAAATAGTAACGGCTTTCCTGACACCCTGAGAATGTCTCAGCCCAGATTTCCTCTTCTGTCTCTTTGACCACCACTTTCTCAGCTGTTCCTTCCACACTTTTCACAGCCTGCATCTTTCTTCTTGCTATTTATGCCTACTTTTTACATTTACTCTTTTTGAATTTCCACCAGATTCCTAAAATGGATTGAATAAGTAACTGCAAGTGTGAGGCAGAATAAGGCAGGAATTAATGGGTGGCTGAGCTGAAGAGGAAAGAGACAGAATGGTGAATGGAATAAAACTACATATGTGGGTGATTGTTAGCATGAGGAGAAAAGTAAATCAAGTAAGTGGGTGGATGAGGAATGAACAATCATAGCTAAGCTGAAGACGAGCAAAGAACAATTAAGGAACACTGTGAGGAAAAAGAAGAGAGAAACAAACCCACTCAGAAAGGTTTTGATGGAAAACTTGGAAAAAGGAAGAGAGGGAATTCAAAATAACTTGAATAAAAAACGGGACAAAAATAAAGCCACTGTGCCCAAATAAAAAATAACAGGAAAGAGTTTGAACTAGGAAATAGTACAGGAACACAAATCATAACTAGAAGATTAAAACAGAAAGAAAAAAAGAAATAGAAAATATATTGCATGTTCACCCCTCTCATTAAAATAACTTTGTTTCAATACTAAACTGAAGGGAAACTGAAGGGAAGTGGGGATTTGGTTGGGGAAGGTGATGATAGAAACCTTTACATTCCTCATATCATGGCTCATCTTCTTATACCCCTTTACATTAGCCTATCTACCTCCAGATAAACCCTACACCTCAGACCAAGTCCATTCTTGGCATGTATCCTCTTTATTCCTTTGAAAACCTGGTCACTTCATGTTTGGTACCAATTTTTTAACCCTGCAAACACCATTTTTTCAGGAAATTCCTTGGAATTAGATATTTCTCATATTTTAGAAAAAATAATCAATTTTTCTGTTAGATAGATGCTGTTCTTAAATCTTTATTTTCTTGTTGTTTTTCTATTGTTCTTAAGGCCATTGTTAAAGGGATTGTAAAAGCCATTGTCAAAGCATGTAATTGCTTTAAACTGACATAAAAAGGAACTGATAGGTTCTATTTCAATTTTTTTTACACCTTCATCTGTGAAAAGAAGCAACAAACACTAAAAACCTAAAACTATTTTTTTTCCTCACTAAATAATTATGATCTATTGGGTAGATATGGATACATATCCACAGACTCACATACACATAGAGAAAATCTGGTGACCTTCTCTTCTTTGTTATCATAGGTTATGACTAGTTATCTCCAATAATGGTATCATCATAACAAAGTGATGTAGTCTTCAAAACAGTCTGCATAATCCTGCCCATGACCTTTGGGTAATTATTCAATATGTGTAGACAGTCTGTCATCATTTCTCACACTAACTATGAATAAGCAAATTTAGACATTTTCTGCACATACTGCAATTACTGTATGCCTAGGACAAGGATGTGATTCCTAGGTTTCATTAGAAGTAAAATGCCTTTTAAGAAAGGCAAATAATTTAACCAAATTATTATTTCAACTGTACTTTTAGACAAATACTGAATGAAAAAGCTTTGATTACAGTACTTCAAGCCTTCTACAGATAATGATGGATTTTTAATCAATTTAACATATGGACAGACAAATTATTCCATTAAAGCTCTGTATTGGCAGTGGGTGAAATGGCAGAAATTTATACCTCTAATTTAAACTTAAAGAATAAACTGGGAAAAGCAACATTTAGCCTAAGTGTAGAGAAATCCATAGCGCAATGTAGTCATAAAATAATTTGTGGAAAACTTACTTACTTTCTCAGTTAGACTGCTTAGACTCACTTTGAGAACTGTGTTCTACTGGAGGTTGATGGGATCCATCTGTAAGAGAAGTAAGCAAATTTAGACATTCACTGGCAAAGAGGTGCTCTAACCTGAAGGCTCCAAGCTGGCAAAGAGGGCTCTAACCTGAAGTTGAAGGACATGGAGTGGTAGGAAATTGGGTAACAGCTTCAAACTGACAGAGGGTAGATTAAGATAGATTAAATCTATGTAATTAATAGATCTATTAATCTAATTAATAGACCTACTGTTTAGATTAATGTTAGTACAAATCTGTTTTTGTCAGGGTGGTGACATACTGGAACAAGTTACCAGGGAAGCCGTGGATGCAGCACCCCTGGAAGTGTACAAGGCCAGGCAGGAGGGGCCTTTGAGCAATCTGGTCTAGTGGAAGCTGTCTCTACTCATGGCAAAGATGCTTTCTAAGACCCCTTACAACCCAAAACATTCTATGATAAAATCAATTTTCTAAAACTAATATTTATAAAACTCTTTCCATAAGGATTATTAGACATTCCAAGCAACCTAACCTGAGGGTTAGCTCTAATACATATGCAGAGCAATTCAGACTAAATAATTTTACTGTGTCAGATTATTAAAGAATAGCATTAGCATTTGTAGGAAAAAACAAGCTAAATTATGAATGCATGTTTAACTGAGGTAAAAATGTTGCTTTTAAATTGTGTCTCATGAGGTCATGTTGTTGAATAACCAACTCTGAACATTTTCTCTACTTAAGGACATCATGTCAAGCCTATTATCTGCTAAAAGTGGCTATTAGAGTAAATGTATTCACTTACATGCTTTAGATGTTGCAGTGGGGTGAAGATTTAAAAATAACAGTAAAGGTATATCAGTCACAGCACTTCAGAAACCTTGAAACATGTTTTGAAAGCAAATAGAGAGCTAGCAGAATCTATGAGCTAAAACATTGTATAATTCACTTGTTATTAAATCAAGCCAGATACATACTGGATTAAGAATGATTAAGGGAATCAGTTTATTAAAAATATCACCTTTTTAGCACAATAAATTTTTTAAAAGAAGACTTATCCCTTCTCTCCATTATGAAACATTAATGAGTGTTTAATATCTGTACACTTGCAATCATCTTTGTGGGTAAAAGTCCAACTAGCTATTTATGCAATAGTATCTAATGACAGGACATGTCAGGGAATTTGATCTAATTTAGACTGAGTAATCTTGTTCAATACTTTCTGTTTAAAAACAAAAATTGAAGCTAAGTCAGAGGTTATTATGTGTAGTTCACTGAAGAGAGAAGTGCCACTAAAGCTAGGAAACATTAGTTCTTTTCTTGGCTTTGCTACTGATTCAATTCAGGATTTTGAGCAAATAGCTTACATATATATGTATACAAATGAGTGCAGATTCAGACCCACATATACATTTACAAAAGGTAAATACAAAGTGTGTAAAATGAGAATTCTTTAGAATGCTGAATGATCTTTTAAAACCCTTTCAACATAGATCCCAAAGCACAAAGTATTTCAAGGAATACAAGACAAAATTACCAATTGAATTCTGAAAGGGCCTCAAAGAAACTAATTTATCTGACTCCCAAATATTTCATTAATCCAGAATACACTTAGGCATCAAGTAAAGAATAGATTGACTGTGAGCTGAAGGCAACACAGCTAGATCTCCTCACAAGGAAATGAAAGACATGTACCTCACTAGGATGAAAGCTCCTACATGTCTTGATTTTTCATACCAAAGTTACAGATATTAACAACTTTAAGCTCAGGTCACTTTTGGTGACTCTTTCTTATCAAACACAGTCTAAAAATTCAGTCTTTTATTTTCAGTTCAGAAAGTATCATATCTATGTGGGTGTATTTCCAGAAGACATGCAGAAACCTTACTTTGAAATCCATGTTTCAAAACACAGTGATTTGTTGCTTCTATTTTTAGTAAACAAATAGTGACACTGATTTACATCTGAACAGGAGGAAATGGGGAATGTTAACTAAATGGAAATTTCAAGTAGAAAGGTTTTACATTCTTTTTTTTTTTTCCCCACTTATATATTTGTGGCCTTCCCAGGAGTCTATAAATAAAACAGAACAGTGGTTCTGCTTTGGCAAGTGAAAAATCAGATTTCAAGAAGGACTCAAGATCAATAGGCTGCTATTTTGTAGATGAAGTCTGGAATATTGGTCCCAGAAGGCCAATATATATCTTTAGATGGAACTCCCAAGTTTTACTTTCTTCATACTTAAAATATTTATGCACATACATGATACTGCCAGCTTTAAAAGCATTAATGTCTATCTGTATGGATTAGGAAAATGTCAGTTATGCTCTTCAGTGAAATAATACAGATGATCTCACATACCTAGAAAACAAAATTCCATAAAAATATAAATTGCCATGAATCCACACGGCATCGAAACAGGGAGTAGTATAACATCCATTAAACAATTGACAAAGGGAGGAGAAGAGAAATAATCATGATTCAGCCAGTTTTCATAGATAAAACAGAATTAGAATCTGCCAGTTCCAGGCACTAGGTGCAAACTGTTCCTGCCACACAGCACTTCTGCATGAGAGAAGTCTCCAGACAAGCCTTCTTTCCAGGGCACCACAGACCAAAAAACCTTCTCCATTACAAAGGAGATAAATTTCCCAATCTGTCTAAAATGGCCAGTATACAAGGACTTCCATGAGGTTTAGTCTTAATGCAAAGCTTTCCACTGTGAACTCCTTAGAGCACAGCACTTGGAGAAGGAAGGTGACATCATACTTTTATATTACTGTACTAGTTGATTTTGCCTCTAAATGTGTTATCCTTGGTGTGATGTGGTTCATGGCTCCCTCAGTTAAAAACAAGAGATAAGAGAACTTAAATCTTTATCAGGGTTGCTTAAAGCTACTAGAAAATAAATAAACTATTAAAAAGGCATCCATTACTGCCATGAACTGACAGGTGTATTAAGGCACACTTAGCATCTCAAAATTTCAAGTTTCTGATGGCTATGACAGAATCTCTGTTCTAGTTACAGTATGTAAATAAAGGAGCATAAGGCTAAATGATATTACTAATAAGTTAGAAAAACACCCTTTGATATCTAGAAAATCACTTCCCATCCAGATCTTTACTTGTTTGAAATTTGTTACTACCATATGGAAGAAGACGATCTAAAGTCAGCTTTAGGATCAAGCAGGAAACTAAAAATAATGGCAAATATTAGTTCATTTAGGTACAAACTGTATAATTCATTGGTCTCAGTAAAGTCTCCATCCAGAGATTCTCCCTCCAGCTCTGATCTATCAGGTGTATCATCTGTTGCTGCTGGTATATATATATATGTATGTGTATTTATATATATATAAAATTATTGTTTAATGCACAAGAAATTCTGGACAGGTTTCTTGAGGCTTTGTTTTAAAAAAATGTGAAGACAATGGTGTGAGCTATCCTTCATGTTCACACTACTATTGACATTGTCATGTTGCAGCACTGTGGGACTTTTTAGCATGTAGAGATGGGTCAGGCACTTTTATTGACCAGAGTTTTTAAGTATTCCATGCAAATCAGGAGGTGATTGGCAAAGAACACAAATTATAAGAGGAAGTTTGTATTTTTTGCTGTTATGAATGATGTGCAGAGTTATTCTATTATGAAGACACACATTCTAATAGGACAAGCTCCATCATCATCATCATTTGAATGCAAGTTAAATGACCAGGGAAAATGAAGCTCAGGGCTTACACAGATCACATGCTACAGGAAGATGTTAAAGTTCATTTTTTAACTAGTACCACCAAGCAGCAAAGTAAGGGTTAGGACATCCTTTGATGCAAGACATGCTAGAGGCAGACTGAGCCTAAGGACAAAATTATCTCAATTATCTGTGACCTTCTGTTATGGTTTAAGCTCAGCTGGCAACCAAGCACCACAGAGCCACTTGCACTCTTCACCTTCTGGGATGAGGAAGAGAATCAGAAGGTCAAATGAGAGAAAACTCATGGGCTGAGATACAGACATTTTAACAGGTAAAGCAAAATCCATGTGCAGAAGCAAAGCAAAAAGAGGAATTCATTCACCACATTCCACAGACAGGCAGCTGTTCAGACAGCTCTGGGAGAGCAGGGCACTGTTACATCCCATGTAACAGTGACATGGGAAGATAAATGCCATCACTGTGAACATGTCCTTCTCTCTTCTTCTCCCCCCAGCTGCATATGCTGAGCATGATCCCATGGGCTATGGAATATCCCCTGGGACAGTCCACACCAGCTGCCCCAGCTGTGTCCCCTCCCAACTCACTGTGCACCCCAGCCTACTCACAAAAAGCAGAAAAGGCCTTGCTCTATGCAAGAACTGCTCAGCAGTAACAAAAATATCTCTGTATTATCAACACTGTTTTCACTGCAATTCCAAACTGGCCTAATGGCAGCTACTATGAGGAAAATTAACTCTACTTCAGCTAAAACAAACACACCTTTTCCTTAAGGAAGAGCATTGTGCAAATAAGTTTCTTTTCCTCATTCTCATGTCAGATGGACCCATAATTCTTTATAGTAAATTCCTTGTTCTTATATTTCTGCATAATAAATAAACTGAGTAGAAACCTTGTCCATTTTATTCAGTTACTGACCCAGCCTTTTGTCATAAGTTCTACTTACATTATTTATTATAATTAATTGTTACACTTTATTGACTATTGAGAATTTCTTTTCTAAGGACATGCATGACCTTTGAGATTCATATATCTTGATATTACAAGGATCATAAACCTTAAATTAGTAAAGGATGGACTAATGCACATAAATTGCTCTCATGTACTTTAGGAAAATCTTTAATTGTTTCTACCAGAGTGATGGTGTATTTCTGATCTCCATCTATCTGCCACTGATGCCTTTACTCTTAGCATAAATTAAACAGAACTGTTTATTCCCATAGTTGTTATAATTAAAAATTAGCCCATGCAAGAAATAATTTCAGCATATTTTTACTCAAAAAATTGAAGAACTCAAGAAGGCTAGGTACAGCAATGACACTAATCAAGTTCCTGATCTTAAAACAGGAAATTATTTTCTTTAGTTTTCACTTAGTGGAATCATTTGAGGAATACAAAATGAACAATTCTTCTCCACTGTCCCATTGCTATATTCTCATTGTAAAGTCTTCTCAGAAAACAGAGAAATGGCAGAAAAAGAAACAGAAAATACATAAGTCTTGAGTTCTCAGTTTTTTCACTTAGCATTTTCAGTCTTAGCCACACAGCACAACTTACACTGTGCAATAAACACAACAGGAGACACAATGCTGCTGGAACCATTTAAAGCACTACTTATTTATGGTTGGGCTTCAGCTGCCTGCCAGCTTCCTGGAGGATTTGCATCTGAGAAGTGAGCTGTACCTGCAGAAAAAACATAGATTTTAGGGATGCAATAGTGAAGGATGATAGTTTAAACACAGATTATTTCTGTCAATTCATTTTTAAACTTTCCTATCTGAGATAATATTAACAAAGCTTTTCAAGCAGGATCTTCTTTGGCTCCAATCGTACTAGGCAGAGTATTCCATTCTTTTTATGTTTTCAGTGGAAAACAAATTTCTCCCTAGCCTCTGAGTTTATTTCAAAATATGTGAATCAGACACCCTAAGGAAAGTAAAGAAATATCTTTCCCAGTATTTTACTAGATAAAGTAGCCAAGAGGCAAACAGGTCGATTTCAAACACTGGTACATCTCAGCAGAGCTCTTATTAGAATGTTAAGTAGGCATAATGTTTTTTAGAAATTTGTTTTTACTTAGAAGAAAGTATTTTTGAAAAAAATCATTATAGCTACCCATCGATTTCATTAAATTTACAAAGCTCAGTTTTCCTATGAAAAGTTAATTGATTCAACAATTTGCAAACTATTTCCTCAGGAACTCTCCTCCAAATTAAATAGCTAATCACAACACTTCCTTCAAATAAACCTGACTATGGAAGGCTAGCAGTGCCCTTTGCATGTTAGAAAACGAGTGCTCTCTCCTGACAGGAACAGCAGGGGTTTGTTAATGGCTCACCTATGCTGCACTCCCCTCTCTGTTTGTTACCTAAGGATGGTCTCTGTCAAACAGGTCCAAACTGATATCAACTGCCTGGCCCAGGGAAATTCACCAGGATCTGTATCAAAACCATCTCCTAAGTGGGCAGGCTCAAGCCTTCACCCCATGGAGCCCCAAGTGGAATAAGATACCTGTGGGCCCCTTTGGCTCGCCCTTGCACCAGGCATGGTGGCAGCTTTCTGCCAGAGCTAACTTGGCAGGGGTTGCTCTTTCTTTGCTGTGTTAAAACCACATACTGGTCAGTATGTTCCTGAAAAACAGGTCTTTTCAACAGTGCAGACAGGAGAAAAGAATAATCCCAGCCAAAAGAACTTTTCCCCTGTATTTTGATATTTATTTTCTCTTTGAAAAACATTTATCTGGGCAAAAAAAGAAAGATATTTTTGCAGCAGTGATTTTAATTTGCTTTTTTCTCTCTCACACTTATATAAACACACTGCTGTAAAACACTGTCCTCTGACAGCAGAAATCAATAGACTCTTCATATCTTAAAAACCATCAGGTAACACTTCAGTGATTAGGGGATTGATTCTGTTGTGCTGTTGTCATCTGGAACAACTGAACTGAAACCAATGAATTTATATTGCTGTAAGATCACAATCCAGCCCCCTACCTAAGATGTTTTCCCTTGCTTCACAATCCCATAATAAGAAAAAGGGAAAAAGTGCTTCAACAACATTGCAGATGTTTTATTTACTATTTGTACACCAAAAGAACATATCTTTTCACAGAGCAAAGGGCTTCAGCAGAGTACTCACACCTTTCTCTTTCAGCACATGCATATACATATGTAAACATTTGCAAGAGTATACATTTCTACACATATGCAGATATGTCTACACACATTCACAGAACAAAAATACACATCTCTGTGAGCACACAGCCATAGATAAACAATTTAAATTTTTAAATATAAATATCTGTCATAGAATACAATGAATATGTAGCAAACTTCTTTTTCTTTCCTTTAGACTTTTTAAATTATTTTCCCTCTTCTGGAGCTCCATGAAAAGTTTAAAATTTTCTCTGTATACAGGACTTTTCTCCTTCACTGTTTAGAAGAAAGCATTTTGTACCTAAGCAAATCCCTTATTTTCCTAGACTTTCAGATACCTAAAGGGGATTTCTGGGTAATATCCAATTATCAAATATTAAATGTTAAATTTTCAACTGCAGATTTTTTGGTTTAAACATTCCAAAGAAAAGTAGGTTTGTGAGTCAGAAGGGAGAAGACATGCTGTCTGCTTAGCTAAGCACTGAAGAAATAGAAATTAGATTTCATATTATCTAAGGCAGATCAGTTCTTTAATCCCTTGAGTGTCTTTTTAATATCCAACCACCTCATAATTTTGACTTGCAACTTTGCTTACAGCTCTTATTCATCACTACTGATTACAAAAAGAAAAAAAAAATCCAACACATTCAGCCAAGTCCTCAAGCTTTCACCATGCTGCCTTCAACACTTTAGTCTTTGCCTGGAATAGTTTGCTCTGGTGCAGTTCAAAATAAAGGTAGAAAAGTTGTTGACCATTTTATTCCAAAAGGGATTATATTTGGTCACTCAAATCTAGAACCTCTGTGTCCCCAATCAGTCTCAAGTTCCAATATGGATAATAAGGTAAAATGCACTCTGAAAAAAATACCTGCTCCCCTTCCCCACCCTACACACACACAGAGTTTCAGTTGATGCCCAAAGGTCAATTAATAAAAATGTGGAATTTAAGGATGTTTCTATGGGGCAACCATCTGTTTTATGCTTTATTCTTTTCAGAATACAATTTTATATTTCAGCTTTATGTGCATTGGTTGAGATTTATGACATTTTATGAAACTGTGACCCATCGTGATGAATATTACAGATGATGATAGGCTCGTTAAGCACATCTCATTTTAGTCAAACTGCAAGTGGCATTTTGTTTATATGGTTCATTTCACCAACAAATTAGATTCCAAATTGATTGCTTTCTGGAATGACTTTGTTCATCAATTTCTAGACTAGGCAATTACAAAGACTATACTAGTAATTAATAAGCCTCTGTATCAACAATGTTTTTAAGCTGCTTGACAGTAGTAGTGAAGTTTACTGGAATTCACATGTTAATTTTTAGGGTCTATCCGAGCTTCCAGAATTTTATAAAAGAATATCTCGCAGACATATCTTTTCATAGTGCAAAATCAAAAGCCTAACACCTAATACTGAAATAACACTCTCTTTTCCTCTTAGCCTTATTAGAAAGGGAAAAAAACACATTGCACTTAATTTGTGAAGTATTCAAATAAGAAACTCAGTGTTGTTTTTTTCAGTAATAAGTGAGAACGATGGGGCTTAGAATAAGTTTTGATTTGCCAGGGAATTGGTGAATGACATTGGTCAAAAGTCTAGGATTTGTTTGCATATCAAAACCTAACTTAGAAAGAACAAGCTCAAGCCAAATGAGCTTGAATTCCCTGGGGCACAATCCAGCAGTGAATTCAGCACTCTGCCTCTGATCTCTAAGTGAGGAAAAAACACCTCTGAATGTGCCTTGCAGAATACAACATTAGTGACTGTCCCAAAGCCAGCTACAAACCTCATGACAGAGTGAACTCAAACTGGTGTTTCTGTTCTTAGTATGTTATATAAGGAAAACAGCATTTCCTCTCTTACAAGGTTGATGGGTGTCTAGTAAATGTTTGTGAGGCTAGAATACATCATAGCCACATGCTCCATCTAATTAATATAAAATTCATGTTAAATCTTCTAATAATAGGTTGTACTGGTCTTAGCTGGGACAGAGGTAATTTTCTCCACAGTAACTCATACAGGGCTATGGTTTGGACTTCATACCAGGGAGAAGTTTTAGCTGTTCCTGAACAGCACTCACACAGCATCAAGGCATTTTCTGCTTTCACATCACTCCCACAGCAATGAGACTGGGGGTGCACAAGAAGTTGTAAGAGGGCACAGCCAAGACAGCTGACCCCATTGATCCAAAGGATACCACATTCCATAGGGTGCCACACTCAGCATATAAACCTGGAGGAAGAAGGAGAGGGGCATCACTTCAGAGTGGTAACATTTGTCTTTCCAAGTCACTGTCACTCATGATGAAGCCCTGTTTTCCTGGGGACAGCTGAACACCTGCCTGCCCATGGGAAGTGGTGAATGAATTCATTGTTTTGGTTGTTTGTGGGTGCAGATTTTGCTTTATATATTAAACTGTCCTTACATGAATACCTGAGTTTTCCCATTTTCAACCTTCTCTTTCCCCTCCCACCAGGGGAGAATGAGTGAGTGAGTGAGTGAGTGGTTGTGTGAAGCATCCAGGGCTTATCCACAACCAAGGTCAAACCTACCCTGTGCCCCAGATACTTTTTTCCACTATCTTCACAAAGCTGAAATGTTACCTGATGTGCCTCAAGATTTCAAAAATGAGAGTCTCCATGTTTTAGACTATCTCCTATTCCTTCATTTTTGCTGACCAAGCTCGCCTTCCCAATTGTGGGACCAGCTAGACTGTCTTGCAGGATGTTTCTAGGGCAGGTATTCCATTCCATGCCACCTCAGAATGAATTACCAGCTTTCTGTTCAAATGCCCAGATGACTTCTAAATTAAAATTTTGAAGGGCTATTAACCTAGAACATAAATCAGAGCCTTTGGGATTCAAGATAAAAATTAGGAAGGGAAATGTAACCTCAACTTTCTCACCATTTAACTGAAGAGCACATATTAACCATCAGAATTTGCTAAAAATTATTATAAACAGTTCATGTCCTTGCAAGCTCTGAATATCAGGCTGTGGCAGAAACTATTAAGCTGGCTCACAGTATGCATCTCTGAATAGTTAAAGAGCCACAGTATGCAGAAGATCCAGCAGCTGATGAAAATAGAAATAAAATTTTAAATGACTCTAAGGATTGCAAAGGCCTTAAGTGAGCAATGAGGTGAGAGGGTAAACCAGCAATAACTCTAGCCTAATACACACTTTAAAAAGCAATAAAAATAAAGAAGCCAGCAGAAAATGGAAGCCTCAGATGTTCAGAAATTGCAAAAAGTAAAGACAACAGAAATGAACACACTTGTATCTCTGATGCTATTGAAGGGGTTCAAGTCTGGACATTGAAGACTACATTCTCAGCAACACTGTCAAATCCTGCTTAAAATGGATGATTTAATGTAAACAAATACTATTAGCTCAGTTTATTATGCCCCACTTTCTCTCTGGACTAGAATTTTCCATTGTGTTTAACAACAATGGAATGGCACATACACTGGAATTATCTTCTGATTTTTCAAACTCCTTCTGCTAAAATTTGGAGTTCAGCCCACTTTAAATCCAGGCAACTAATATCCAGGCAGCTCAAGCCCTTTTTGCAGCTGCTGTTCCAGGAAAAGGAATATCATTTTTCTGACCATAGTTCTGACTTCTATAATTCTCAGCTTCATTGAGAAAGTCAGTCAGTCACAGTATGCATTAATGTAAGTACCTGAGCTATCTGTCTAGCATTCAACTTTTGCTTTTTTCCAGGAAACGTGTTTTAAATCCTCCCTAAATAACTAATCAAAAGCTAACTGATGGATTTTTCACTGATAGCCTCCTTCAAATTTTGTTCCAGGTTTGACCTTTGAGTAGATTTGCACCTTATACTAGATATTATCTCTAGGCTAATAAACTATAATAAACTACATCATCTTTGTCAGCCATAGATATGATCCCTAATGTTTTATGTATGAAATATACTGGCCAACAAGAAAAATCAAGATTAGTTGCTATCATCATGCAAGAATTGTTACTGTTTCTTCAACCTTAACTTAAAAGGACAATTTCTGCTTAAAAACAAAACCCTTTTTCTTCATTAGTAATGGCATTTCAGGTTTATACAAACTAAACCCATGACTATTACAGCAAGTATTATTAAAAGATATATTCCACTTGGCCTTAATCACTTGGGTCATGTGGAAGACATAAACCAGATTATGAAATAAAATGAGTTCAGCTTTCACTTAGATGAGAATGTATTTCCTACATCAGAAAAGTTTATTTTACATGCTGTATTAGCTGTTTAAATAGACTCAGTGCATATACTGTAATGAATCCACATATAATACACTGAGGAATTAAAGGCTCAGAGTACTGGAATTAAAGGTTCCATTATTTTTCAGGTAATTTATTTTGCATCACTGTATTATAAGATTGAGGACAGATGCTTTGGCCCTTTGCCTCAACTTTGCAGACGGTTCACCTTATTTATGTGAATACTTCCTATAAATCCAACAAGTCCCAAGGGTATAGTTAAACATGCACATAATATTGCCGGATCAGGGCCCTCGTCCTGATTTGCTTTGGGGTTTTTTTCCTGTTTCTGTCTGACTCCTTGTTTTTTAATTATCTTTCCAGATGATTACTCCTGCCTTCCAAGTCCATCTCTGTGTGGGGCCACATATACACCTAGCAGGTTACTCCTACCTATTTCTGTCTGATCCCATAATCTTGCTGCTTCAAAGCATCCAAAACAGTTCCCTACCTGGAACTTGCCTTCCCTGAGACCCAAATTCTCTTTGATTTCTCCTAGCCCTATACAAGATATAGACAAATATTTTAATTTTGTAATATTTTATTTTAAAAGAGAGATTTTTATGACTACTTTAACAAGAATTTCAGCAAACGTTAAACACAGTGGTATCCTTGTTTACTTCAGCAACATCTTTCAAAGCCCTTTTAATTACCCTTCAAACTGATTACATAATCTTCTTGAGGCATCTGGGGACTCTAAATAGTAGGAAATAAAATAGAAGCAAAAGATTTTTATGCTATTTCCAATCCAATTTCCTGATACATATTGCCCATCCCTCCATTTCCATGCTTGATAGGTTTTTTAGCCACTTTTGAGGACAATATTACCACAAATAAGAGGCAGATGCACTGTGCATATTCTGTCTGCACACTATAAACATTTTTTTGCATCATTTAATTGTTACAAAGACTCAGCAAGGTCAGTATATTTTTATTAAAGCTAAGAAATTTTTTTTTTCTTACCCTGGTGGATGGTTCCATATTGTTTGCAGAGTAGTCCATTGGCAGCAGGAAACTGTCACAGATTTGATTTTTATTGCACTGCAATAGCATCAAAGTCACATACTTTTCACTTAGTAAATGAATAGGAAAGAACTAAATTTGTTTTAGCCTTGGCAATGTCTGTAGTATTTCTGGATAAGTAAATTAGCCACTGTCTGCCATCTTTCAATGCAATATTTAACTGAGGCCAGGAACTTTAGAGGCATTTAGTTTTCCAAATACCTCTCCTCATAAACATATTGTAATAGTCCCTGTGTCCTGGCCTAATTCAAATAGAATTATTTCCTCTTTTTTAACTACTTCCAATCATCTATTTTGTTGCCCATGGCTATATTTTGCACAAGATAAAAACACTTCATCTTTAAATTGCATCACTGCAGTTACATCAATTAACAAATAGTACATTTAATATTTACTCAGGTAAAATTATTAAGCTACTTGCAGGGAAATAACTAGTTAGCAGTATTTTCCAAACTTATTTGCCCCCAGAAAATTGTGCAGATATGGAAAATAAATAATATTGGTCAATAGGGCTTAGGAATATGAACATATTGAATACACTTGTGCTTTTGGAGAACAAGATGAAGAAGAAATTTAATTCATAGCATAGCCACGTGACATTCCCATGTTGAAGGACAAAGGGAAGCTAATAAGTGTGGTTTTTTTCTTGCTTTTCCACCGGAGAAGAATCAAGAAAGAAGCAGCTTAGACTGTAGGTCTGCCCTGAAAGTCATTGGCAACTCACCTTAGATTTGTTTGCGTGCCCTCTTTTCAAAAGAGCTTTTTTTTTTTAATATAACCTTTTATTCGATTACTGATGCATAGAAAGGTGAATGTTTTAGACCACCATCATCCCCAGGAGGTGTCAAACAAATAATCTGGTTGTCAGCTCAGAATTCAGCTTTTATGTCATTTAAGGTGTTGGATGCTCAGGCTTACAGCATTAATATTGCCTCAGGAAAATAAAAATTTCCAAGATTACCAAAACCAACCAAACAATAAACAAACCCAAATATGAAGTAATGTTCCTCTTTTCAGAAAAGCTGAAGGGTATGTACTTGTTCTGGACCAGGTATTACTTCTGAAAATATTCTGTAACTTTCACAGAAAGTAAATCAGCACTTAAGAAGCTATATGGAATCAGAGCATGTTTAGACTTCTAGATCTTTTCATTTATGTTTCTCTTCCGATCTTCAGACAAAACAATTGTTTCATCTGTCTTTATCTTAAAGTTGTATTCCCTAGGGTAAAAATATTTAATCTTTAACATTTATTTCAGAAAATCTTTTTTTATTTATCATGATAAGGAAATCTTAGATTCTATTAAACACATTCAATGTATCTTCAAGGCAGACTGGCATCAAATCCCTTAAAACTACAATGACATATCAGAATCGTCCCCAGACAGATATAGCTAGAGAACTTACAGCTGGATTTACAGATTCTTTAAGGATGTAAATCCACCTTCATAAGATAAGAGATATGGAATACAACAAGGAGACATCAACTCTATTCAGAAACAGGGTTTGACAGGTACATAATACACATGAGCTGGAACACTTCAATAATGAAAATAAAAGCATTTCAACTGAAACAATGCTGATAGATTCCAGAAGTAAACATCCCAGAGTTTTTTTTCATCATGCAACTCTAATATTCCATGAAGGAACAAATTAGTGTTCTTAAGTCATTCCTCCCCAGTGAATACTAAATACAACGTTCAGGATTTATTGATTGCTAACATTCCACAGGGCAAGTATGCTGTTCAGTGTGCCCAGAAGTCTTAGTTTTGATTGATCCAGTCTGGGGATGTATTGAAGCACACTGTAGATTTCTCTTTGGCTATACAACCAACTTTCCTCTTCGTATTTGGAACATAGCCTAAGTTCAGAAATTACTTGCTTGACAGTCTAGACAGAGCCAATATCAGCACTTTCTGAAAATAAACATAATCATTTTATTTCCACTCAAGTTTGCAAAGCTTTGCAAAGAATTCCCAAGCATATGTACCAGGAGGAGATCACAGCAACCAGCTTTGATCTTTAGGACAAGGTATACTGGAAGTGTATGTTAAAGTTAAGTGTTTCTTTTTTTGAAATTCCCAGTGGTATTTATCCTTTGGAATGGGTTACACAGGAAAGTGATAATTTCTTTATCACCTGACAGGCTTTTCTCAATTATAAACATCTTTCCCAAAGATAAACTGATATAGCTTGCATTTGATGTTTACAGGGTGAGTTTCTCATCTCAGTAATGCCACATCAAGGCAGTGCTATTGCACAAGCCCCTTTGGCTCCAGGTTTACAATGGTATGAAGAATATCTCCAAGAACTGTGGACACTCAGCAATGACCATGGTCAAAATTTCAGTTTCTCTCATTTCCTTTTCTTTCCATGACCCTTAAATCTGCAGAATGAAATGTGGTCCAAGAACTTCAACCATACAAGCAGCTCTTAAACATTGTGCTTTTTTGGAACCTGAATGAACTATTAGCTGGCTGAGATAAAAATTGTCTTTTTGATCCCCACACTTAACAAACCAAACTGTTGTGATCATTGCTCAAGGCATATGTGGCACATTCAAGACTCTTCTCTGCTACTTACATATTTTGAACCAGCACATGGAGAGAAAAAAATCCTCAGGAAATATCTACACCACAAACTTTCTACTGTCCCCTTTCCATTTACTGCATGTTAGTTTATTAAAGTGGTAGTTACCACCATAGTTGAAATGCATCTTGAAGGTGCTTATCACAGTGTTTTTATGAATCAGATTATAAACATCATCTCACAGTCCTACTTATTTTCTGTTCCAGCCTCACCAGTAAGGAGTCTGGAGTTGCACAATGAGCTGGGAGGGGGACACAGCTAGGACAGATGACCCCAACTTACCCAAGATACCCAGGAATTCCAGCTCCAGCTCCAGCTCTTGACCCTGCACAGGACAGCTCCAAGAGTCACACCCTGTGCCTGAGAGCATTGTCCAAATGCTTCTTAAACTCCACCAGGCTTGGTGATGTGATCCCTTCCCTGAGGAGCCTGTTCCAGTGCCCAGCCACCCTCCTGATGAAAAACCTTTTCTTAATATCCAACCTAAGCCTCCCCTGACACAACTGCAGGCCATTCCCTCAGGTCCTGTCACTGCCACCACAGAGAAGAGATCGGTGCCTGCTGCTCCTCTTCCCCTCATGAGGAAGTTGTAACTGCAATGAGGTCTCCTCTCAGTCTCCTCCAGGCTGGAGAGACCAAGTGACCTCAGCTGCTCCTCATACAGTTTCTCTTCCAGAGGCTCCACCATCCTTGTGCTCCTTTGGGCAACCTCTAATAGGTTTATATCCTTGTATCATTGTGCCCCAAACTGCACAGAGGACTCAAGATAAGCCACACTACTGCAGAGTGGAGCAGTCACTTAAATATAAAGGACAAAGTCTTAAGTGAACAGGAAGGGAAAACAGTTCTAGAAAAAAACTGTTAGCGTTCAAGAGGAATGTCCCTCATCTAGATTGAGATACAAAGGGAAGGAAATCGAAAGAATCACACCAGTGGTTGGCAGCATAGACAGCATGAAATGGACTGAATAGAAAATTGTGAGCCTTGCACCTACCCAAAAGATCAGAATTGGTCATGTACAGTGTAAAAAAGTCAACTGCATTAGAAGTTACTTGATTTCAGATCATTGATTTCTATACTAATAAAGCCTGCTGAATTTCAAATATGTTGTTAGTTGTTGGGCTTTTTACATTTTCCAAAAGGGGACTGTGTCTTTAATCCAACTTCTTTCCCCATGTTTATTGCCAGACACCCCAAAGCTATAAAAAGGGCTTTTCCAATCAAAGAAAATTTTGCCTCTTTGATGAAACAGAGTAACATTAGCAAATTAGCTTCAGGAATGAAAAACTACAGGAGAAATAGAAGAAAGCAAAATTGTCATGTTAAAAATTTACCACAATGATGGACTGTTCTCTGGCTGACAGTGAAAGGCAAGGAGCACTGCAGAGGACAATGCAGAGGCTCAGTGTTCACACAAGAGCATTTTTCACTAAATCACACATTGTATAGACTCTAGGTTTCATGAAGAAGACTTTTATCCAAATGTTTTCTTGGTCCAATCTACTGTAATGCATTTAATCTAAATTATTTGTGGTACAAGAGATGCAGAACATTAGTCATGTTTCCTTTTAGTTTTCTTTACAATTATATGAAGCTTGCTTTTACTCTCTCACACACCAAAAATCAGAATTAAATTCACTGAATTAGGTGGAATTCACTGGAACCAGCTTGTATAAGTAAGTGAAGAATCAGATTCTTTATACTTTAATTCATTGTTCCTGCTTTCTTTCCTTTCCTGCCTCCCATCATTATTTTAGCCCAGAGGTAACTAAGGTCAGCATATTTTGTTTGCAGCCTTGGTCATGGTTACATCTTCTCTATATTTATAGTGAATGAGACAGATCAAAGAACTCTAAATCAGCTGCAGAAATAGCTAAAGCTTGCTTAAACAACAGCTGAAAAACACTTTGCATGCACTGTTTGACCTAACCTCAAATCTGCCCTCATGATAGATGAAGAAATGCAGTTTTCTGGCTGAACAACAAAAGCAATGGAAAACGTTTACCAGCACAAAATATAATGGTAGATGGCATACCACGTTAATTATGAAACATCAGACTTTTACAAAATTCTCTTTCAACCAGAAAACAAACATGAAATTTCTCAACTTGAAAAGAAACATTTTGTTTTTCCCAAGAAAATGCAGATGACAAGTGAAAATTGCCGTTTCATTTATTTAGAACCACTACCATAGCTCCAGAAATCCTGAGGTACTTGTAGACAATAATGCCTTAAGCTCACTTTCTCTCTCAAGAACAGCTCTTATGCACACACATAAGAAAACGAGACAACCATTCAGAGGAAATGTTTCCCTGACATTTTGGACACAGTGACACCAGTACAGGGGGCAAATGGTGGGGTCAGATCACAGCATGTTGGCACATTGCATGACAATAAGGTAATTTGCTAGTAAAGGCTGAGCTATGGGGTTTTATTTCCTTGTTTGTTTTAATCCTGAATTACTATTTAAAGCAATTACTTATAAAGAGGGGGAGATCTATTGGCTAGCATCCATTTCCAATGCATGTATGAGTAACCCCACAATTAAATATTTGATTCATGTCACATTCAAGTGCTTCAGAAACTGCCCCTTCAGGCACTGTCATGAGTCAAAGTGTGGAGCCTTTGGAGGGCCTTGAGTCCTCTGCAAATGCACAACCAAATATCCTGGGGAGTATTCTTGGCTTTAAGGAATATTTCTGCAGGATATATCTCACAGGATATGCTTAATATCATATATAAATGTTCTTCTCAAACCTTACTTATCCTTCTTCAGAGTGGATAACACAAGGATGAAATGACAGCCTTAATCATGGATTTCCCTTTCAAGCTGATATTATTTTATATTTTGAAGAAATATCTGCTTCAGAGTAGAATATCTATAGTCTGTAAATCAAATCTAGATTTGTAACAAGGGTCTGAGAATTGCAAGAGCCAAATAGATTTTCCTTCCCAAAGAGATGTTCCAGGTGGTCAGATCCAAGTACATTTGCTGTTTAAAGTACTGAGCTGACACTGCTAAATCTACATCATCCAGCAGACAAATCAAAGACATTCTCCAGTGGTGAAAGCATTTGGTTCTTTTCATATGGGTAGTTGAAATTCAGTGATTAAAGCAGGATTATTTTTCTGTGTGTTTCATTAGACCTCTTCAGCACACAGAAAAGTAAGCTTAAAGCATCTCTAGTGATCTTGGATTCACCATGTGCAGGAACTTCACTATTAGTACTTTTACTGCCAGCAAAATCACACTGTTGGATATATACCATACGTCTTTGCCTTGGGATCTGGGAAACAAGTTTAGGGAGTTTTCAAATGCAATACAAAGCACTTAAAGTCTGTTTGCTTAGCATCTGAATATAATCATGCAGTTAGACTTCTCATTCAATTTACAACTTTACCTATAACATTATGAAGAGAAACAGTTTCTGTTTCTTATCTAGTTTACTTGTCTTCTGTGCAATGTTTTATATTCAGAGAGCAGCCATCTGATGATAGAATATTGTCTTTTTTTTTGTAAGAGTTTTTAGGATACACATGAATATGACACAAGATCAAAAAAGTAGAAAAATAAAATGGTTCTAAATGAAAACAAACCTGCCTTGCTAATTTATAAGCCAAACTCTGTTGCAAACACAGAAATCTTAAATCTCACTTTCAGGCCTTGAATCTTATTTCTTTGCAGTACAGCAGCCAAATCTGTTTGATTATAGTTAGCTTGGTTTTATGGATCAGAAGGGAAATGTCAGGCAAGTACTATAAACAAAATATGTAATTTTCCAGGTTTGAATTGTCTTGTTTTGGTGGGATTTTTGGTTGGTTGGCTAGATAGTTTTGGTGGCGTTTTTTTTGCCAAAATAAAGTTCTCTCTTCACAGACTCATCTAAACAGAGAATCACGAAACCTTTCTTTTCTGACCACAATGTCATAATTCACTGCCAGATTCTAATACTCAATTTCAACTCTATTTGCATTTGTCCCTTAACAAAAGTATGTTTATTTTCTGTGAACAATCAGCCAACTTATAAAGTGTGAAAGGCCTACATATTCATCCATCAGCAAAAATGCACAAATCACACTCTTACTGTCAAAAATTGTAGAGAAACATGGCTGCATTTTGTAACAGTCAAGTCCTTAAAATCTACTGCCTCCTTAATAAAGTAAGATTCTGGTTCTTGTTATCATTTTACCATCTAGAATGGGAAGAGGTGGCACGAGAAAGATTCTTTTTTTTTTTCATCTTCAGACGTTGCTATACCACTCTAGGTGAGAAGCAACATTAGAACTGGCCTGCTTTATAAGGGGAAGTCTTCAGGGAAAAATGCTTTTATCATGGGATACTTGTCATGTTGATCATATTAATGTGTGAGAACACTTGAATTTGCCAAACACCCAAAAATATTTAAATAATTAGTTAAAATCAACAGATTTGAAAATTTCCAATCTAGATCCTGGAAAATATTATCAACTGACTGCAAAAAAAACCTGCCATTGGTTAGAATTTTCAACAACAGTAGGATTCCATTCTGAAAAGTACCAAGAATCAAAGAAAACAGTCTCATTCAATTCACATTTTGGATGCAAAAAATGAGTATAACTTTATGGCCTGCTATGTAACAGACTGAACAAGTAAAATGCCTCTAAAGCATTCAGAAATTATGCAGGTTTGTACTGCCTCCTTTCTTTTGTCCAGTACTCCCTCATATACCCATTAATGAGCTAACTATGGCCTGGTATATACAGAAATTCAGGGAATTAAGAGAGCACGTTAAAACACTTAACTTTCACAATCCAGGTCATCATTGGCCAGTCTATTCTCAATTTTATGCACCTGTGTATCATTTAAAACCGAAATATTTCAGCACACAAAATGGAAGATGTCTCTATCTGTGCCATAAATTTTCCCCAAAAGAAGCTGCAATTTTCTTCTACCAAAACATACTTAGGTTCAGCTTTTCCCAGAATATCAATTTCTATACTTTTTTTCTTTCTTTAAGGACCTTTGCTGGGCTGCATCCAAAGCAGAGTGGCCAGCAGGTTAAGGGAGGTGATTCTGTCTCTCTAGTCCACTCAGGTGAGTGCAGACCCCACCTGCAATGCTGCATCCAGCTCTGGGGTCCCAGCACAGGAAGGACATGGACCTGCTGGAGTGACTTCAGAAGACAGCCATGAAAATGATCAGAGATATGGAGGATCTCTCCTATGAGAAAAGGCTGGGAAAAATGAGATTGTTCATCCTGGAGTAGTAAAGGCCTTGGGGTGGCCTAATTGTGCCAGTACCTGAAGGGGGGCTTTAAGAAAGATGGGAGAGTCATTTTCAAGAGCATGTAATGACAGGACAAGGGAAACTAGATTTAAACTGAAAGAGAGTATGTTTCAGGAAAAAATATTTTACTGCAAGGGTGGTAAGGCACTGGAACAGGTCACCCAGAGAAGCTGTGGATTACCCATCTCTGGAAGTGTTGAAGAACATGTTGAATGAGGCTCAGGGGGATCTGGTCTGGTGTGTCCTTGCCCACAGCATGGAGGCTGGAACTAGATGATCTTTAGGGTCCCTTCCAACACAAGCCATTATATGGCTCTTATTCCGTGATTCTATGACAGACCTGTTTTCCTTTCTTTAAGGAGTTATAGATGTTTAGTGAATGAATTCAATAACTGTAAGGAATCACTAAAGAAAAAAAATTTCTCCGTTTTCTCTTGCTGGAATTTTGCAGTGTGGTTGAAAGCCACATTGCATAAGTAACATATTACCCTGAGAGTGCCAGAAGCTTTTGAGGTATCTTCCATTTTGTGTGCCTGAAGACTGCAACTATTTCCTCCTGGTGTAGATGTATAATTTCTCACTCTTTTATTTGTTAAAAGAAATTCATTAATGTGCAAGCTCACTACCTCTTTTATCTCCTATAGTAGGATTTAGTTCTACCACGTCACCCTTGCAAATTTAGGCTTGAATTTTCCAAGTTTCTGACAGAGTACTTTATATGGCAGATATTTTGTGGCTGGCCAAGGCTTCTGCCAGCAGTCCATAAGAGCATCATTACAAAGGGTATAAACCTGCCTGATTTGAAACATTTTTAACTTACCTTCACACTCATGGGAAACTGGAAATAATAGTTAACATGCAGGGGGTCAGCAGGTTTCACCAGCAGGGGTTTTTTTCAGACATACAGTAAGTACTGCAGTGTCAAGGTGCCAATGTAAATTACTAAATAAATAACTTCTAGCACTTTAGTCTGCATGCTTGTTTAAAAGGAAACTGTACACCTTTCCCAAAAGACACACCAGCTGCTTGGTGTCTGACAGTAAGTAAACCAGATTATATGCAAATCCAGAAATGTGCTACTCTGGCTTTAATCCTCTTTTGTTTGTGGTATGCAGCAGCAGTTTTAGGCAATATGATGCAGAAAATGGGCCATGCCAGGTTTGGTAACAGCAATATAATGTTTGAAAAATATTTATGGTAAATTATTCAAATGTTCTTCTACCGTCAAATGTTCAGAACATTAACATATTTCAAATGCCAAATAGTTGTGAGTGCTTGGGATGTAAAATCATTCATTAAAGGAAGTGACTGAGGTCATCTGAATGTTATTAATTATGGGATGGATGTAGTGAGATGCATTTTCAATGATTATTCTTCAGTTATTGACCATAACCCTGAGTACAGTTGAACATTTTCAACTCAGTTTACTAAAAGTTGAAGCACAGCAAGTGAAGATGGCTTCTGGAGTTGTTTGCAGAAGAGTCCGTTCTCGTTAGACCACATGTTTTCTCTCAACTTGCCTGCACAAGAATCTATTCAATATGGCTTGCAAAAATGTCAGAAATACTGAAACAAACTCAATTGGAACATTTTTCACAAATTACATTTGAAATACTATGTGTTCTCACAATAAGTAATCTTTACATATGGATCTATAAAGACAACTTAAAACAATTGCTACGTATAAAGGTCTTATTTCTCAGGTCTTCACCTTGTAAGAGATGTATGGCCAAGAAAGGAGCAACAGGTCAGACAAGGTCCACCCTAACATACTGTACTCAGAGAAGGTTAATTCCTGCCTTTCTCTTCCAGCATTTGAATCCCTCCTGTAGACTGGGCTAAGCATCTGGGAAACAGTTCCAAATGAAGCCTCCTAAGGTTTCTCAGTCCATCTGATGGCCAGCACAGGAGGTTCCACTCCTTCCACACTGTCATTCATTTCACCAACTTACAGTATAAAGCAAGCAGCAGCCATCCACCTGCACAGGCAGGGGGAAGAACTGACCCAAATGGGACAGCTGACATGATCTCTCACTGTTCTTGCTCCTTCCTGAGATTTAACCACAAGGAAGAGGAATGGGCCTTCCATCTTGCCAGAAAAACTTTCTGGGATGGAGGTCAAATTCTGAGGTGATTGCTAGTTGATGGAGGTCAGCAGGTTAATATGTCACTGGAGCTTTGTCCTTTAGCATTTCCATCTCTTTCTTTCTTGCAGTATACTTGCTTTCAATGCTTACAACAGGACTGTCAGAATTTTACTATTTTGAGGAAGGGACTGTATGTTTCTTTTCATTCCCTTACTCCATTTACCTATTCAATTTTGTCAGTTATTCCTAAGTTTGGCTGTGAGTTTCTGCTGTTATTTCCTCCTACAGAAAACTGTTGGACTGCAGACCACAATGAAATGAGACAATCCCTCCACAACAAAAAAGAAAGCCTCAGATGTATTATTTTTCAAATTTCAAGACTTTTTAAACAGTTTAATAATTTCAGATTCAATTACATCAACCCACTCTTTGCATATGGTGGTAGTCCTATAGTGAAGAAAGACCCTGAAAGGCTCTGAAATATTCCTGAAAGACCCCAAAGGCCATGAAGCCCACCTTCACAAGTGGTTGACCATCAATTCTGCTCATACGTATGTGTGAGCCAGCAGAGGCATTGAGCTCATCTTTGACTGTAAGAAACACTTGACATCTCCAGTATAAATTTGGATGGCTGACTTGCACTGAGCATCCAACTGCTCTGTGCTGTACTGTCATGTTTATCCCATCAGATAATGTAAAGCTTGTTCAGGAAACATGAGTTGTAGCCAGTCTAAAATAGGTATGGCTATAAAAGGTAGCATTTTTCGTGAAATTCATATTGCTGCAAAAAAAAATCCACACTCCTCACTTTGTCAGGTAAAATGAGATACTATTGGAGCACCAGCTTCTCTCTAATGAAGTAACAGTGTGTTGACAACATAGTACTATTAACATAGTGAGTAATTAAGTCCTTACATGGTATGTAAGTATCATTAACAACAATTCTCATAACTCACTGGCAGCATGACTATACTTTGGAGGGACAATGTAAACACAGAATGAATAAAAAGTTAAGGGGTTTTAAGGGCACAGTTTCAAAAAAAAAAAACCAAAACAGTTAAAGCACAATAGTAATCATAAATCCTACAAGCGGGTTCAATAGAAAATAAACACAGTATAGCAGAATTTTCCTTTACAACAATACTCTGAAAATTATAAGAGCTCACTTCAGTACTCATTAAAATTATACATAAATATTTATGTGATGATTAAGGAAAATCTTGCATTGAGCTGAAATTTAGCAATTGTGAACATTAATAAAATACTTTGTTTGGGTTTGTTTGTCTGCTTTTCAGACAAGAAGAATCTAGAGAGGGATGGAAGTGGTATTTCCTGAGCTGTGTGCCACAGAAAATAATCCAGCAGACAAATATAGAAACCAAATATCAAAGTTCTCCCATGGAAAAAAGAATAGCAAAAAGAGCAGAACCATATTAGCATCTTTTGTGACAGTCAGGGGAAGGGCAGGGCACTAGGAGAAATACTCTTTGTGTTGGTTCATTCAGAGCTAATTTTCAGACACAAGACTGGTGAGATTTGATCTCGTGGAGCTGTGACACTCAGTATGAGTATAATGATGTGTTTCATAATATTAGCAGTATAATGGACAAAATGTAGTAAAGTTTAAATGACAAATCAAAACCCACATGCCAAAAAGCATGCAACATAGTGGAATATTAAAGAAAATAGTCCTTAATGGGATAGGAAAATATAATACTAAGAAAAAGGGCTGCAGAGAGAAGAACTATACCTGACACATAACCAGGGGCATATAAATAATTCCTTGATATAATACTTTTGTATCTTCCTACTTCTTAAGGATTTATTGTGATATTTCTGAATTGCTTTTGTTAAACAACTCTTTTATATATGTCAAAATTTCAACTCAACATCCTTTTTTTGGAAGAAAATAAAGTTTTAGAACCTTATAGCCATTCACAAATTTAAGGCAAGTCACATGAAATCCAATCTTTGATTAATGAAGATGGTACACTGTAACAGTATCTAACTGCACTTAATGAACTATTCTGGACTGTGAAAGTTTTTGTGCAGCCCATCCTCACAGTCTAGGCAAAGGTCTCCTGATAATAACTGTGTATGAAGCAAATTGGAAAGATACATTGTAATTGAATCAATGTCTTGTACTGATGCTGAATGACAAAAATGGCAATGGAGCAATGAATTGTGGGGGGTTTTGTCTTGCACTTTTATTAAGAGTTTGAGTAAAAACTCTTAGGTATATCTGTAAATAATGAAATAACTTCCACTTTTATTTCTGGAGGAAAATCTGCAGAGAAAGTGTCACATATGGCAGTGAGAAAATAAAGCAGGAGCAGGATACTTATATTTTCTAATGTTGAGGACACCTGAGGCAAACCAATCTATACTGACTTTTTTAAAAGTTGCCAACCCATGATACAACTCCAGAAAATCAAGTGCAAATTCCTTGTATCTTGCTGCTGGGTCATTAGTAATGGAAACACATGGGCTTCTCCTTTGTATGCAGCTGTTGTGGGGCACTCTGCTCCTAAATTTTGCCTCGAGTCTTGGTATGGGTAACGAAATAAGATATTCAAAGAATATTTAATATTTACTAAGTACTCCAAAATGCTCGGAATGAAAGTTGCGAAAAACCCTGAGATGCAGAAAACAAGATTTTCATAGAGAAAATTTTGGCAGTAGCGATGACATCCTTTCTTTTTTCTTAGTTGGAATGCTTAATGAAAAATTTCCAGTGAAATTCAGGTAACACTTCATGATATTTTCCAAACTACCCTCATGGTTCAGTTGAGAAAAGTCATGATTATCTGACCAGAAACATAGGCCATGTACAAATGAGCTAAGAACACTGGAAACTGAATCTGATGTAGTGTCTGAATTGCAGCAGCAGAGCTGAGCATACAGAGAAGCTGCATTCTGTGCTTTATGCAGTCATGCAAGGAGCAAGGAGTTGGACTCCATGATTCTTATGGGTGCCTTCCAACTTGAGGTGTTCTGTGAGCCTGGAATCATCAAAAGATTCACAAGTTCCCAACCATTAATCAAAGAAGATTGTTTTGAAACTTGATGGATATTTTAATTTAGCTTAGTTTTATTCCATATAATAGGTTAGGTCCTCCCAAAAATAAATATCTGATTTCCTTTCAGCAAAGGTGGAGCTGAAAAGGAGTCCCTGGGCCCACAAGCAGTGGGTGTGGATGGAGGTCTCATGTACAGGTGATAGGGCTATAAGAAGCATTAGTGCCCTCAGAGTATTCACAACAACTAAAAGTCATTCAGACTCACAACATCAATTACACTACAGAAATTAAAACCAAACCAAACCAAAC